>JAYRBT010000001.1:66449842-66488671 GCA_036023395.1 Myiotriccus ornatus | reverse complement strand
ATTCTATTCTATTCTATTCTATTCTATTCTATTCTATTCTATTCTATTCTATTCTATTCTATTCTATTCTATTCCATGATCAGTTGAGTGCCTAGTTTCCTTCTTTCCACAATGGCTCATAAAGAAAAGAGAATAAAAATACAGTCCATAAATCCACTGGTTCTATCATCAGTAAGTCAACAGACTAACCTTCACACCTGGATCCAGTTTCTGCATTAGAGCACATCCTTAGCAATATTTCTGACAGTATTTAAGAGATTATAAATCCACTTTCAAGCTCTTTTAGTTTTCAACTGTCCTATCTGCTAGGAAAGTCCATCTGATGTCAAAGACAAGTTTGCCTAAATTAAACTTAAAGACATTACCTCTTCTTAAGACTTTGGCAACAAGATTGGAAGGCATGCCACTATCAGGTCTCATCATACACACTGGCATATGGGATAAATGACCTCCCCTCTTCTCTTCAGTGAATTTAGAAAGCTGTACATGTTAACCCTTAGAAAAGGTTTGTCTCCCAACCCTTAGGCTGCATTTATAGCCACACTGATATTTTCACATTCATCTTAAAATGTGGATTTCAGACAGGCTCGGTATCCGTATCACAGTAACAGCCTTGTCAAAGCTGTGTAACAGCTTTGGCATTTCCCAGTCTTTATAGAATATTCTCCTTTTTATTGTTCAGGATCACTGATGCTGTTTTGTCACTGGGGTATTCTGAGATTCATTTGTTCAAAATTATTGAATATTTCTTGTAGCCACTTTTACTATGGAGAATGATTAAGACAATAGAGTAAAATAGAATAGAATCTAATCAAATCAAATTGAATAGAAGAAATTTCTGTTGGAAGGGACCTACAAGGATCATCTAGTTCAACTGCCTGACCACTTCAGGGCTAACCAAAAGTTGAAAGCATTGTTCAGAATTTGGCCTTGTTAAATTTATTCTCAATAATCATAGCCCAATGCTCCAATGTATCTAGGTCTCTCTGCAAGGACAATTTTCCTTCAGGAGAGCCATGTGGTGGGGAGCTACATGCTTGGTAATTTCCACATTGTGATAGAGACTCAGAGTGTGTCTTGTGTTGCATCTTCAGTAGCTTGCTGAGGAGGAATTCCCAGTCTTCCTTTGTGCTCGATGTCCAGATACATTTGTATGTTTATGTACTTTTTCCTCCCTCTGAATAAGTATGGCTTTATCCCAACTGGAGGAACACACCAATGTTCCCAACACATCAGTGTTCTCAGGGGGAGCAGATGCAACCTTAGTTCCTCCTGCTTGCATGCTCAGGAGTCAACTAATCACCAGTGCAGGCATCAGTAGGCTTTCCTGTTCTGAACCTGTTCTGTACATTTCCTGTTCTGTTCTACACCTATAACCCTGCTTGATTCAACCTTAGCACATTTTAAATATTATTTATTTATTTTTGTCCCTCATTTGGGAAAGGACATGAAGACTAGAGTCTTTAACAAAATTGCCAACAAATTGATACCATCATTCTGTAATCATCTGCCATGCTGACTGCCAGCTACTTCCAATTAGGAATATTTCAAAGTCACAAATTAAGATGAAGCTCAGTGCACAGCTGTGGTCTGACTGTAATATAGGCCTGCTCTGCTATGCTGTTTCAGCTATGCAAAGCTGGATAAAGAACAGAGACCCAGAGGTGGTAGTGGAAGTAAGTGAACTATTTCATGTTGCAGTTTAGAGGGCAGAATCTTCAATGCACTAGCGCTGGAGTCCTTTGAATGTCACTTTAGTAAATATATGCTGTCAGTATGAATGATTTTTGGCTCACTAGTGTTTTGGGAGGTCATGGGCTGTGTAATGCTTACGCATGAGTAATCATAAAGGAAAACACTTAGTACGTCATCTTACATTGCCCAAAATCTAAGGCTGGATATTAACTTATCCAATCTGATGGATCTGGGACTCTGAATTACTATGAGCTGGAGTATTTTGGAAGCCTCAAAAGATGTATTTCTGAACTCATACTGTACTCTGAATTCTGTCCTCTAACCATGGCATTGTCCAAATCTGATACAATTTAAGTATTATTAGCAAGTCAAACAGATCTTAAAGAAGAACAGCATTTGCATAAAGTAGAGATGAAGAGGTTTAATACATGTCTCTTCTGGCTATCACAAAATATTTACTGAAATTTCAGTAATAATGGGCAAGAAACTAACAGCAGTGAAAAGGCCAGCTCCACTTGATCGGATTTCTAAAGTAATGGATTATTATTATTACTTAGTTAGGTAGGTAGGTAGTTTTAAATCTGGGCTTGGGATGTGAAAAAGCACGGGTGTCTTGGAGCTAGCTGAGCTTCTGAAGGCTGCATCTGCAGAACTGGTCAAATGACAATAGGGACAGTCCTTCTGAGAGGCACCAGGTGCTGCTCAGGTAGCAAGTCCCTCTGCTGCCTGGTGCTCTGAGCATGAAGGTAAAACAGGGACAGGCTTTGTGTTAAAACCTGCATGTTCCACACAAATGTGTAACATTTTCGTAATGGTAGCTTGTGAAGTTTTATTTCTCACAAACTATATCTCAGTTCAATTGCATGGTTTTCCTTTAACTATTTATTCAAGTCATGTCCACCTGCTGGACTATTTTGCCTGGTATTAACATCAGGATGACATATTGATAATTATTGAGTCACTCCAATTACCTTTTTGAAGTGTTAGCATAATGCTTGATTGGGTAGGGGAGAGTGTTATGAATTCTCTTGCTGTTAAAATGTGGCAGATGTTTCCGGTTACTCCTGAACTTTTAATTTTACTCTGTTGTTCAAGAAATGTACTTCTGTAAATTAAGAAATGCCATTTGTTAGGTTTCTTAATTACTGATATGGTAGAAAGCATTTAATCCTCTGTGGGTGACATGATGATATAATGGAAGAAGATTTAATGACTTATTCTGCATTTTTGTGCATGATGAATAAGTTATATGTAAGATGTTCAGATGCTTCTGTAAGGTATAGTTGTCACAAATCTACTGCAAAGTCAGAGACCTTATTTATTATTCTGTATTATCTTATTTTCATTCTGTATTCTCCATGGTTACCCAAGGTGTGGGGTTTATCAGTAGCCCGAAAGATAGCATGTCAGCATTAGATATTGAGTGAGGATGTACAAAGAATACTCTTGACTGATGATAGATCATCTCCGGGCATCTTTAGATAGTGTTAAAATTAATTTGTATTTCACCTTCAGTCTTTCAAAATGGCTGGGTTATAGCTACTGTACTTAACATCTCTTATGTATCATTACCAGTCATTAGCAAATGTCACCTGTCATGTTTTCCAGTTACCACATTACAACATGCATTTCTGCTTCTTGGTGACTGCAAATTGCCCCTGTTCAATCCTGAACTGTTGAGACAGCTGGTGGGAACATCCAAGATGTCAATTATCTCATATGCTTGGCAGATGGACAAAAGCTTTTCCAAAAGACCTTTCTGACAGACTCTTACTGAAGCTGTCATATCTCCCACCTGACCCTCAACCTTACTACATTTTCTTCTGTCAGAGGACTTTGCTATGTGTTTTCATAATTACTTTCCACAACTTATCATATAACTCATATTCTTAGCGATGAACTGTGAAATGTAACAGATGGGATTGCAAACCCCCAAAATACCAGCAGACATTTTCCATGGTTGCTATATAATCACACAGGGATGTTAGTGACATGTGAAATTGCTTGAGACTTGCAAATCTTTCAAGTACACCTGCAAAAGGGGTGCTGATTTTTTGTTTAAAAAGTAACATGAATCTCTGTAACTGTTACCAATAATGTGCTGTAAATTCAAACCTTTGACCTAAAAAAATATCCTGAGGGAGAACTGTCCACCAGAAATGTCACCTTTTCAAAAAGCCTTGAGGTCCCCCCAAGGTCTCCTTTGCACTAAATATTGTTGGTGTGCACAGTACCTATGCCTCACTTAACTCTGTGTGAAATATTCTGGGCATCTAGAGAAGGTACACACATTTGAGACTGGTTTTAAAAACTCATTAGAACAATATCCAATTCCTATTTTTAAAAAGAATGTTTACCTGAGGCTCCTGGCCAAATTTAAGTCCCACTAATTATGTTTTACTGAAATAAATTATCACCTGCCGTTTTATTTGGACTGAGTATAGTTTTTTGGTTGTTGGTCCTTTTATAGAATTGTTTATTTCTGGGTAAGTAGTGTTGTTTCGAGGTGTTAGCCCTTGCTGTATTTCATGGATAGGTATAAATCAGAGCTGATTTGGTAGAGAAATACAGACTAGGATGCTTCAGACCTTTGTCACATCTGGATGGGATACTCAGGCTGTTTTGCACGTGAGGAGGTGTAAAAGGTCCCCTGAGACTGAGTCTGGCCACAGTGACTGGTGTGCTCAGCAGGTTAATGCCCCAGTCCAAAATCATGTTTGGCTTTGCAGATTCTTGGACATACTTAATTTCTGCTTAGGACCTTGTCCTGATGACAGTTACTTGTGGAATCAGTTTTATGTACATACTTTCTCCTGTTAACTAAATGGAACTAATCACATGAATGAAGTTATGCCTGGGGTAGAAGTATGGGCTTCTATGTTTCTAAAGTGACTTGGAATGCATTTTTTGTGCTTCTATTTTTTAGCATAAGTAGTGTAAAAATCATTCTACTTCAGGAATACTTTAGTGCTTCTTAGAAGCAGTCTCTTCTGATTTTTTTTCAATTGCAGAAAACAGTTTTTATTATGGTCTCTGAAGACTAGACCTAAGCATATATTTAATTTTGCTTACAAGTTCCCATCCCAAATGCTATAAAACTGTAGAAAATTCACTAAGAAAATTCACTAAGAAAATATTTATGTTCACATTCTGGTTGTATAACACAAATATTTTGCCATCATTAACATTCCATGGCAGGTTAAAAATCAAATTACATACAATATATTTATTTCCAAAGTGCTGAATTTATTCCTTTTAAAAATATTTTCAAATACATTATAAATATTAAGATGAAACACAGAATTTCTTTTACTTGGGTTATCCAGAACCATTATATTTATTCTCTCCTACTTTTACTGGTGATCAGATTTTTGGCGATTCTCCAGAAATGCTCACAAGCCTGAAGGGAGAACAGTGAAGAGGACAGCAGAAAACTGGCATCTTGGAGTATTTCTACTTGAAGGGTTGTTAAAACACCATCATTCAGCTTATGGCCAGATATGACTGTGACCAGTCCAGTATCTCCACGGCCCTCTCAGCACAGCTCTGGGTGTCATCTAGTACAGCCCATACTAACTGTGACCCTGTGTTGTGCTAATACCAATCCTAAAATGCATGAACTCCAAGGCTGTTTCTCACCAGCTTAGAGCAGAGTATAGCCATTCTTTCTGCACCTACCTGGAGGAAAGCCCCTCCAGATCTCCAGTAGCCAAAAGACAGCTTATGCTCCTTTGTCCCAAAATGTCTCCTTTACCTTAACTTTCAAACGCAATAATATGTCAATGCCTTCACTGAAGCAGTCATAAGCTGTAGGTTGGCACATTCTGGACTAGATGTCGGGACATGTGGGTTTTGCTATTGCCCTCCTGAAGGTCCTGGGCAAGCTATGTCTCATTTTGTGCCTTGTTTTTTTTGGCTTTGCATTGAGGCTAATTGTGCTGCATGTTTGTTCTCATTTTTGAGGTCTACAGTCTTTGGCCAGCAAGTCAAATAGTGCAGTGATAAGCACGGGGAAGTTCTTGGAAAGCCAACCGCAGGATACTTTCCTTTTCCACCCTTGTGCCCATGAAGGAACTCCTCTCCGTGCCATGGCTGTATCATTGCCACTTCCAGTGACTACGTGCAATTGATTGTTACCCATAACAGATCCAAACCACCTGTTTAGAACTGGTTATCTACCATAATCTGATGCCCAATAGTAAGAATCTAATTGCTCTCATGGGTAGGATAAAATCATCCTAAACTCTGTTTAGCTTAGGTTATCATCACCTAAACCCTGGTGTGATCCAAGGTGGAAGTTCAACTTGCCTGCTTTTCAAAACCGCTTAACATTGTATGTTCTTAAGTTTTCTAGATTCCTTCCTGATTTACCTGAAAAGTCACCAGGCATTTAGGTTTAGTCACCCACATGTGGCCGGGAGCACCTGTTCCTGGTGAATTACTTCTACCTGTAGGTAGACATCTGAATGCTGTTGGTTTTCCGTGAAAAAAGTATCTAGGCTTACTTATGGTAGAAACTACAGTCAGTGTCGTTAGTAAGGGTCATTCTTGGTGGCTTGTATAAGTGCCAGGTAGTTCCACCTCTTTGCAAGCTTTTTTCCTTCTCTTTACAAAGAGGGGGAGATTTCAGTTTTACCCATACAAGAAGATTTGGGGTTATTGAGTAAGTTCCCAAGGCTTTCAGACAACGAGATATTCTTTCTGAGCCCAGTAAACCAATCTGCTTTTCTATTTCTGCACTGAGGCCAGGTCACTGCAAAATGAGGCATCCAAGAGTTTAGGAGATGCGAAAGCAGTTATATCAGAGCCTACTTCTAATCTAGAGACTCGGTTGCTCAGCTGAAGCCTCTAGAAATTTGTTCTTGAACTTCTTTAGGAGTCTTTGTGCATTTCCAATCAAGACTTTGTTCTTTGTCCAATATATTATGTGACAAGCAGATACATCCAAGGGACTTGGAATGGAGATCTGGCTCTGCAGCATGTACGTTGCTTGTGAAGATGCAGAGAGGCTTTCTTAGGAAAAGTGTCTGCACAAGCACTGTGAGCAGGGGTATCTGAGTTCACCACAAGTGATGCCATCATTGTGCTGCTGCTGCTCTTTCTTCCTGGAGTTTTAGGAAAAAATCAGACAGCCATCATAAACAATAAAGACGGCACAGAAGCTCTGGTGGATACAAGTACAAAAGTAATAAATTTCAGGC
Organism: Myiotriccus ornatus; assembly: GCA_036023395.1. Lineage (NCBI taxonomy): Eukaryota > Metazoa > Chordata > Aves > Passeriformes > Tyrannidae > Myiotriccus > Myiotriccus ornatus. The sequence goes on along the minus strand of JAYRBT010000001.1, from coordinate 66,481,775 downwards.
GACTCTCAGTTATCTGTACATGTTGTATCCAGATTAAGGATTATGTGGGTCAAGACCATAGGGTCATATAAGCTGATTCAAGGTCAAGTCTGCTTTAGTAGCTCAGTATTGGCAGCCCTGAACTGTACAAGTATGCTGCTTTTTAGGGACAGCTCATATACAGAAGCATCACAGTCACTACAGTGTGTCCTGCAGTCCAGGCTAAGAAAACTTGCTGAACATGTACTAATTTGGGGCAGAACCAGCTCAGCTGCCCCTGCTTCATATCCTTGGGATCTAAACAAGTACAAAACATGACACATGCTGCAACACCAGATCATACCTAGCAGGGTTTATTAGCCTTGTCTGACCTGAGTTACCTTTGTATAGTCATTCTGTAGCCAGTCAAAGAATCTCTCCTGGTCTTCAGGGTGCTGGGAAACGTGGATACAGAGGCAGCAGAGAGGATTCCCCAGCAGCTCTCTTGGGCTGTGTTAGTGCTTTGGCTAGTGGTTTTCTATCCTAATGAACCCAAGCCAACTGAGTTTGGCTGGACATTAATACCATCTATTCAGGCACTGTGCTATCCAAATTCTTTCATCCTCAGTAGCCCAGATAATGAGGAGCTACTGGTGCAATTCTTACAAAATCACATGTGAGATAATCTTCAGATTGATGTTCCTACAGCTATTATACATCCTATTGAAAACACAGAATGTAACTTAAAAGAGCAACTGTTCCCACGACAGGTTGAGACTTGAAGCTTCAAGCCAGAGGGAGCTAGTTGTGGAGGGTTTGTCTGGAGTGCCCCAACTCTGGATTTCTGACAGCAAGAAAGATTACTAAGTCCTCAGAGCCATTTAAGAGCAGACTGAAAAAAAAAAAAGCTTAATTTGCACAGTCTCACAGTTGGAAAGCCCTCAGCTGACTTCTTCAGGGCAATTTTCCTTTTCTTTCATTCTTTATTTCTTTCTTTTTTCTTTTCATGTACATTTCTTTGAAGTGTTTTGCATGAAAGTGTTATTGCATATTTTGGGACGTGTTATTGTCCCTGTGTATTTTCTTCCAGTGTAACTATAAATTTCTATCCAAATATGCTCAGAAGCTGTTCACTGTCAGAACATGAAATCGACTAGTAGATAAGCATACATAAAGGTTGTTATTTCCATAGACAAATCAAAGGCACAAAACAAATTAACAACATTCTTTGAGTCTGAAACACAGGCAGCTATATGGGTGGCAGGATAGGTGGTTTGCTTTTTAAAGTGTGTTTCCTCAAGTATGAGTTTAAGTTTAGATGTCCCCAAAATTAATTTGCGTCTGACTATTGATGTTACCTCTTTTTTTTCACTCATGAAACTCCACCTCACATCTCAAACTGTAACAGATCATTAATTTTACTTGCCTAAAAGTTAGACAAGCAGTATAAAGTATGATTTGATAGCCCATGGAGGAAGAAAAGCAGCTCCCAAATGTCATCATCCCATACCTTAAATACGTGCTAACCCATATCGCATATCAATCTTAAAATTCAAAGAATTGAAAACCCTGACCTGGTGACTATAGAAAGAGTGGAGACCAACTAGCTTGGATGAAGAGTGTGAGGTTTAGATGGCTAAAATTAATTACATTAAATCCTGCCCCACACCATAGAGGATGTCTAGCCAAGACTAGGTTTAGACTAACGAGTAATTCAACACAGCAGGGCAGACCAGTGCTTAACAGCAAAGGCTTACAGCTATGCTTACTTCAGGCAGTGCTCTGGAACCAAACATCCCTGCAAATTCTGTTGTTGAAAGCCATGTGAAGGGCCAGTCGTTGGGTTTAACTTTTCCATACTGCTTTGGGCTCAGAGACCCTTGGTGTACAGCTGGAGCAGAGTTTTTGGTTTACTTTCCTTTTGAAGGAATCTAGTCTATCTTTCTCCAAAACTACCTTGCAATTGTGCCAACGCACAGGACACTTGGGAAACTGGGCTACCACTACAATCCAAGGTGCTTGAGTACAATCTCAGTTTTTTGTTCATGTCTGCTAACAGAGGCTGCTGTTGGTCATTAAATCTCAGTAAAATCAGTGAGACTTGGCTGGGACTGAAGAGTTTCCATGGGCAGATCACTCTCCCAGTTACGAACTGCTACAAACATACTGATAGGGGTTTTATACCAAAATGAGTCTCTAGGCAAGATTGTGTTGTGATCTAAATGAGAACTTCCAAGTAAATCACAGGACAATAAATTAACCAAATAATTTAAGCAGACAAGTAAAAGACAGGACAAAATCTTCTTCTCTCTCTTAACTGTTTTTCACTCCTAATTTTCTACATACTCATTTATATTTAAAAAGCAGTTTCCTCAATTGTTTATTAAATTCATGTGCTGATAAGCTGCCACTATGATAGTTTTTTAATGCAGCAATTCACAGAATTCCAGAATCACAGAATGGGTAAGGTTGGAAGAGACCACAGTGGGTCATCTAGTCCAACCTCTCTTCTTATGGCTTCTTATGGGATTTTTGAAAGATACCGGCTTTTTTTAGATCTGTGGCAAAAAAAAGAAGACCAGAAGAAATAGTTTCCCTCATTTCAAGTAAAAAGGAGAGACTTTTTGGGCTGATGCATCCACCTGAGATCTGGAGTTCTTTCGAACATGACGTGGCTCAATTCATTATCAGGATTTTAATGACTGATGGTTGGAGTTACCATCTGTTATGAGGTGTTCTTACGCACACCTGTCCCATGTGATAAGTCAGCTGCTTTGTAGCCAATGTCTATATTATGTGAATAGGGCCCTGCTGTTGCTTTGACTGGGTATACCGGTAGTTAACAGACTGAATAAAAAGGGTAAACACTACATGAATCAAATACTGAGAAGGCAGCAGAGGAATATTTGTCTCCTGCCAGCAGCAGAAGAATCTGTCTGAGAGAAGCTCAGAGTGGTACGGCAGAGGCAAGACCTGTATATGTTGTATTCAAATTAAGTCAGTAGAAAATTTTGTTATGGCAAATTTGCTATTGGTTTGGAACTGACTACATTGGTAGAATAATTGGAAAATGTACATTGAATAATATCCAATGAGCTTTTGGCTCATGTTTTGTTTTTCAAACTATTGTGAGTTATTAGAAAAATTGAAGATACGTGATTTAATCAACAGTATTTCATATATGGTTGAAAAGATAATGGGGAGATGTGGGGAAACACTGACCCATTCTAGCTCCAGCCAAAGTGGCTGAGATCTCTGAAAGTTTTCTAAAAGAGATGTATGTACCTCAAAGAATAGTATATATGTAAAAAAACCATTGTTTAGTTTCCCTTAGTGATACAAGAAGAACAAATTTCTGGCTATTGATCATTAGCCATAAAATATTTCTACAATTCATTTGCATTCAAAATGCACTTTTAGTTAACATTCTAAAAATGTACATTTTCAGTGACCTTCTTGCACTGAAATAACTTACTGTTCTTTTGTCACAAGAACACTTTTAAAATTTACATTTTGTTTTGCATAATGACAGGCTGTTTTTGCAAAATATCCTCAGGGCTTCTTGCTTAATTATGAAAATATTATAAGAACATTATGTGAAGTCAGACAGAATATTTCAGCATGTAATTGAACTGTGGTCAATGTTTTGGATGACATCCTTAGGTGCTCTAAGGCACAGGGGATATGCAATTGTATCTCTGTCTATATCACTGAGCCTGAACCTTTATATTCTTCAGCTATTCTGAGTCACCAGGCACAAAATTCTGTTCTTCTCTCTGCAGAACTGTGCTCCAGACCATCAGATATATCCTGGGCATTGAAATACACAAATAAGTGAAAGTTCTGCTGAGTGATTGGTCTGATAACAGCGAGGAATGTTTTAGAAGAAAATGCTCATAGCTGGAATTGCAATCATTGCAGTTACTGTGAGTTGGTCTTAAAGCAGATAGATTGAACTTTAATCAATCAGTATGTTTTTTCCAGATGGCCCTAAGTATGTGTTTAATAATCTGTGTTTTAAGGAGTGTTTGTTTTTCAACTCCTGAGGTACGAGTAAATTAAGACATAACCCTGAAATCAGTTTAAAAAACACCACAAACACATATACATTTTTATATATTCCAATATATAAATAAGATATGGCTGAGAGATAGTGATAGCCTGCTTTTCTCTGTTTCTCTCACATGGACATTTATGAAATGCCTTTGAATACTATGCTGCCAGCATCTTCCATTACTTATTCATAAACAGAAAAGGCACTAGCTCTCAGGTCCAAAGTTAATTAACATTGCTCCAGACTTTTGCCTCTGTGTCTTGGATGCTAGACAAGAAAACCAACAATTATCAGAGCTCCTGTAGAGGTCTTGAACTCCAGGGATCTCTGTTGGTCCTGGCTCTACCACTAACCCACCTTTTGGTAAGCCCTGTCTGTGCCATGGTTCTTTGATCTGTATTACCTACTTGATCAATCTAGAAAGTCCCTTGAGATCTGACAGAACATCTTTTCTTGGGAGCCTTGCTCATTTAGAGGCCAGCTGGGTACCTAGCGTCACTTTCCACCAAGGCAGAGTGCTTCCATGTAGTCCTTCGGTCTCTAAACCTTTGGTGACTCTGGGTTGGCCACAAAACACTGCTGGTAGCTGAATCTCTCTTCCAGGTCCCCACACAGCAGATTGAAGGTGGATCTCAATTGCAAACTGCAGGATCAGGCCCCAGCATCTGAAGTAGGCAGACAGCAGCCCAGACCTGGCAAAATGCATGTCCCTCTCAGTAACTTCTATTATCTGCCCTTAGGAAGGAGCAGATCTGGAGGGAGCCTCAGTTGCATAACACTAGTATTAGCAGCAGGATCAGAAATGCCCTAATTCCTGGAGTAATTTGGGGTTGTATAATGCGAAGAATGAGCTTTGCTATAGCAAATGCTCTGGTGTGGGAAGGAGGCACTTGGGGAAACAGGATGAAATACACTGTGACTCGAATGGATGCAGTGGATTAAGTGGGATTTTAAAACAACACAAGCATTAGTTGTAGTAGCAGCAGAGCCAGAAGGCGCTGCCTCTCCTTCTCTGCAGGAAAAAGAAAGAGGGCAAAAATCCACCACAAAGTTGCAGGGCAGCTGGAAGCTTCAGAGCACCGAGAACATGGCGTTCGAGGCTTACAAAGCCTGCAAACTCCCCTTTTAAAAGGTTGAGCCTTTCAGTATTGCTACCACTAAGTGCCTTACCCCCAGTGGCTCCCCCACAAAATTAGTGCACTGCTTAACATTTTATTATTTAGTATCTTGTTGAGTGAAACTAATTCCTTTATGCCCCACTTCTGGGGGAAATGATGGACTCAAAAAGCAGGGAAGCAAAGAAAACAGCACAAAGGAAAGCTTAAAAAGAAGCATTTTTTTCCAATACGAATTTAGAACATGTAGCAGAGTGCCCTTTGAAAACCTTTCAGAAAGAAAAAAAAATGAAAGTAGCTTGTCCTCAATGTGCCAGAAGCTCTTGTAGGGACTGTTTAGATTCAGACCTTGGTTTGAGTCATCTTCTGGAAATTTCTCCCTCTCCACTGACTGTACAGAGAGGGTAAGATAAGTCTGCTCCTCACATAGGCTTTTGTTTAGGAACCTAGAATAAGGTATGATGAATCTGCAGCTGGATGATTATGTGTTCTCCAGGGTGAACCCTATGCAATTTGCCCCTGAGGACTATAAAATAAAAAGCAGAGAAGCAGGTCAAGATGTAGCTGCAACTGTAGCTACAACTCTCCAGAGGGATCTTTATGTTTCTCTTATTTGGCAATAAATGTGTGGGAACAATTTGCTTTCCTTCTCCCTTTACAGTTCCACCTTTTGATTTTGTTTTCTTCAAAGCATAGTCAGAAGATGTTCCTTCAGGACAGATCTGTACCACAGGCACTACAGTGGATGAGAAAATAAGATCTACACGAAATTAAAAATCTGATTTGAAAACAGCCTACTAGACATGTATTTCAAACTCAACTCACCGGATTCTTGCAAAATACATCCTGGGAGTTTCAGTGTATGCTGAAAGGCTCAATGTTGTTTTGAAGTTTTTTTAAGATCTCTAAGTAATGTATAAAACATTAACTTGTCCACTAGGCTGCCAATACACAAAACCATATACAGCACTTAGGATGGGAACATCCATGTAGCACTAATGCAGTATAACTGGTATTGTTTCCTTCCTCTAAGTCACCATGGAAAATCTCTGTGAGCGAGCAAATGCTTTCTCAGACCACCACATTCTAAAACCAAATATTGGAGAAATTCAAAGGCCCTGAATGGAAACAAGACTTGTTTGCTGTACTTAATGTCCTGCATCATGTGGCTACTTGCATGCACTTGTGGGAGAATATTTGTATGCACAGAAATAGCGCCACAAGGAATCTTGGCTGTACTCTTGAAGGTTCTTTAAACACACATACACACATATACACACACATATATTCATTATTCGCTTTTTTAAATTGCTGCTGAGTTGAACTAGGATTGACTTTTGTCCACTTTCCTTCTTTTCAACTCTTTCTGGGTATATTATTACCTCATCTGGCTTATTATTGTACCTTGTGTTCTTTTCCTTTTTTGTTACAGCTCTGTAAAAAGCTTTTGGGCTTATTGTTAATTTTCTCGCTCCCTCTTTTATTTTTTTAGCCCAGTCTTAATTGTATCTCTCCGAAAATGTGTTTCTGAGGTTTTAGCTTTGGCTTCAAGCACAGTAGTTATATTTATGGGTCTACCATCAGTTTGCTACAGTTCAAGTGATTTTCTGCTTTTTGCTTGTTATGTTTTTGCCTGGACTTGATATACTTTATGAGTTTTTCTGCGATATTGGCTTGTATATCTGGCATAGATAATATTTTCCCTTTCTCCTAATATCCTATCAGAGACCCGAAGAGCAATAATTTTTCTTCCTGTGTAATGTTGGGAGATTATTTTTTTAAATGAGCTGGAAAGCTTTATTAGTTTACCAGAAATGAAAGCTTGTAATGAATCCACATGGAATTCTTTAATCATATCTTTGCTATTTTATAACTGTACCTTCAAGTGGAATGTGTTTATATTTGCTGAGGAAAAAAAAAATTCTCTTGTTTAGCATTTCAGCAATATGCAGGAATTTTCAGAGCAGGAGGTTGCTCATCATTTTTTCCTAAGTACAAAGAGTACTCAGAAGGGAGAGGGGAGAAAGGTGAGAGGTATTTTTCCAGCCTGAGAAAGGTGAAAGAGCTGCTCCTCTTTGCCATCAGAGATTATGCTTCTGGCCCACTGATTTGTGTGCTGTAATGCAGAGCTGGGTTGTGATGCTATGAACTACACAAACAGCTTCATTTCGTACTGAGGGTTGTGAAGAACAGCTCTGTTTTATTAAACTTTGTCTCTGTGATAAAATTCCAGGAGAAATTTTCAGATAAAAGGCTTTTACCTGCAAAGATTAATAAACATTAACACTTTTAAAGGGTGTTTTGACATGCACAACATTTCAAGCAAATAAACGCACATGAACAAATGAAAAAAACAGATGTATCCCTGTTTGTTTGTACCTGAAAGATCTCTTATAGAGATTTTATAAAGTCAAATGTGAACTGACCCTAGCCATGCTTGGAGCTGCAAACTCAGACTGATCTGACAGTAGTCCAGGACGTTCTGGGTGGTGTGTACCAGGCTGGAAGGTCTGCTGGGTGAATCTGCTCTCTACAGATGGGCTGTAGGCGCTCTCAGGGAAGGATGCTCATCACCTTACTGCTGTGCTGCTGCTTCCTCTACATGCCCTCCATGAAAGTTTACTGACTGCACAGCCTTTACTAGAGGCAGGTGGTTTTGAAGACTATGAAGATACTCCATGCAGGATAAAGCAAGAAATATCTTCTAGCTTTTATATCATAGAATTAAAAGCAGCTTAAGATGGCACAACATAATGGTAAAGAAAAAGATTCTCTGAGGGGTTGGGGGAATTTCAGTTTGAAATGTTAAACATCATTTTTTAAATACTGGATCCTAACAGATATCCTATCTGGTTACAGGAAGGTGAGTAATAGGCCTGGAGTTTTTCAGCTGATAGCTGCCTTTCATAACAAAGCATTAAAGACTTAGCTAAAGATCTGTGGGCTGTCTGGTTAAAAAATCTAGGCTAAACAACATGAATCCTGCCACTTTCTGATGAGCAGAGGAGGTTCTCCTTCTCCCACACTGCTTTCAGCTGCCTTGCAATTGCTTAACACAGGGAGTATCATTAGAGAATCGTATTGTTGTGATTTTCATGCTTATTGTCACAAAAAAGATACGGTTCTTTTCAAAAGCCTCATCAGACCTTCTTTTAGGAGTCTTACTGAATTGCAGTTTTCCCAGATTGCTCTCTTAGATTACGGAGAAATCGACATGCCTCTTTCCTATACCAACTGTCTTTTCCCCAGTTGTTATATGGTACTCTCATCATCGCCTTTCAATTATTCTGAATTATTTTCTTCCTTCATAATGCAGTTGTACCTACATTGCTTCGTCTTACAATTTTCTTTTTACAGTTTAAATGGGGTGGTTTTTCTGTCATTCTCTTTGTTTCTGAAAGACACTTATAAAAAAATCACAAATTAATGTTAAAAAAAAAAAAAAAAGTTAAGACCAAAGGAGAATCAAATCAGAGACAGAAAAGAAGAACCAGCCCCCTGAAAACTCTTATGTGTTCCTCTGTTTACCCACATTTCCTACATCTTACCAGGAAGGCTTGGTGTAGAGAGCATGCAACTGATAGTAAAGAGAAGGGAGGGTGGGTGGTGTTAAACTGAAACAGCAGCTACTTTGTGGAGAGCAAGCCAAGTGCCAAGGGCAGCCCTGCACCTGAACAGTGGCCAGAAGATGATGCCTGCAGTTCACAGAGATTCTGACGTTCTGTGGTTTGCTTCTAGTAGAGGGCTCTGGTGTGGTTTTTTTGTGTGGGAGGAAAGAAACAATAAACAAAACCATTAAAGAGTGCCTGCATGTGACTGAGAGCATCTTGTGATAGAGGTAAGTTGTGAGGCTCCTCTCTGAGCGGAACAGCGGCTTTAAGCCTACAGTCCAGCCAAGTGCCCCAAGATTTTGCAGAGTCACTCTTGCTCCTTAAGCTCTTCAACATTCACCTCTTCTGACAAGCTATACAGATACAGCAGGGGAAAATTTCCATAAGTTCTTGATTTGATAAGGCTTCTAACAGGGTTGAAGTTGATCTAGATTTTAGCTTTCATCTCCCTGAAAAAGGTATATAAAGTCTTTATTTTGGATACTGTCACATTTCCACATCAGCAGGGCAGGGAAAGTTCCCCCTGTGTCTATCTGGAGCTTGAGTAAAGGTGCTGAAAACAGGGTTTGTCATAGGGAAAATGTTTCAACCAGCTCAAATGAGCTCCTCATTTGGTCTAATACATACCCTGGGGTCTATTCAACATGTATTATATACATATGTAAATGTCTTTGCATTTTTCTGACTTATATGTCACATTGAACAAGCTGTCTTGAGAAAAAAACAAGAAGTGCAAGTGTTTAGTAGGAGCTGCTGACACACTTCAGAATTCCAAATAAAGTGTTTCTTCAGAGAAGTGTGAGAAGCGTGACTCCTGCCCTCCGCAGTGTCTCGGCACTCGGTCAGAGAGTTTTAAAAGACCCTGATATTCATGAAGGGCTTTAACACCAAGATCTTTTAAGATAGCTACTTCAGCAACCTGAAACAGTTTAAAATCCCTATATATATTTGAAAATTTAAATCAAGAGCTTTTTTTGATGTCTCTTGCTAATGAAAATGTTTTCTTCATCTCCTTACAGGAGATTGATAGAGCACTGACACTATATATAAATCTTGCATGGATTTTTAGATTGACCTCCCTGTGCATGTGTTTTTTCACTTACATAGAAAGATTTCGTTTATCATGTCATTTGAAGTACCAATCTCTTTGCACCATGCTATTCAGGGAGAATTTGGTGTCTTGGTACAAATGGCACACTGTGTATGAGGTTTTTCCATGTGGAAAAAAAAAAAAAGTTAGATGATATTTGAATAAAATGAAGCTTGACTTTTGAGTGAAAATTCAAAAAATGCTATAACTTTTAAAATGTATAACTTATAGTGCTGTTATTACATATTGAAAGGAGAAGAGAGACAGGTCAGGTAATAACACTTTGTGAGAAAGAGAAGGAATTTTCTGTTCACTTTTGAAAGTTCACTCAGACCACTCTAAGACCTTTTCATTCCCCAGGGTCTCTGCCATTTTCCTATGTATTTTAATACTTGATTAAAAATGAAGAAGTGAACATATGCTTGAGAGATGCAAACACTAGGCTATAAAAATGAGGGAAAGTCAAAATGAGATTAACAGATGGCCAGGCATGAGGTCCCATTTTAAGACAGACACCATCACATTAATCTACTGTCCTTCTGGAAATGTAAATGAACTCAGAAAAAGAATAATGCTCCCTTGTTAATTTTTCTTCACTACATATATGGAAAGACTTTTTATTTCCACTTCCACTTTGGTTGTATTTTCATTGTAAAATAAGTATTGAAGATAGATGGATAACTGCTCCCTGGAAATGCCAATCTATTTCACAGAATCACAGAATACTCTGAGTTGGAAGGGACCCACAAGTAACATTGAGTCAAACTCTAAGTGAATAGCCCATATAGGGATCAAAACCATGACTTTGGTGTTATTATCACCATGCCCTAACCAACTGACCTAATTTCTCTCTACTCATACAGTCTAAAAAATCCTCAAAACTCACTTCTCTATATATCAACTCAACAGAGGGAAAGAGAAAAGGGAGAGAAGAATTGTGTCATGAATGTGATACTAAAGCTAGGTGACAAATGGCTTTCACATCTAACTTTTTCTTCTTCCTCAGCATTCCTGACTTCATAATTTCCTTCTCTGTTGTCCTGTCTGTGTGGTCCTAAACTTTTCCTTCAAGTTTCTCTCAGTGTTTTATTTTCACTTTTCTCTGCCCACAGCTCCACCTCACTTCTGTATTGTCCTTACTGAACTCCAGCTTCCCAACCTTCCTCTTATCTATAACCAGAGCTTTTCCTAATTTTCTCCAAAATGGAAAATGCAGCTACCCTGATAAGAAAAGAGGAGATACTCTTTGAATCTGAGTGCAGGACCCCACCTTGCCCCCTCCACCTGGGCAGGCCTTGTGCTCTACTCAAAGATAAGGAAAAGCAATAAAAAGCATGAAGCAACCCTAGGATGAACCTTCTGACTGGCCATGCATTACCAGTCCTTAAGATGCCTTCTTCTCATCCCACAAACTGGCTTTTTCTACCTGCTTTACTTCCCCACCCTCTCTCAGGACAAGGGGAAGCAATGCCACACCCTATGAGCTATGGTCTCAAAATGACCTCATCTGTTCTTTATTCACTGTCCCTTTCCCTTGCTATAAGAGGAAGAAAATAGATTGAGGTTGTTACCCTTTAAAAACAACGACTAGTAAGCCACAAAGAGATAATTTTCTTTTGCCTGCAACCTTGGATCAGATGTCACCCACAACAGAGAGGAGGTGCTCAAAGGTTTTACTTGCTCTCTTAAAGACATAAGAGTTGGATGGAAAGTAGTAAGAGGTCCAAAATCCATCCATGAAATCCCATCATCATAACAGAAAAGGGTATTTGGAGGGCTGCTTCAGGGTTAGCAGTCCGTGCTTCAAAAAATCCAGCAATCTGACTTGCAAGATGGTTTTGCCATGAGATGAAGTCTGATTTCTGTACATGAACTGGCTATTATCAGCAGTCATGACAGTAAGATCCATTGTACATGTGTAGTTTACCAGTGCTCCTACAATCCCACCACACTTTTGCTTTACAAGCAGTCACTAACCTGTGGGTACGTATGCCTGAAAAATGATGTCTTTTTGCTACTCCTTCAGTGAGGCTCAGTGTGCCTTGGGAATGGGGTACATGGATGTGTATTGCTGGGTGTGTCTATATCACTGAAGTCACCACACCAAACCCTGGCCATGTGCCACAGCTTAGTTCCTCTGCGTGCTGCTTAGTGCTGGATGCTAAGAGCAAATTTTCCTGGGAGGAGCTAGCAGGAGGCCTCTGGGCCAAACCCAGGGAATAAGCCCTGTGAGGGGGTTGGAACCCCGTGCTGGAGCTTAGTTCCTGGCCTTCTTGATTTTAGCAGTGTCTACATGCCATAAAAACTCAGTACTGCACAGCATTATTTTTGTGTAGGAGCCATTTAGCCCAGATGGGATCACAGACAGCGTATTCCAGACAGCCCAAAAAGCCACAGTTCCAAAACTGTTTCCCCAGGGATGGGGACTCTACAGAATCAAATGCCCCACCACTTTGCAATTCTGCAATCATTCTCAGTCTGGTAATCAACTTTTTTTTTTTTTTTTCACAGATTTCTGTTCAAATGCACCCCTAATGGTTCTGCACATATTTGTTTCTTCCTAATTGTCGGTTTCTATAAAGCTTAATGTCTCCTCTCTAATTTTTCAGCTCGAAATATGTGGAGAAGATCTGACATGGGCAGGGCTGGTAATTTTATAAACTCAGCCTTTAATTTTCACACAGGAATCTGTGAGGTAAGCAGTGTCTATTAAAGAAAAAAAAAGGAAGAAAACCATGAGCCTCTACTGTTTTTTCAGAAATTGCTCTGTACATATGTAGCTATGATATTGCCACCATAAGTTCCTCCTTTCACAGTAATTTCAATAGACTTTGATGTGTTTCAAATGGCAAAAGCAGGCACTTTAATAAGTATAAAAGTAAAAAAAATCCATAGATATTCAAATGGAATTTAATCATGGAGTTAACCTCAGAGTTGAGGTTACTTAGGTTGTAAGTAAGGTTACAAAGTTTGTTTAGGTTAGATGATTCATGAATTTGTTTGCTTTTTTCCTCTATCTGTAAAGTGGTGAAATGTTTACTGCTAATAATAACTTGGTACAATCAGCCAAAAAGTTGATTCTTGGACAGTAGATCTTTATACAATGAAATGTGATAAAATTCCAATATGTAAAACAATTCTTTGGTTTCTTCATGATTTTTTTTTTTTCAATTCAAATAGCCTTTTATTAGATGTCCTAAGACATAAATTTCCTATTCATAATTACAAAAACCAATTTTCTGTTGTTCTTTTTAAAAGTGCATTTTAATATAATATCCCTCTCATGTGTACAAAGATCAACATACTCTAAAATGGTACTGAGTGATTATACATTTGATAAGCAATCTAAATATTGTCAAAGTGGAGACTGTATTTAACAACCTGAATGAAGAAAAACAGTATAGTACAAACACTTCCATGCATTTAGGAAGACCAGAGAAGTCCAGTCCCCAGGTACAATATCTGAAACACCCTTCCATACAACAAAGAGTACAGAAAAACAATTGCGAGTTCTGGACAAAACTGTAGGGTTTTCAAGGTGGGTGTTAGAAATTCTGAAGTATTTAGAGTACAATAAGATGAAGGAAGAAGAAATGGTGAAGCTGTAACACATGCAGACTGTTGGCAGTAACAGGAAAATGCAATACTATGAAGGTCTGATCCCCTCTGATAGAACCACACACAGACCAAAGAGATGTTATCTGAAGAAATATTTCTTTAGCATGAGCAAGGGCAAGAGATGGAGCAAGCCAAAGGTACACTCTGTCACAAAAAAACAAACGAAAACACACACACACAAACAAAACCCCAAAAACCTGAAGTGACATAATTTCTACTGAAAATAAGAGAGCTGGAAAAAAAGAGACTGTGGTGGGAACGACTGCTGTCATCTGCCTTCTGCTTAATGGAGATGGTGAGAAAGGAGGGATGAGTTTACAGTCAGACAATGCTTTTACCTGAACTTACAGGGTATGCCTAACACAAGGTGTAACAAAACTTTAATATCACAGTACACCTATCCAGTAGGTGGAATCTGGGAATTATAAGTACTGTGTCTCTTCCCACCAAAACCATGCATGTATTTTTCAAGATATAATAAACTGTCAAAATTTGATGCAACCTGGTGAATTGTAAAATTTTCTACTGATTCATAGAGATTTCTCAAACTTACAGCACATACAGAAAATGGTAGTTCAGTACTTCTAATAACATTTGAGGTGCAGATTCAGAACCACTTAAAAGAATATCAGTTGTCCTTGCTTATAGGGTCTCATTCAGAGTAACCAGTTCTCCACTCTCTTTACTGTCTCACTGCTGAAAAAGGACATCTCACACTGCAAACCAATTTTAATTTTAAGCTCCCAACCACATATTTTAGTAAACACTTTATGAAGTTAGAAAAAATAAGTCTTTCTAACTGAATTTTATTTTCTACACAGAAATTAGCAAAAAAAATCCCCTGAAATCAGGGTGTGATTATTCATTTTGTTTCACAGACCAGAAGCAAATTTTAAGCAACTGTCATCTCCTTTTTTTTTTTTCTGTTTCTATAAGCCCTGCATTGAGTAATTCTTTGTACTCTATTAGATCACATCAACAGACGTGACATGATGTACTGTACGTGTCAAATGCATTTAATTTTGCCATGCATTCTATGGGTAGCTGAGAAACAAGCACATTCCAGGACCTTGAAAATCCTTCTTGTTCTGCAGAATGGGAGGGCATTTTTAATTTTTTTTACAAAAAGTTTTACAGTTATCTTCTAGTATTCACCCTGAATGACAAAAAGAATTTTAAAAGGGACAAGAGAGTAAATCAGCCAAATGCTCGGAAGGAAAGAATATATGTCAGCTCCACCCATTGTTTGAATGAGAAGTTCACCTTACAAGATATATAGAAGAGGTTAAAACCAGGAAAGCAGTTGTGTTGGCACAGTGCAGAGGCACATGCATGTTCTAGTCATTACACTTTTGCTAGCAAAATACCATATGATTCTATAGCTGATGCTTCACATTCAGCTTAATCTGCAATACCTTTTTTTAGCTACAGAATCAGCTGCCTTGGTCACACAAGGTTAGGACTATAAGTAGCTCCAATGAACTCTGGAATGTATTTTCCAGTAACAACATCTGGCTATTGAAAACTCCACTGACAGCTGCATTGGTGGCTGTGAGAGGCTATCTTCAGGTCAAACTGCTGTAGGGCTGGCTGAGCCCCTTTTCACCAATGAGATTTACTCTTTCCATCCCTTTCCCCTTGAATCTGGATGATATCAAGCTTTCAACCTTTCCTTGGACTCAGGAAAAACACTCTCATCGTGCTAATCTACGAACTGATGGAAGGATATAGTCGAGTAATAACACAGTTGTTCTTAAACGGCTGAATTTAGTTGAGCTCACAAAAAATAATTTCTGCAAGCTTTGCCTTGCAAAAGTAAGTCCAACAGCCATGTGTATACGATCTTATGAATCAGGTAAAGCAGCTTGCCCTGCTATTGCACCAGCAGAACCTGTAATAATGCTGCCTCCTCTGAGAATTACAACTTTTTCCTCATTTCTCCCTCTTTCAGGATGTTATCTCAGTGCCTTGAGAAGTGAGGTTTAGCCTCAATATGTAAGTTCCCAGAACACAAGGAAGGGCTAAGCCACATATTCTCTGAGCTTCCCACCTTCATCCTCTAACCCAGTACTTGTGGTAGGGTGCCTTCTGTGTATTGCCCTTGCTCTTCTCCCTACAGTAGTCACAGCAGAAGAGAATCCAAGAGTGGAGGAGTCAGGCCAACCTCACTTCAAGCTACAGGTGAAGGACAGGATATGATGACATAGACTCTGAAGTGATCTCAAAGAAACTGACTGGTTACTTGTTGGTTTGGTTGCTTGTTTGGTGAGGTTTTTTTGTCTGCAAACCCTTGACTTTTACTAATTTCAGGTGTCCCTTACTTCAAGAGCTTTAGTCCACTTCTTTAACCTGGCGGAAACTGCAGAGTTTTGCTAAGCTCAAGAGACAAGCAACAAAGCTAATATAAAAAGTGAGAAGGCAAGTAAGGGTGTGCAGGTAGATAGAGCCAGTGCACTCCAGCTAGTTTTTCAGAAGTGTCAACAGGGACACCAGCTGACATCTATGGAAGGTCCAGCTATATCAGAAATAGTTATATCTCTGATGTCTTTAAAATGAGAATCCTGATCAATGCCTGGAAAGATGTCAGTCCTTTTCTAAGAGTTTGATTTGCTTTTACTTTGGCGAAGTCGGACAGGAAGGAGATTTCACATCTTTTTGTTTACTTAGTTCTGTTTATTTCTAGATTTCTAATTGCTCTGAGGTAATCATCTCCTTGGAGATTATTTCCAGAGAATGGAAACTGAACTGCTAGGTAGCACAGGAAGAGTTCTTTCCAAAAGGTATTAGGAAAGATCACTGGAAATGTTAGCAGTTGTGTTTCTAGGGCTTAGATAACTTATTTCCAGTTGGCTTTAAGGTATGATTAAATTGTTTTGCACAGACAAGAACTGCAGGAAGACTGCTGATTGTGAATACTTTACTAGGAAATTGTTTTAGCTAGAACATTATTTTTGAAAATGTTCATTTGCCACTTATTCTGGAAATGTTCACGCCCAGCCCACAGTGGGTTTTAGTGTTTGCAAAGGGCTCAATCAAACTTCTACTGAAATTAATGGAAAAATCTGAGTAGTGGAAAGGTCTCTAAATACAATCAAGTGTATGCTTCTCTGCTTGCTCAGAAGACTTAACTGTCATGATTCATAAATGAACCACAGACAAGGAGAGCAACAGATAAAATCCTGTCCAATCTGAACAAAATTTTTTCTTCTCTACTTCTGTCATCCTTCCCAAAACTAATGTGCATTGCAAATCAGATTTTAACTGAATAACAACTCAGCATCAGCAAGGCCTAATTACAATCTCATTGTATATTTATTATCGATTTTGTGTAATCTTGATATACAGAGAGATAAGAATTAGATCACTGCACCTTGTATAGATATTGTACTGTTGAAATCAGTGGGAGCAGGACTTGGCCCTAATCCAAAGCCCGTTGAAAGAAATTATGATTTTTTTCATTCATTTGGACGTTTCGTGTCAGGTTCCTGAGAAGGACCAAAGGGAAACTGTCACTGAGGTACAAAATTTTCTGAATTAACATTAAAATGCTATCTGGGTAAAGATTTACTTTTTTTCTTCCCTTTAAATTTGACAAAGTCTTTTCGAAATAGAGGGCAGTTTAATATTTCCATTGATAATCTCTTTCATACAAATAAAAATAGTCATGTTGTATAAATGACCTTGGGTTATTAAGGAAAGATGACTCCAAATGGAAAAAAAACATTCCATTTGCAATACTGAATGTAGGCAGCATTTGTATCTGGCAAAAACATTTTGTATGCTACTATACTGGCTTTGAACTTATTTCCCATGGGAGTAGCTGTTGCTCAAGAAAACAGGTGTTTCAGTATAATACCTGGAGGGCATTATTTGAGTAAGTTAAATATTATTTGTTTAAGGAACCCACTCAAGGTTTCGTGCACTTTGTTTTGACACAGTTCAGCAGAAGATATTTATTAGGATTTAAATAGTCCATGATTCCTAAATGTAAATGCCCATGACTGCTACATGAATCTGTTTAGACCTGCTAACAATTTAAAACTGAACCAGAACATCACGTTTTCTAAGCTCTGGTTTTGTCTCAAAACTCTGAAAAAAACCCCTGCATTTACTCTTTGGTTTATCCTGTCTGGAATGTCAAACTGAGATTGCTGCAGTTATGTTGATCAGTGTCCTGCTGCTGGCTCCAGTGAGCTGTGACCCCTCTGTGGAAGGTGCTCGCAATCTCACTCCTGGAGGACCAGATTTCTCTTACCTAATGCCAGCATCTAAAAGTCAGACAGAATTCTAAGGCAATTGATGCAGTTCCCTTAGATAACAAAAAAGGAGAACATTTTCAAAGGGATATTCATCACCCCATCATCCAGTGTGAGGAATTGCCAGTTGAGCCGCCCAACTCTCGGTTGCTGACAGAGAGAACCTCTCCACCAAACAGGCTTTCTGCAGCCAGTTTTTTATGTGGATGATGTTAGGGGAATTAATCCCAGGGCTGTGACTAATGATTTATGGAGCATGCCTGCACAGGTGGGTACAAACAGCCCTGAGTTCATCCTATCTTCACTCCTGCTCTGTCAGCTAGCTCTGAGGAAAGGCAAGATGAGCTTGGGTCTGCCTGCACCTGCCTAGGTAAGTCATGCCCTTGCAAGAAGAGGTGTAAGTGGCCAGTTACTGCTTTTAGCTACACCCATGAAGATCTGCTGAGGTCACTTCTGGAAAAAAAAAAATTAAAAATCAATAGAAAAGATAACTGAATGATGTCCCAAAATGCCCTCTTTCTGACCCTGAGTGTGAAAAGAAGAAATGAAGAAGAGAGGAGCGTGTCCCAGGAGATATAGTTAATGAATATGTGAGACTAGGATTTCTTTTTAAAGTCCATTAAGCTCTAATTACTCTGAAAGAAGCCAAGTTCCATAACACCAACTTCTGCACAGTAGCAAGTGCTCTTCCCATGCACAGGCTGCTCTGCTCTGTGTGTAGAACAGACTCAGAGTATCTAGGACATGAGTTTAAATACTTATTTTTGAAGCTCTCTTCGTCTTTTATGAGTGTTGGTAGTTCTATTTTTATGGTGAAAGTAAGCACAGTAACATATGAGTGCTACTTTTTAAATGGCACACTTGATGCACTCCAACAAATTAAGCATATTGAACGTGTCTTGTAGTGAAATTTGCAAAGAAAAATACAGAAAATATTTTTGTTTGTGCTTAACCATATGGTTTTAAAGCTGGCATGTGTGCTGTCTAAAAATGCTGTGCTTTGCTTCTGAGTATAGATATTTTACTTTTTTTTTATTGGAGAGTAGATGAAGATGAGTCAATTCTGGAGGCAGATCTCTTATTATCAGGCTGTCTACCATTTGACTTCGGATTCTCCTAACAGAGAAAATCATTCCCTAGGTTAAGCAAATCTTGATAACAACATACCTCCTTATTCCCACCTACTTCTTTCAATGTTGTCACTTAATTGGATGGATAACGCTAATGAGGTCTCACATGCATGAGGAATCTGTCAGGTTGTCCATTGCAAAACTATTTAGAAATATAAAAATTGATTCTAAACTATCTGTTGATAAATACAACTTTTTATTTCTACTCCAGATACGCAGTCTGAAAACAATGCATTGTTAATGTCAGTCAAGAACTGCAGTATTGTGGGATACTTCCAATGTAGGTTGTGAGAAGGAGTGAAGTTCCTCAAGGAGCAATGTCCTAGGGTGTAGCTGTTATGTGCTGCTTGGTTTACAACAGCATTCAGCTGAGGCAAAAACCTCATTTTAAGCATACAGGTGATAAAGCATACAGTCACCACAATCTGAGTGACCTCAGAAAGAAGAAGGTTACATGGAAATACTGGCATGGAAGTATGGTGGAAGCAACCCAAGTGAAGAGCCTCTCTACCGTAACAGCAATACACCAAACTAAGAGCTGTGTCCCACTGCATTGCTTTGCAGACTTCTAGCAAACTTAGGCCCACTGGTATAAATGCTGTTATGTAATACCATCTGGCTTTGAATTGTTCTGTTCAGCTAGAAAAGACATTCTGACATCTTATTTGCATTCTGGAGCCAGAAGACTATAGCTGATATTTTCCTCATGTACTTAGACACATAATACAACAAGACACTCTCAATGAACAAAAACTCCTACAATGAAAAATTACTTGGATTAAAAATTATTTTATTTTGAATTTTTAACCTTTTTGTTTACCTACATGTTTTTTGAGTGTTTAGGACTTGTTATCACATCTGTCTTTCTCTTTCCTTTACATATCTACAGATTTATGTACCTATGTCTAGAACAGAACTCACTGTAGTATGTAGTCATAAATCAATATATGATTAATCTTGTCTGAGTTCTCTTCAGTCACTCTTTTCTCCTACTATGTCAGCTTTCTTGTGTTATCATCAGACAGATTCAGTGAAAAGCCAGTCCTGCTTGTCCAGCTTACACATCTATCATGTTTCTAATTTTAGGTTCTTAATGAACTTATTCTATAAAAGTAGGTGCTTAAAAAGTCAATGGAAAAGTGTACGTGCTTTCAAAGTCATCCAAGAAGAATTACTGCCCATTAAGTTTTTGGTATCTAAGCCAGGCACCTACTTTTATTCTTTTGCTATACGCAGAACCTGGGTGCTTACTGTAATGATTCCCCAAATCCCTGAAAATTAGTTGCCTAAGCTAGACAGAGGCAATCTGTTTTAGGGAAATTCATGTGACCTGTGCTTAAATGTCTGCATTTGAACTAGTTATATTCTTATACATCTGATCTTTTTCAGAAATCTTCCCCAAGAATTGCGTGATAGGATCTTTTCATTGACTACAGAGGATGATTATCTCAGAAGCAGGTACCAGCAGAGTGTGGGCATTGAAATTTGGAAAGATTAATACCACTGTTTGTAAATGTTGACTCTATAGGGAAGAATTCCAAAAAGGTCAGACTGTTTATTAAATTAGGAGTCATCCCATCTCAATTTTTGTGAGAGACATTATGCAACAATAAAAAGTACAGCTTTACGAGGTACTGAAATATTTGAAATACACATGCCAAAACCAGAAGACAGTTTGAAATACAAACTTCCATGTGGTCCATCATGATTTCCACCTGCATTTGCATCCTTGCTAGTTACAACTATCTTGTTAGATTACTATTTACTGTATATTTATCTTACTGTTACCTGAAAGGATATGGTTTTGTAGAATAAGGAAAAGCTGAAGAACTACTGAATAATCTTCTGTTTTACTGGAAGATAAAGGTGGATCTCCAAGCAGATTCAGGATCCTACCAAAGTCCACACAGAGAAAGAGAAGTTCTTTGTATCTTTTGTCATAAACCACAACAAATACTTGAAACTAAGATAGGAGATCCTCAGCTTCATGTGACTTCAAATTCAGAGTTGCTAATTAACATTACTGAGAATAAAGACCATGTGAAGAGCTGATCATAACATCATGCACAGTTCCCTCTTATCATGGGCAAACAGACTATAAAATGCCCGCCATAAAACCGATCAAAGCCTTTTCTAAATGGTTAGGCTTTGTCCTCCCATAACTTTTCTTGTAAGACTCACAACTTTATTTCTTGGAACCACAGAGTCACAGAATGGCTTGAGTTGGAAGGCACTTTAAAGATCATGTCTTTCCAGCCCCTCTGCCGTGGACAGGGACACTTTCCACTGGACCACGTTGCTCAGAGCTCCCTCCAATCTGGACTTGAATACTTTGAGGAAGGGGGCATTTGTTTCTTAGAATCCTTTTATTTTCTAGTCTGAACTGTGATTGTTACTATTTTTTAACTATCTGCTCTATTTTAACATGATAATTTAGCTTAGAATAATTCTTTTGCCTTCTTCTGTTTGTCCCCTGAGTTTAAGGAGAGACCATCCATTTATCCTCTCAACCTTCAATCTGCCTAGTTAAGGACTGAAGACCAGTTCCACACTGGGGGACTTAGCATAGTAAGGCCGTACAAATGTTTGGTCTTTGAACACAAGAGTGGAAATCACAGTCTCAAGTGATGCATTTAAATTCTTTGTCCAAAGATTTGGTACAGCCCAGTGCTCTTGAATGATATTCACTCACAAGAGCCAACATGCCAATGCCTAAACTAAACCCAAAAGAAATGCCAGAGAGAGGAATGTGTCTGAGATTCTCACCAGGGCCTGTACCATGATACTTGTATTTCTGGTTTTATTTTTACTTGAAATACCTGGTCTGATACAACCTAAGAATAACATGCTCACCCTTTGTCTTCAGAGATCTGAGTTCCTAGTTCAATATAAAATCCAGCCAGGATATACTGGAGCATTTATGCATTTAGCAGAAGTTCACACTTGAAATAGCAAATATGAATTGATGTGACTGGTAGAGCTATCCCCAAAATTGCTCACAATGGCTGTGGATTATTTTGAGGTATGGTAGGACACTCATGTGGCCTAAAATCTACAGCTTTGACACCACCAAAACAAAAAACGAGTACATTAAAAGAGTTAACACTATCAGTGGATCATCATTTTAATAGTATTAAGTTATTACATTTAGTTGTTTAGGGAAAAGTATTTAGAATTTCTTTATTTTAAAAGAACAAAAGCATCAGAGCACATTAAGAAAGAAAGTATACAAACATAAAGCAGACAAAAAGTGACATGAAATAGATCATACGTAGGCATACTGATATTAGAAACGTTTAGTTTCATGCAGATGAGGTGTTTGCAAAAATTATTTTGTTAGTCTATTACAACAGTAAATCTTTCAGCTTCTTTTAAATCTTTCTCTTTCAGTCTGAGTCACATTTCTATAGTCTACTAAGATAACATACCTAGCTTTTTGAACAAAATGTGAAGGATATTGTCATCCTGATTGTGAAATTCCATGAATTCATAATAGCAATTATAAGACCAAATATAACCTTGTTAATAAGCAAATAACTAGTTCAAATGCCCTGAAATCTCCTCCACCCATCAATGTAGGATATATCAAGTTTTTCACAGTCTTTGTCAGATTTATTTGGTTGTCAGTTCAGTTACTGATGCAATTAAAAGGCGCTATTGTAAATATTACATTTGTGGTAGAAAAAAACCACTATTTGTGAACTTCACTCATTCATCACTGTTTTAAAAACAATTTCTGGAGTTTAGTTCCATAGCAACATTCCATTCAAACTTCCCCATCGGCAAATTTGCTATACTTGCCAGAAATGTATCATTCAGCAGGTGATGATGGCAGTTAAATTGGGTATTCTGACGAGATAATTTTGTTTCAGTGAGCTAAACTTTTGTGCACACACTAATGCAAAATTTAAGATCTTCTGTTACTGGGAAATTATTATAACATGCCTTTATCAGTATGTTTGTTAAAGGTTGTTTTATTAAAAAGAAATTTTTTCTCATTGCAAAGATCCATTTTGCATCTAGGAATGTCCATGTAGTGTTGGTATGATCAGCAGAGAGTGCATTTGTGTGTGTTAAAATAATTGCATAGGAATGTTGAAAATAGCATTAATCCTTTACAGATTATTCAAGAGCTCTTAATTTTTTGCTTTGAAAGCAATGTACAAGCAAGGTCAATTTATATTACCTGCCTCCAAGATGTCAATTGAGTATATTTGTCTAGTGACATCTTGGATTCCTTAGGCTCATCATGCCTTCAGCTCTCTGGTCAGAAGAGCGCAAGATGTTTGGATTCTGTTTAGTGTCAGGCCAACACAGATTTTTTTAGGCCATCTAAGATATCAGTACTGATGCTGGATGCCTATGCTTATGCAACTGACTTGAGACCCCAGAACATTAAATTGTCTTTTGGGGTGAGATTTGTGCATTAGCATGGAGGTGTCTACATGTGAGCAAACTCTCTAACATGGGAAAGTAATTTGAGCTCAGTCAATACAATTAATGGATTATGGAGTATTCAGATGACCAAGTCTAAGCATCTATTGCAGAGGAAGTTGAATAGCTCCCCAGATTTTATTGCTTCTACTAAGAGTCAGCTCAGCTATGCAAATTTAAAAATTGAGTTCCATATAAACTGTTCTAGGATATTCTGACTGCCCTCCAGCTGCTAGTCCAGAAGGGCTCTGGGGTTCTCACATACATGTTCTATCTGCCAGCCCCAAACTATGCCTCAGGTACCAGAATAATCTCCTTGGCACCCTGAGAAGATATATAAATCAATCCTTGAATCACCATTTACTAAAAGGAGAACTAAAATGTCTCATGTGTAGACACTTACACTTGCTCAGTTTAAATGTTTACAACCCGGATTGATTCCTGACATAATCAGCCAAACTTAACCTTGTCTGATATGTCTCTAGAACAATAGCAACAGGCACCTCCAATGGGAAATTCAGACCTTTCTAAGAGCAGAGATAGTTAGGGTGAGATGGCCACTTCTCTCCCTCAACAATCCTTCACAATTAATGAAGATTGCTAAGATACATATTTTCCTCTGTATGTTATGGTCACTGGAGATGAACAAAAGATTATGCTGAAGAAAGGACCTGCGTGAGACCTACAGACATCAGAACTTGCCCAGAATTGTCTTTATGATTCCAGGAAAAAGGCAGCAATAATACATGACACTAGGGCTAAGTGACAAGAACTTAAAAATCAGGATTCAGATGGAAGTAATAAAAAAATCATTACTTTGGAGTCGGTCAAACCTGTGAATGTTTGTACTGCAGATACTATCAATGCCAGGAGCTGGCAGAGGGGGTAGTGGGTTGATATTTGGTTTAAGTTCAAAGGGTATATCAAACATTTGTCAGATATTATATATTTTTTTCTCTTTTCATCTAGTCAATGAATGAATAAGACACAATTAAAAAAGAGCTCATAATCCTAGCATGGAACTGCCTTTAGGTGCATGTTTTGCAAAGAATAAAAAGAAAGACAGTGGGAATTCACACTCAGAGATCTTCCTTCTGTGGGGGCTGAACAATACAAAACAGTTTCCTTTCATTACTGTGTGGGACTGTCATTTAAGGCACAATCTGAACGGATATGGAGCAGCTGTTCTTTAGTTCCCTGGTCTTGAGTCTGGCATCTTAAATTCAGTAAATCCAGAGCTTTAATGAAGATAGAAAAAGGCTACTGTTCTTGCTGCTTTTACCAGGTTTAGCAGTTCATAATAGCGTATCATGCCACCACCCAATGTACAATGAAGAGTCAGAGCCTTGATTTAAAATAATGGGTTCATGGGTCTTAGTTTGTATCTCTTGAAAAGCTTAGAAGTTCTTAACCCATTATCTGTAATTTTGTAAAAATTAATCTAGGTTAACTGTGTGGCACAACTAAAATATATTCTTACCTTCTTTTATCAAAAATAGAGAGGCAATTGTAATACACAACTCTTCTGCTGGACATCAGCTGTCACTTTGGATTTTAGTGACAGTGGGAGCCAGGATAGGTCAGAAAATAAACGCTGGAGAATTAGTGACTCTCTAGGATCCACATCTCTGGAGCTTCTGACTCCTTTAGTATACAATTTTTTCAAGTTACCCATTTGTTTTCTTCTACAGATCTGAAGCCTTTTCCTCCCATTTTTTATGTCTCACCTGAAAGTGAAATTGCTAAAATTACTTCTCTACACTTAGACTAGTGCCTTAGACTAGTACCAGTCACTCCATCTTCATCCAGATACATTTGACCATTAAATGCCGCCACTATTGTTTTAGCAGTAACAAATATCAGTCATGACTATTATATAGCTACCTGATTTTGACAGTTAGATTCTTCCTGAAGAAAAAAAGGATCTGAACAGATTCTGAACAGAAAGTGTGACTCTTTAGACCCCTGAAAGAGTGAACACATTTTTAAGTCATAAATACATTGAATACAACTTCAACTATATATATTTGTATTAACAAAAGGGGGAAGAACTTCTAGCATAATCTACTAAAAACATAGAAATGGACTTAATTTTTCTACATAGGTCTATTTGATAAGATAGGTAGATGCCTATATTCATATCAGCATATAAGTATATCTGGTCAAGCTTTTCAAATAGTAAGTATTTAATTTGCAAAGCATGTTCCCATTATTAAAGACATGTTAATACCAATGGATAAACCAGACAATCTGCTTTTATAAACTGCCAACATGTAGTGACATTTTATGGTGTTTTTTTATGAGTTTCATCACAGTGAAGTGCTGGTTCTGTTTTATAATCCAATCTGTTTTACTGACTCACAAAGGGTGGAGTAAAATGCAAAAGTCTTTTGGTCCTTCAGTTAGAACTTTTCATAATACTGAGTGATTATACGTTTATCTGCTTATTAACATCAAATACAGCATTATGTGGACCCACGATCCACAATTACCATTGTAAAACTAACTTTAAAGTACAACAGAACCATCTTGACATGTAAAGAAATAGAGAAAAGTGCTGGGTCTGAGGATATACAGATAGAACTCTAGCCTGTCATTAAGTAGTGTGTGAGAGGGGAACACCAACCACCATGTCAGGAAGACTAGAATTTGGCTAGAAGTCAAGGGCTCTGTGTAGCAGGTATTAAATATTGCTTGTCTGCCATAATAGAAGAGTACTTGTATTAACTGTTTTGGGGCAGAGAGGAAAGCAATCACATGTGTGTGCAAGGCTGCTTGAAAGTCTGCTTTCTGCCCTGATCATTCATGGAAGTGAGGAATTTCAGTTTAAACAATAAAACTGGGTTAATTGGATTAATAATCCACCTTTACTTGCTGTTAAAAAAAGGGTATATATTATATATTTAATATATATTATATATAATATGTCATATTTCATGATTCTTGGACATTCATGTCATGTAGGGAGAAGTCAAAGGTTTTGTGAAAGAGCCTCTCTTGGAAGTCTGTGGTATGTGCCTAAGCCTTGAGGACTGCAAGACAATCCCAAAGCATACCCCCATACACCGTTTTCCTAAGATTTAAGAAAGTGTTCTTATTTTGTGTAGAAATGAAATAGAAGACTTTCACATTCAATAAATAAAAAATGAGAAAGCCCCCTTCCAATAAGATTGATTATCACATATTTGAAGTGCTTTCTTGTCCTGTCATTTCACATATCTCTGGTAAGGACCCTTACCACCAAGTTACTACTCAGTTTTTTAAGATGAACCTTTTCTATTATTCCTTATGCAATTCACAGTAGTAAACTTATGTTAGTCCCTTAATGAGGGACTTATTCATCTAAGATAACTAATAAGCACTGGACCAAAACTATGATAAAATTTTATTTTCATTTTCTCACTAGAACCAAGTGAATCAAAAATCTCAATTGCAGCAGGATAGGGAGGAAAAGAAGACAACAAGGAAGAGAAAAAGAAATTCAGACTTGATCCTGTGATATTCCAAATTTTGGCAAGGAAAAACTCTCATAAACATTTCTAAGTGACTTAGAAATCCAAACCTTTTATTTCAAAGAGGCAGATTTTTAAAGTCAGCTAGAAGGCTAAAGAATTAAATAGAGACATCAGGGAAAGTTTTTTTAAAGCATGGAGGAGCCAGCAGGATATAACTATTGAAATCAATAGGAGCTTATTCTGGCATTAATGCATTGTTTAGAAATCAGCTAGAGCTGGGATGTTCAAGTTCACAGAGCTTTTTATATTGTCCATGTTCTGGCTGATCAACACAATGCAGCAACAAGCTCCCATGACTTCTGCCCAGCCATTTTTGAGATGCAATTCTCATACCTAGAGTAATAGCTTTCCTCTATCTCATTTTGCAGTTATTCCACAGAAAATGAAACAGCCCAAATGGGAAATAACGAAAGACATATTCTGTCAGAATAGCTGTTATCTTGCACTAAGATACTATTTTAGGAGGTCGAAGTGAGTTGAATACTGATGGTGACACCCAAATCTAAGTCTTTCTGAGTGGTCAGGTATTTTAACCACTGTACTATGGACTGAAGCTGCAAAATCTTTCTGACTTTCTCAGATTTCTTGGTCTTCTTTTCTCCTTATGCATGGGGCTTGATGCTGTGAAAAGGCCTTATGACCTGAAGCTGCCAGATGGGATAAGCAGGGAAGGATGTAGGTTGTCCTAGCTTTTGTCGCCTAATGTGCCTAGTTGCATACTATGGATCTAAATTTCTAACAGGTAAAAATTTAGTGGAGTTTTGGAAACAATTTGGCTAACTAGATGTGTATTGTTTTCTTGACAGTGACCTGAACTGACTAGGTCTCAGTTGACTCAGCAAGATTGTAGAATCACTCATATAAACTCCTAGACTCTACATAACTTATTTTAGGCCATGTGCTTTGAGAAGAGCAGTACTGTTTTATCTCAACCAAATGCAAACCCATCCTATATTCAGCAAATCTAAAGTGTTTCTGTGAGCATGTAACACTTTGAATACCTAGGCCTGCCTTCAGTGAAAAGGACAAACACCATCAGAGAACAGCTTAATTCTGGAGTGAGACAAATCCCCCTCCGGAGATACGTGTCTCCTTTGACAAGAAGGGACGCTATTTTGAATAGGTGCTTAACTTAAGTAGTATGAAACCAGCCTTTCCAGTCTGGAGCTTTTGTGTTGTGGCATGCTTTTGACAAACTCTTCTTAATGGTTACCTTCAGCTCAAGTGATCTGTGCTTATGTTTCTGTGTTGCCACAGCATATATACACAGTACGTACACATGTGTGTACAGGTACAAAATATGAATCTGTTGTTGATTAATCTATTGACTTCAGAAAGCATAACTACCAAGAAAACTAAAACTTATTATCTGAATTGCATAGTTTTAAAAAATAAAAATAGTGGGACCGGAGTTCCAATTCTAGCCATTGTCATTAGCAGCTACGAAGGCCTAGAGTTATTGTCATAATGTGTCAGTAGTGAAAGGGACATAATCTATGATTCACGTATCCCATGGTCACAATTGTTTACATTAATAAACATCAACTCCAACACCTACTTGATTTCTAACTACTCTGTTATCCTGACTTCCATAATAAATTTTGTAGCCTGTTTAACTCAAGCTTTTATGCTTGAGAACTTCATCTAGTCACCACAGAAGCAGAGGTGAACAGTACAAATTATTCAAGACTGTAAGAATACAGAATGAAACCTTTAATGAAGGGGTCAAAACTTCTAACAATACCAGTTTGAAGAGGGTAAACCTACTGTGGGTAAGCCTGCATAGTAATTAACAGCACTCTTGAAAAGCCAGGGTCTGAGATCCTTCCATTTATATTATTCCCTCAAGGACTGAATGAACTGGTCCTGCCTGAATTCCTAATATGTAGGAACCTGGATGAGAGGAGAGAGAAGTCAACACAGCAGGCATGGGGAGGCATACTTGCCCTGGCAGATATGCAAGGTCGTGGTTTGGCCAAGCCTCAGGCTACTACTACATGCCTGAAAAATGGACAGAAGATGAGTCTGGTTTTCATGGTGACTGCATGGAGATAGACACCTTGCTGTAAATAAATTTAAAGAGGTTTCTTGGAAGACTTTAAAACCAGGGCTGAGACCTAATATTAGGATCACAGCATTGCTATTTTGCATGACAAGTTGCATATTTGGTGTTTCATTAAAGTCCAAGTTCCTGAGACGAATGGTTATCTAAAGATCTCAGCTTTTTTTTTTTTTTAATGAGAATTTAAGTCTGAGCAAGACACATTGCCCTTTCTGTATACAGTAGATGCAGAGAAAGAGACACCTCCAGAACTTGATTCATCTCATCATAAGATAGGCATCCAAGATAGGTCATATAATTTGCCTCTGGTGGTGTTTATTTTCTCCTACACTAACTATAAAAGGAGCCTTGGTTGACTAGCTCACACTTAGATGTACAATTTTCAGACATCTGGAAGCCATCTAAAGGCACTGTTTGAGAGCCCCAATAACAAGACCAGTTAGCCTGAACTTCACATTGTGTTAATGGGATGCACATGGTTTTTGACTTTCTTGAAGACTGGGCAGAGCACTCAGTGCCTGCAAAAGACTAAATAGACACACCCTATGAGAGATTATCTGAGGCAATTCCTTGAAGAGAGAATTTTTCATCCTACCTGCAGCAAACCTTTGAGCAAGAGTGGCAAAAATGCTGTAAAGTGCTGGGGAGAAGCAATGAATACATGAAGAAAACTAGAAAGATATCTCCCAAGGAACAGAGTTTCTTTATCTGTCCTGACCTCAGTATGAGGAATAGCCACAGGGAACAGGAATTCCTCCATACATCTTCCACCCTGAATAATGTGAAACCAATGACAATGAAATATCTGCAATTTCCAGGCACATTTGGCCTGGGGTGTTCAAGTGGTCACAGCAGGTTTCCTTCATCCCACCAGTTTTTACAACATGCATAACAGACCTTTATTCTTCCACTTTAGTTTATGGCTTCTTGTACATGACAATGGTTACTAATTGTTGGCCATGTTTATGACAACAATGTCCTCAGCAATTCAGCAGATGAATAGATTATCATCTCAGGCTTCATAAGCCACTTTTAGGTTCCTTGATTTTTACAGCTAAGATTTATGATCTTCAGGAGCAACTGAGAGATGCACCTGTTTTCCCAGGCTTTGACTGAGCAGAGAAAGGGTGGATGGTCTAAATGAATGATGGCTTTTGGGTGGACTCATGTGGAGATATCAAAAGATTCGCTAACGGAGGCTGTGCAGCATAACTCAATAGCTTAGTTGTCATCATGCTGTGCAGAAAGAATTGGTCTGGGGGATCCAATGCACTTTAATTCACTATTTTTATATTTCAGTCCATAAATTCTTCAATATGTGCAGACTACGAGATAATCACAATTAAAAACTAGGCAAATATATACCGTGAAATAAACTTGTAATCATCAATCTGAAAAAGATGATCATCCTGGACTGGTCAAACATGAGTGGGATAAATGGTCTGGAATATCTGTTCAGCTGCTCATTTGGGAGCTCAAAAACCAACTTGATAGTGCTGTCATGTGAAATAAGGAAAGACACACACCACATACTTACCTAAACTGTTGAACCTGGGTGCAGCAGAAGGAAGTGAATGCCTTGTCTATATCCCTCACGTGCAAGGAAAGCATGCCCTGTTTTGTGCATAACCATTCAACACAGTTTCACTCAGTCATTCACTTAATGCAGACCAGAAATGCTGAGTTCTGCATGCACCATGAAGTATGTCTGGATGCAAATCATGCACCGTCACTCTGGTAGGTCTGATAGATTGAATTTATTACTGCATAGCAATGTGCATGCTTAGTACCCAGATGCGCAAAACCCTTCAAAGAGTCCTGCCTAGTCTTAGTTGGAGCTACCATGAGATTTTCTTCACAATGTTATTTGACTAGTTTCAACCCAAATTAACCCTGAGTAATTTTAAAGGTATCCACACACGGAGTAAATAGCTCCACTACATGTATATGTGACCTAAACAGTCAATAGTGAGAACCAGACACTTCTCAGGGTGCTGAATCACCTTCCAGAGGTGTCTTGCTTTCTTTGTTGACTTCCCAGGGGCCTGGAGCAATTAAGTTTCTGGCTTGCATGCTTCAGCTGAAGGTGTTTGGGGGAGGAATTCAGGCCATATGATCTCTGGCAGAAGAGGACGGAACAGGCCAGACTGCATTCTCTGGAGTGACTTTCTCATGGAGCCCCACAGGGCCTGGCTACGTGGTCTCCACCAACAAACAGCAGAGATCTGGGACCTGGTCCCAAGTCAAGCGATGCTAATGGCCTCGTGCCCCCACTGCTTCGGGCTTGCTGCCTCTACAGCAGGTTTACTCTCAGCAGAAGCAACTGGAGCAGCCCAAGCAGAGACCAGTAGCAATTAAACCATGTGAACCATTAATGCTCAAGCTTGGTCTGTGGCCCTGGATGACTTTTTCAGTCTTATTATTGCCTTACGCACTAGTATTTAGATTTTTGAAAAGTTCTAAAAATAGCAATCCATTAGGTATCCAGTCTCTGCCAACATTAGTCAAAATGCACTTTCACCAACATGGATTTATGCTTCAGGTTCTTTAGCAAAATACCTATCAAACCTTCCTATTCACCCCTCAGTTACTAGCTCCAGATAATTGGTCTAATTTTGAAAATTATTGTATATTTAGACAACATGCTTTTACATGCCTTCAGATGGACATCTGAACCACTCTAGCACAGGAAGGTACTTAACTCCTCCTGCAACTATTTTTGACTCTTTTAGTTATCATTTTGTCTGTATATATACCTGCATTAATTGTAAATATTAGAATACTTTTAGAATTCTTTGAAAAATGGCAAATTTGGCATAAAAAGTTCTCCAATAAACTGTTTTGAGAAATCCTGCCCTTATGCTCTAGCCCAGTGTTACTCATTCTGCAGTCACTGCCAGATGGTTCATGAAATATTTATTGAGAAATTAAAAACAACAACAGCAACGTTGACAACAACAGTGACAATAACAGCTTATATATACACATCTTCCCGCAAGTTACTGAATGAGAACCTGTCGGAGGTGGGCCAGCAGAAGCCTACAGAGAATGGAGAGAGATGCAACAGAGCTGCAAGGAAGTCTCAGAGGA
>JAYRBT010000001.1:66421156-66449742 GCA_036023395.1 Myiotriccus ornatus | reverse complement strand
ATCCGTGTGTGACTGTCTTCTATCCCAAGTGTGTCCCGAGGGTCTCTCCGCGGGGGACCTAAAACCCCCCCGCGATAAGAACCTTTTCCCCTGTGAGGACAGTCAGATAGGGTGCAGGCTCTCCAAAGATTTTGTGCAGTGTGTGTCCTCGGAAGTCTTTGAGACCCAGCTGACTGTGGGCCTGAGCAACCTGGTCTGGTCGAAGACCTGCCCCTGCTTTGAGCATTATGTTGGGCTGGAGGGGTCCTCCAGTCCTGTGGTCCCACAATCCTATAAAACCAGCCTGAGTGAAAATATAGAACAAATAGTATGTCCCCTGACATTTAGTCCAGTATTGATAAGATTGTAAATGAAAATTACTATAGCAACATGGCACGAGGTGATTCTGGTGTAGAATTGAAGAGATGAGTTGGTTGGTGAAAGAAAAAAGGTTTTATAGAAAATCTAATCTTAGTAGTTAATCTATTGGAATTTTTTTCAGTCTAATTCATGATTTGCATACTTTGAGTGCTGCTTGTAAATTTGTAAGAATTCTTGTCAGAATCTTCCAAAAGAGTAAAGCAGCTTCATCTGAATAAGTAAGCTTGCTGCAGATTTCAGGAATTCCATTACAGCAAGGTTCCACCAACTTCAGTTTATTTCCCCATCAGATGTGTTACCTATATTCCTTTATTTTCAACACAAGAGCATGGCCTGTATACCATAAATGTTTGTATTTTACAGTTTACTTATAGACTTGTTGCACTTAAGTGGTTCTATGTTTTGTTTCATAGTTCAGTGCTTGAGTCATTAGAAATGGTCCATTTGCTTCCGATTTTTGAGCCAATTATTTAGCTAGAAATTACTCTGACACCTTTTGCCATTTTTTTTCTGAGAATGGAAAAATATATAAAAGGGAATAATCAGAGTATTGCCCTGACACCTTTTACCTTTTTTTTTTTTTTTTGTCTGAGAATGGAAAAATATTTAAAAGGGAATAATCAGAGGACTGCTCTGTACTCATTTGCTTAGTCTCTACACATAGATAAGAACCACACATTCAAAATGCTACAGGTAGCAAACATGGCTGTTAAAGCTAAACATGCTATTTTGAGATCAAAGGTGAAGTATATATGTCACCTGGAAGAGACTGTTTTATAATTGTGTGGATAAAGACTCTTGAGAGTAATCCTGCTTATACTGGTATACTGTTATTGATCTCTTTTATTGTAAATGTGTCCTTTGAGGATAGGCAAATTACCCAGGAACATGGGGGAAGAACCTTGCTTCCTTTATCTCTTTGTCTTTATCTCTTTTACTTGTGCAACTGATAAAAATTAATCCCTGATCCTTGAAGCCTGGTGAATCAAGCAATGTACAACAGGAGCAGAATAGCTGCTCAATTGCCTGAGCACAGCAAAGGGAGATATTCTGAATGCCAAGATTTTGTAAACAGCAAGAAAAATTAAAACTTGCTTAAAAATATGCTGCCTGCCTGTATTCAGTAATGCCAGTGATGGAAATCTCTGTCCTTTTTCTTTCTGTCCTGAGATTTTTCTTGGTTCTGCTATATGCACACAAAAAGTATTTCAATCCAGAGCTATTTCCAGATGGTTTGATGTCAGAAGTGAAGCGTCTGAAACTCACACAAAGCTTTGTGATCGTTGTGTTCAGTAGCAAATCTGTGTTTATGGGGATACTGTCAATCATCTTACCGTACTGACTCAGATCATCAAATTCACAGAGGCTAAGGGCAGAGCAGAAACTCTTGGTATCCTACTGCATCTTTAAAATGTCTCACATCAGGACCTTGGTCTTTAGCGACCCTTCAGTGTGCAGCCCACATAGGATTAGGAGGATTAGTATCATGGAAAATTATCCCACAGCAATTTAGATGTTTTAGTACAATTTCAAGTATTTTCCATGGCATGCGACATTCAGAGAAATCTGGAATGAAGACTGACAATGGTATCAAAGAGATCCAGTCAGCATTTTCTACTATCTTCTCAATTCAATAAAAATCATCATTGCTCAGTCTGAGTGAAGAGTGAAGAAGAAGCCCTGAGTCATATCCTGCAGTGTTAGCTGTCAAACCATCAATGAAGTATTTCAGTCTGTGCCTCTGGTTCTTTAAACACTTACAAACTAACTGTTTCAAATACTTCTTTTATTTTTCATGGGCCAATTCTCCTCATCCTTTCCCTACGGCCTACTTGGGAAAAAAATAATAAAAAGGAGTTTTAACTTATACAATCAAGATGGGTTTGCATTACAAGTAGGCCAGAGTGACTTGTACTTAGTGAGAAGTGTAACAAATAGTCACTCTGCTGGTGTGTAGTTGAAAAATTACTTAAAAAATATCTTTTCTTCTAAAACTCAGAAAAAACTTCCCAAAGTTAAAAAAAAAAAAAAGCTTACTCATTTGATCTCTATATAATTGAGGTAAAAATGAAGAGGCAAGAATATAAGAAGTGCTGAAGAGAAAAAAATTATATTTCAAGAGTCTGCTTGTGACCTCAGTGTGTGGTTCTCCTTTGAAAAATGATTCTCTAAAGTTTTTCCAGTTCCCATCGTGTACTCCAAAATCTGTCCTTCTCTTTGCTCATTATTCCCAGTTTTAAAGATTGTGTGGGCTAACTCGAAAAATTAAGGAAATCTTTTTAAAATGGGCAATTATTTTTCCTGATAGTAGTCCAATAGAAAACAACTATAGGACTCTCCAGTTGGTTTCTCACCTCCAGAAACACATTTGCCAAATTGCAGTTTATGTAATTTGCACTTCAAAATGTGGGCA
The DNA here is from genome assembly GCA_036023395.1 of Myiotriccus ornatus. Classification (NCBI taxonomy): domain Eukaryota; kingdom Metazoa; phylum Chordata; class Aves; order Passeriformes; family Tyrannidae; genus Myiotriccus; species Myiotriccus ornatus. Next base: position 66,446,969 of record JAYRBT010000001.1, on the reverse strand, counting down.
CATAACCTCAGTGCTCTCGGAGTTGTGGGAATAAACAGAATTTCTCCACAAATCTTCAGGGGAACTTTTAATCAAAAGTCTGCCTGGGGCTGGATGTTATCATGCAACATGAAGAAGCAGGATTGTGATAGATCTACTCCCAGAAAGGTTTAATCAAATCTGTTCAGTCAGAGTACTCTACCCTTGAGTCACTGATGGGCATAGACAGTGCAGGAGTGATGCAAGAATGGCCTTAAGAGAGCACAGCACTTTCTTGTCCCTTGCATGAAGAGTGGACAGCATAAAGCACCAAGCCCTGCCTGCTTTCCGCTCTCCTTGGGTGATGGGTTATGTGTGCTCACTCCCCTTTCTAGCTCCAGAATAAGCAAGGTGGAGTGAATTCAATATCCTTGAAAGTCACATGCGTTTGCATGTGCCTCTGGACAGTGTTTTCAAAACTCGTTAATCCACAAATGAAGAATAAAAAATGTTTATCATCATCAAAAGAGTAACCCAGAGGAAAAATCCATCAGAAATAGGACACCAACAATACAATTTATTTATTTGTAAGTTTATGTAAAACTGCATATGAATTTGATATTATGAGTATTTAACTAAACATTTATTAATACTACAGAGATGTAATTTGAATCTCAATTATGCTGGTGTAATTCTGAAATAACTCCACCAAGTTCATGTTTTTGAATCCAGCAATACATTAGCACTTTCGGTCTGGAATTTCCTCAAGCTTACACTTTTTTATCTGTGGAATGAAGGCTCATGTCTGGAAAGAGGCTGAAACAACCATGAGCAATTTGCTTAGGATGCCAAGGCATTAGAAAGAGATCACCAGCGAAAAGTGGCTTAAGGATTTACTCCTTAAAGCAAAGAGAGTGGAGCAACTTACCTGCAGTACTGAAAAACACAGATATTGGGTTTTTTCCTCCATGTATCTGTGTTCAGAAATCAAGGACCTTTTTATACAAGGTGCTAAGTCAGGAGACTGAGGCACAAAATGTCCATGACCAGCTTCACTGGGAGTTGTATTAACTCTGTGCAGTAGGACCCGTGGTATTGATGACACCATGCCCCTTGTTCAGCAGGGCCAAATAGCCCCAAAATTAATAGGAAGCTAATTTTCACTGCCTGCTTGTAAAATTAATCCTGTGCACTGGTCAGGCAACGATTGGAACAATATTTATTTTAACATTCTCCACTATTTCTTAAACCAAAACATCTTCTGCTTAAAATACATGGGACATTGAACTTTTAATAAATATGACTGTATTGGAATGTGGTTACACTACTTCACGTGTATAAGGTAAGGGATTATTTTGGAGAAATGAGAGGACTCAATATTACAAATGATTTCTCAGTTCAGTAAAAGAAAACATAACTTTTAGGAAAATGATTCGCAGTAACTCAGGTTTTGGTTTTCCTCCTACAGGAAAAGTACAGGATAAGTGGGGATAGAGCTGAGTAGGAATTTTCAACAATTCAGACTTTCAGTTGAAAATAATGATTCAGTCAAGGGAAACCTTAGCTTGGAAAAGATTTGGTTTTCCCAGTTTTTTTCCTACGTACAGGCTTTTAAGAATTATTTTCAAAATTTGTCTTTCTGTTGCTAGTAACAGTGGAAAGGGCAGTAAAGAAAAAATATTTTTAAGAGAAGAAAAGGGAATCCACAACAATTTCTAGAAGAAAGCTGTTCTGCAGGGAAGTTGCTAAGAATTGAGTGTCTTCGTCATGTTGACCCTGTATGTATTTCATTTTAAACGGTTATTTAGATATATACAAGTAATTTTAGAGAGCTCTTTGGAATACCAGGATTGTTGGTACCATCCCTGCTCCCCCCTTAGCACAAAAAGCCTCACTAACAGTAGGAAACTCTTGGCACAGGAAAAATAGAGCTATCCCGAGCTGTACAGTGCAACTACCAGACCGTGTGGATCATGACTTTACCTCTCTGTGCTCAGAAGTGGAGCCCCCGCAGAGAGCCTGTGAGAAGGCAGAGAGGAGGCAATTTCACCTGCAGCATTTTAAATCATTCTGAGAGGGATAGATTTACAGTACCCCTTCAGGAGGTGTACAATCCTGCAAAGAGGGACTAGAGATGTTTTACAAATTGTAAAAGCAGGGAGACAAAGACAGCAAAGCCAGGAGTGAAATCTAGCCAATCTTGAGAACTGCTTGATTATTCAGGCTCCAAGTAGGAGCTGAGACTTCATCCCCTGCGTGAGCAACCTTTGAACTCACCTTATGCTAAGTTTCAGACTGCATTGATGAGGGCTGTAAGTGTCAGGAGCACAGGTTCCATGAAAGGTCTGAGAGCACACATGAAAGCAGAGCAGTTACAGAGGACAGGAATGAAGGGAAAAGCATTGACTCGGTGTGTGAATGTGAAACAGATCCTGTATCTTTCATAAATATTTACAAAGTAATTAGAAAAAAGGAAAGAAAATACACATCAACAAATGAGGCACATCAAAACACTGTCACTTAAGCTTGCATTTCAGAAAAGGTTGGGAGGAAGAGAAGCACAGCTGTAGTCTATAGAAAACTTCATTAATGTTTTCAAATCACTCGTAGGATTTAGGTGCTGAAAGGCATGCTAAATTGGGATTTATACATAATCAGATCATTGAAAAACATACAAATGGCTGCCAGAGAAAAGTACAATGTTCACTTTTGAAATTACAAAAAATCCTTTGTTTCAAAGAGTGAATTGACTAAAGTTTAGTTTCAGTGAAGCATGTTTTTGCTTTGGGTGTCATTATTTAGTTTGGCCTCCTTGCCAGAGAAACCTTTTTACTGACTGCAGTTCCTTCAACTTGTTGTTTTTATTCTCCAGCAACTTAAAAAAAAAAATAAAAAATTCAAGGCTGCATCAGATGCTTCAAATTTAAATGAGAACTGCTCAGTGTTTACCTTTAATTTTCAGATGGCAGTGGGGGTGAATTGCATGGGGCTTGATTGCTTGCCAGGATTTCTCAAACAGATGTATTTGAACCTCCTCACTTAAATAATCTGGAAAATCAGGTTGGACTGGTTGAATCAAAATCCTGGCAGTGGGTAAAGAAAACATCCATCCACCTATCCATCTAGGCACCTATATCACTCCAATCACCATGGTGTCTGAGCACCTTCAACAGCAATGTCATGCAGCAGCCTCAGATTCCACACACCACCAAACATGCCCTTGGCAAAAGCCCAGCAGCCAGCAGCTTTGCCAGAGATAAGGGATTATGGATGTTATGCCTGTGCATACTAAAGAAAGGATTTTTGCACTTTAACAGGAGTTTCTGGGGTTTCTATGGCTAAGATATTCAAGCACACAGGTATCCTAAATCTTAGGACTTAGTAATGATGAATAGCTCTGAATGTGCTCTTACAGTGCATTCATTGAAAACTTGTGATTAGAGAGGAAATAAAACACATATATACTTTTATAGTTAGGTGGAGGTAGGAGGTAGTTTTTCCAAATAGTTACTAGGTAAACTCGTTTGTCATCATTTTGTTTTCTTTTTTTACTTCTCTCTCTCTCTCCTTCTTTTTTTTTTTTTTTTTCCCCTGTGAATGCTGCCTGTCTCAACACCTGTAGAGACAGGAATTATTTAGGTCTGAATACACTCCAAGGAGGGGGGAGGAAACAGGAGCAGAGCTGAACTGTCTGTTTGGACATCCACCCTTGCTGAAGGTAGTTCCCATGGATACAACAGGAAAAATATTTCTCTGCAAAGAACGAAGTTCCAGTAGATAAGGGGCATAATGTGTCCTGTGCAGCGGGAACAAATTGTGATCCTCCTGAGGTGCACAGTCCACACAGAATATTTGAGAATAATACAGAGGGTAACCACAGCCTGTGCCCAAGAGTAGCATGGTATGAAAACATCTGAATAAGGACCTTGAATCATTTCTTCTCCTCCCCAGCCCAAAACTAGCATGTTGTACTGGCATTTATCTAGTTTACTGGGATACTTAATGGGATTTTGTATTGCATGAACTTTGTGATGATTTAAGAATCAATTTGTTGCCAAGAACCAGAGGAGAAAGAACATGTACCAAGCTTTTCAGTATTACATGTTTATAGAGAAGTACATGGTATGAAGGGTGGGTCCTTTGCATCAGTGCACTGCTTTCTAAGCAACCACTATTGGTATCACAGCTCCCATCTTCCTTAGTGTTCTACCAGGTCAACCTTAGTGTTCTACCAGGTTCTTTTTTTCTGTTCTATATGGTTAAGCTGTGGAAGTCCTTCCCAAAGATGCTATAGATGTAAGATCTTAAATTTGTTCACACAAGATTGATTGAATATGTGATATACAAACACTCAGAGGGTTATTAAACACCAAGCCACCACCTCTGGCTCAGGAAGCACCTCCTGACTGCATGAGGAGGGCAGGAACAGTCCTTGCAGCCACTGGTGGAGACAAGATATGGGGAGAAGGACTTTAGTCTGACCACTGCAGAAGTTCTTGCCCTCTGCTCTGTTTCATGGCTTCACAGAGCCATAACACACAACAGCTCTCCTAAATTTTAATACTTAACTGAGATTCTTCAGTGAGGAAATAAGATGCACAAAGGTGCACCCACATCTGAAGAGGGGTTGAGAGAAAACTGTCTGCAATAATTAATGTGTACCATAGAAGAACTGGTCTCATTCCAAAATGTAGAATCCAATCCTGCAAATCTAGGCGGGAAATTCTGCTTTCTGAGCATTTTATTTTAATGTTTTTGAAACGTTTTTAATTTGTGTTTTTCTTTAAGGAAATTTAAAGCTGAAAAGTGTTTTCAAAAAAGCATTTCAAGAGAAAATAGTAGCTTTTTTTCTCTTGAGAGTCCCCAAAGGTCACTAGGGAACAGCTTTTGTTTGCAAATTTCCCATTAAAAAAGGCAGAAAAAAAAAAAAGGAATAGAAATTTCAGACAGAACAGTCTGTCTAAAAATTGTTATTGTGGTCAAAAGCCACTTTTTGATTAAAAAATGCAAATGACACAATGTCTTCAAGTTCTAATCTCGATTATAGAAGTGATTACTGATATAAGTGGTATCACTGACTTCATTAAAACTACTTGTAAATAAAAACAACCGTCACTTAAAGGTGCATATAATATACCCTAAAATCACAGTTTTGAAAATGACAGCGGTGTATTTCATTCATGTTGATGTAATTTGAAGTCTTTCAACATCTTGCAAAAGTCGGGTCCCTTTGCTGTTATTGGCAGTGATATTTCATACATCTTTGTTATACTGTTATTGTTTTATAATGAAACAATACCTAGACCCCCAAGCCTAGACAGAGCATTGGTCTAATGCATATGGGTACAAGGGAAGGACAGTTTGTAAAACCATAACATGTTGCAATGCAAATGTAAACAGCTTTCAGTTTGGCTGAGTGTTGACACAGCTATGTGGCCAGGGCTGGGGCACTGGAGTTTTGTACACACTTATTTAATTTGAGTTGGATTTTGTGAGCTGTATTTATATGGAGTAGTAGTAGTGGAACCCCTGTCTGAATCAATGAAATATTTATAGAGCATGAGGCTGAGCCGTGACTAAGGATGTGTTTACAACGAGAATGAAGGTGATGCAGAGAGCCCAAAGCCAGTCCTGAGACTGGTATTGTTTCTGAAAAATTATATAATAAAGTCCTACCAGTGTGACACTGTGATACAGTCGTGTAGAACAGCAGAAATGGAGATTTGCAATCCCTAACCCTGATAAAAGCCCCTGCTCCTCATCAGACAGGAAGACCCCCTCTGGGAGGATCCTCTGCCCGGTTCCAGCCTCCCCCTCTACCCAGCAAGCTCTTAAGACACCTGACTTGAGGCACTATACAGCTGTCAGGCTGATGGGGACACAAAGCAGAGAGCTCAGCAATGCCACACTCCACTGTGAGGCAGCTGAAAGGCCTACACTGAGACACACACAGGTCCCTGAAGAGCTAAACAACCTGCCTCTTCTTTTCTGTGGCTGCTGTGTGGACTACTGTGTCTGCACAGTTCCCAACCATCTTGTTACTAAGATTTAGATCACAAATCTTGAAGCCAGACAGAAAAAATATATAAATGGTTAGTTTGAAACTGAATGTGTTTTCTTACTTATTCTCAGGTTTTTTCTGCGAAAAGGTGTATGATTTAATGTCCCTCTTTACAGACTCTAATGTGGCCTTATAATTCAGAAACTATGTCAAAATATGTATTTGTGTCTCATTTCTATTAGATATAAAATAGCCAAGGAAATAAAAAATCTGAAAAACCAAAAGATTCAGATTCCAAAGTGTCATTGTTACAGCAAGAATAACAACCCCATAAAGGAAAGAAGGATGATTTTACCCAGTGCCAGATGAGATCCAGTCACTAAAAGTTTTCATATGCTCAATACAGTAGAACAAGTAATGAACAGGATGTTCTTCATCTCAGGCTGGTGTATATGTGAAAGAGACTATATGAAGAGGCTGCCCCTTTTGTTTGTTTCTTTACCCTGACAATAAAGGGAGCATAGAGCAATGCAGATGTCTACATTATAGCGTTTGAAGTTACGTGTAAACACAACACTTACTTCTGGACTAGGATGTATTGGTGCCATAAATGCTCAAAACTCTTCTTTCATACTTTCATACATGCTAATAATTAGGAACTTGGCCCTAATATCAAAGATATTTAGAGATGAAACATATTTTAGACCTTTTTTTCCTAATTTACCTTCTGTGTTGTGGGGGGGAGGTTCAGCCTTCAAGGCATATTTCCATCATGTATTTAAACTCTCCCTTATAATGAAGGCTAAAGCTGAACTTTTAAAGTCTCATGTAACCAAATTATTCTGGAAAGTCGGGTTTCAATACTCCTCTTTCCTTTGCTAAAAGTTATGACTGGGTTTATAACATGAGAATTTGAAGTAAGAGTTTTCTAGAAAAATATATGTGGCTTCTCTGAAAAGATAAAAAATCATGTGTTTCTTTTTCATAGCAAGTTCTGTGAGATTAATAATTTCAAAAAAAAAAAAAAAAGAGTTGTGGTTGCACAGCCACAAACACACAACATAATGCTTTTGTATGACACATAGTCACTGTGGATCCTGTCTGAAGAAAATGTTGCTAGGTGGCTGATAAATAAAAACAAAGTGGGTTGGATGCATAGCTGAGTCTGAACATGAATTTTCAGAAGGAGCAAATGAATATGCCATGAACAAAGGAGTCAGCAAGGAAACAAGGAAGAGTTTCAGAGTAAAGCTGGAGTTACTTGCATTGCTTTCCAGGCGTAATTAGGCACAGTCAGGTGCAGCAGCTGTGCTGTTATGTGACTGCAAAAATTAAGACAAGCAAGTTAAATTTAAGGTGGAACTAAGGCAGTGCAAATGGTGGCCTTGAAACAGGCAGAGGAGTTAACTTAGGTAAGGGATGAAACCAGGTGCTGACAAGTCAAGGCTACACAGAAGGAAAGAACATTTGGAATTAATTATTCTGAGAATTATGCAAGTGTGGTCTAATTCTATATAGTTACTTGACACAAAAGATACATAAATACTCTTAAATACTCTTTTTAAGTGATAACCTGCAAAATGCAGTGAATTTGTGAGATCTTACTGATGTAAAACTTGAACTGACAAGTTTAGCAAACTGAGGCAGATTTTGATTTTTTCATAGAAAATAATTAAAAGTTGGAAACTGTCACCTCAAAGTTATTATTTTGTTACTATAACCACAAGTCCATATTAATTTCCTGTAGTGGGACCCTAAAAGTGGGACCCTCCAATATAATGTCTGTCATTTGTTTCTATTGAAAGATTTCCAATTCATTTTTTTTAACCATAGTTTTGTACAACATACTTAGAGACCTCAAGAATAAAATATGGACAAATTTTCCCTCTTAAAATGGAAAACATTTTGAGTTTCACTGTTCTAACAGTACAGCAGTATCCATTTTAAAGCAGGTGAAAAAACATTTCCTTCTTTCCCTTGAAATTGAAATTTTGCCTCAAAGATGTCAGAGAAAAGGAAGGTTCAGAATAGGTGACATTCAGCCATATGGAGGGGTGAATATAAAAGGCACCTTATGCCAAATGCATGTTCAATAGCTATTTTTTAAACAATTTTCAGCTCTGCTGGGCTAGGAACAAGAACTTGATATTAATGCTTCTAGCTGAAAAGGTCCTTCAACAAATATTTGCCCCCAGAATTGTGACATTTTTATATTTGGGAGTAGAGATTCCTGAATATTTTTATGCTTCATCTTGACCCCTGAAAGACTGGATTCATGGTAAGTAGGGCATGTGGCTTTTCAAGGCTACATAGCATAGACTCAGTAAATAACAGCCAAAACTTCCTCACTGCTCTGATGGTTACAAACCTCCTTCTAATTTCCAGCTTCAAATTATTCATGGTGAGTTTATACCATTTGTTCTTGTGCCAACCTTATCCTTTACTTTTAATAGCTTTTCAACCTCCCTGTATTTACTTCTCTAATGTATTTATAGAGAATGATCACAAGTCTTCTCAGATCTTTGCTAACTTTTTCAGTGTCCTCTGGTAAAATACATTTAAAACATTCTGCTCTAACATATACAGCACATGCAGAATACATATTATGCTAAAATTTTTTTCTGCCACTTAGAATGATCTCCACAGTTTATCCACAGGTTTCTACTGCTAAATACAGCAGTTGCCCTAGTTTGGGTGTTTATTTCCTTCTTGATATAGTCTCCTTTACATCCATATACATGTATACTATGTATCTTATTCTTGAAAAAATTACACTTTGCTCAGGCTGTAGATGAGTGACTATACGAAAATACAGTTTTTTATTTTTAATTAATCACCTACACTGCCTTTGACCTGAAAGTGATGCACATTTCAAGGGCTCAGCACAAAGTAAACTGATGTAACATGGAGTCACCTCTTGAAAATGACTAGAATGTTGATGAGACGGTATGAGCATTCGAAAATAATAAACCAGACACCCAAATTAGCCATAAAGCCCATTAAATTAAAAAAATGTCTCAACGTTTTAATGCAGATCTTGAGTTTTTAAATTTTCATGACCCTGACCTTTCTCTGCAACTTGTAGGATTATGTATCAGTGCCATAACAAAGTGAGACAGATTTTTCTTGTAATTAACTGACTTCAGTGGAAGTTTAGGTAAAAAATACAAAATATTACGAGACTTGTCGTAAAATCTTAATAGTCATTAGTGCTGAGTTATAGAAAAAGAAAACTGTAGGTGGTAGGAGCCAAGGGAGCAAAACAGGCATTACTTGGCTGTTGATGGATTACCAGGAGGTCCAGAGAAGAACAAGACTTTTGGAAAAAACATTTAGAAGGAAAAATTGAAAATCTTAACAACGTTTGCACTGGAGTTTTGAGGATTGCTGTGAAGAGGATCCCTTCTCATGAAAAATTGCTTCACACAGCACCTATTGTAGCTCTGCGTCATGAAAGAGGCTTTTGGCTACTTAACATGCTGTCTTCTGCATACTTAGAAGTCCTGCGGCTGTTTAAAAGTGTGCTGTAGAGTAGCCTCTTTCAAATGGGAATTGCACAGCAGAGATCACTGGAGAACAGTTTGCTCTGGTCACAACTCCTCCAGCTGTGAGAGTTGTCAGCTGTACGTTTCGGGCAGTTTTTCAGCCTCTTTGTGTAGCCAGGAGTGGATCCAGCCCAAGATGTTTGAGGTACAATAGGTTAGAGCAAGTGCCTGAAAAGTCCGTAAAGCCAAGGGATTTATTTTGAACTAAATCTTGCAATCAAAAAGGAACTATTACAGTTGCTGCAGTGTGGGGGTGATGTGTCTGCACTTCTTTGTACTTGTGAAAAGATGCCAACAAGACTCCACACCAGTTCTAGTCTGGAGGTCTGGGACTTCTGGAGGCCAAAGAGAAGCAATTGCAGTGATGCCAATAAAAAGTATATGGTATGCTGAATTTTAGTTCAAAAGCAACATGACTAGCACACCTTCCAAGGGAACAAATAACCACAAAAAAGAAAATCAAACCATGGAAATTGTTTAAAGACTAAAACTCACATTTAATTGTGAATCGCTTCATGTGAGGCAAGAGAGCCAAACCCACTGAGTGTTTCAGCTATGCTTGATTTATTGAGCACAGTGGGCTTGTTTCTATCACCTGACATAGTAATTTTAAGCTATCTTTGAATTATCTTTTTAATTAAATTTCTGAGGGATGATTGGATTTTCTGTTTGAGGGATTACTTGTTTGCTTAAAAAACACACTAGACACCTTGCTGCTTGACCTTTCTTTTACTTGAGGGCTTAGAAACACTGAAGAGCTGGTCACTTTGTTAACAGCCAGTCAATCTTAGCTCCAAAGCTGGAGCATCCTTCCCTAGCACCCAAGAGCATCCTTCCCTCCACCACACTATCTGGTAACATAGAGCTCAGGTACCAGTCCACACATATCCCACCAGCATGTGTTGCTGATGTAGGATATTTCATATCCGTCTGTTCCTTGTCAGCCACCTAGAACAGCCCTGTAGCCTTTTCTGTGGCTACAGCTTGGCCACAGCTGAGAGCTCCAGGGAAGATGTAGGAGAAACTTTAACGTGTTATGTGTACCTGTGACAGGTGCAAAAGAGGAGAAGACAAGTGGAGGGGGATGAGGCTGTAGATGAAGCTCAGCCTTATCCAGTGTTTTTGTATCACTACAGAAACAGTAATTGTTACACCTAGAAATAAATAGAAGAGGTTAACTCTCTACAGATCACAGAACAGCGAGAAATGGGCATTTCGTTGTAGTTGAGTTAAGCAAAACTGAATGTTTCTGACTAGTGTCCTTCCCATCTCTCATATCACAGAATCAGAGGCATAATATCACCAGTGGTTTTTGGTTGGTAAAAACTAAAGAGGGGATTAAGCCACTTGGCCACATTATCACTAGAAAAGCATGTCCTAATAGGGACAGAACAGGCAGCAATCATTCTAATGTGAATGCTGGAATAAGCCCAGAAACAAATTTTAAAACAATGACCTTTTCAATCACTCATAGCCACAATCAACCCTGGAATTAAGGCCCTGTTCAGACAAATGCTGGTATATGGAATCCTTAGATTTTATCCCAAACAATGCATGAATTATCAAAACAGTGACCATCGCACTCTTCTGTTGTGTTTTTTGAGGGTTATTTTTGTTTGATTGGTTTGGGATTTTTTGTTTGGTTGGTTTTTGGGGGGCTTTTTTCTTCTTCTTTTGAGTGAAAGATAAACATTATTGCTATAAGGAGTTTTAATAAAAAAAGATCACAGGCGGACCTGACTCCTCTGACTCTTTGCCATACTTAGTTCCCTCTTTCGTTAGAAGATCCTAAGCAAATTTCTTAAGAGTTGGCTAGGGATCTGATGAACCATTTGGAGAAGGTGTCTTCTCACTTAATTTTGCACTTCTACTATGTAGACATCTACATCTGGTCTAGTCATGCTGGTTATTGTTGATGAAAGGAATAAGCACACAGGACACATTTCATCTGAACTGGCTTAGATGTTTGTTATGATAGACATGCATCACACACTCCAAGCACCTTTTTACTCCAGTGACTGTTAAGGGGAACCAGGTTGATTAATTCAGATGTGAACATCTTTCTATAGATTATGTGTAGACATCTACACGCAGTTAATGTGCTCCACCCTTTCTTACTCTCATGACATAACATTACATATGACCCTAAGTCTTCCTGTTTTGCCTGCTTAATTGTCGTTTGCTTGTTTGTTTATAAAGTATGGAATATTTGTGCGCTATCATCTTTGCACATAATGTAACTTTTTCATATAGTTATACCAAATTTCTGACCACACAAGGTCTGAACCCTTCTTTCATTTTGGACATACAAACATACAAGTGCTTGCTCATGCCCAAGTAAAAATCATATTACGAGAGTTGATCTCATAATACCAGCAAAAAACAGTGATTGTTCTGTGCTAAATGACCTCAGTCATGACCTGCGGATTATCTGCAGATGATCTGTCCTCTGTGACTCCCTGGCTGTTTCTCAGGCTGTTCTGTTTCACAGCTATGACTGGCTGAGATGCACTGAGCCAAATTATTCAATTTCTTAATATCTCTGATTAAGATATGTCTTTCAAAACCAGTTAAACAGTTTTCATTCAGTTCTAAATTGGAGGTTTGTTTCTGATGTGAAAAAAAAAGATTTGTTTTATTTAGGATTTTCCTTTTTAATAGTTCTGTCTCTTGTTGTTTTAGGGGTAGATTTTTAATGCTCTTTTTTCACTGGAAAAATCATCAAGATTTTTCTTTTTAATAATTGGAAAGCGTATTTCTCAACTTTTGAATCCTTTTAAACTTTATATTAGAAAAACTCTTGTTACAAGAACACTATTCGTTCTGTTCACTCCCTTTACCCTTGCATTTTCCATGTTTTCAGTGGGAGAAAACAGCATGAAAGAGGAAAAGACAATGAATGAAATCTGATACATTATTGAAGGAACATATTCTTTGTTTTGACATCCTTTGAAACATAAAACATTCGACCAAATGAATTTTTTTTTCACAGTTTTTTGTCTCATTTTTTTTTTTTAATACAAACACAACCTTTCCTCAGGAAAATGACAAAAACTTATAATTAGTAATTCAGAGTCTTTTAAGACAGACTTGTATTTCCTTAAAATCCCAAAGAAAAAAAAAAAAAAAAAAAAAAAAGCAAACCAAAAACAAACCAAAAAAAAAGGACCTAGACCTTTACTGCTTTAAAAAATGGCTTGCTTCTTGAGCACTTTTGGCCAGTCAAAACAGACATCTCACCTAACTCCTGTGTTTATTTTCCATTTTCAAGCAACCTAAATTTGCATTCACACCTTAAAAGTTTTTGACATTAATACTATGCCCAGAAGAGGTGAGTTTCAACTGCTACACCCAACCAACCAGACAATATTGTTTCAGAGGAAGGGAAGGCAAAAATCTCTGCAGGTATATACACTCCACCAGATCTCTTAAACTCTCCATGCATGAAGTTTTAACTCGATTTATACGGAAAGCACCCTTTCCTCCTGTTTCTCCTTCCCAACACTAGATTACTACTATAGCATTGCATCTGAAATCACTGAGGACACAGAGACAAAGGAGCCCATGTAGACTTCTTGAAAGTTTCTGAAAGTTTCATCCAGCTCCGGACTACCTCGGTGACCCCCAACAGATACACAGTCGAGCATAATGAGCATGAATGATGAGCTGCTCTTTGTCACGAGCCACCTTAAGGGTCTGTCTGCAGAGAAAGTGCTTAACAGCAGATAACTTTTGCATTGTCCATTCTGCTCCGAATGGGCAGATGAGAAGAAAATAGCTCTGAGTAGATGTAAAGCTAGAGATAGTCGAAAAAAAAGAAAGAAACTAGGGCTCTGGAAAATCTCTGCAAGCCTAGTGGGGAGTTTGGGGCATTTGTGCAGTGAGGAGAGGCATATACTGTTGGTGAAGTATTTGTCTATGTGATTGGATTTTTTTCATGGGACTTTAACATGATTGTAAGGTGGTCCTCATCATTTTTAGTCTTCCCTGCCATGGTGCGAAGCAACAGGGCACAAAACAGAGCCAAGAAATGCCAGCTCAAGTGCTGAAAGCCAAGTTTTTAGGAAACTACACACTTTTACAATAGTACACAAGTTGTGGTACATACACACCATTTCAGAATTTAGACTAAGATATAGTTTAGGTATAGTGAAGACAATAGACATGGGAGAATAAAGAGTCAAGTTTTTTTTCCAGCATTCATTCAATAAAACATCCACTTTGATATATGTTTTTAAATATTTCTAACAGAGATGAAAACAAGCTATTGTTTTCTCTTTATTTTTGTTATGAAGTGTCAAAGCAGTGTTAATGTGCTGTTATTTGGCATAACAAGAATATTGCTGAGAAGCAAAAGTCTCAAGCCCTTGATTTTAAAGGTGTTAAAAGGTATGAATTAATGGATTTTTCAAAGGTAAGTATTTAAGTGCTTACCCATTTAAGTGCTTACCCATTTTTAATCCCATTAAAGAGCTCTCTGCATCTTACATTTCTTACAGGCAGTTTTAAGGACTGACCATCTGTTTTAAAGAACAGTTTTTGGACAGTCGTCTTGAAATAACTTGTATTCCTCCTGTTTTGTAAAAATGTCAGTAATTCTGTGAAGTAGCAGCTATTATTGTACCACACAACAAGCTCCATAGTTTCTAGCAGAGTTTGAGGTGTTTACCGTTTAAGTAGTTTATGAATAACATATATGCTTAGACTTCACAGAGAGAGAAAAAGACTTCTTTTTACTATTTTCTGGGAGTTTTTCTCTGAGCTCCATTAGACAATAATTAGAGTTCCCCAAATCAGGTTTGGGTTTTCTTGTTCTGTTTTGGTTTTGGTTTATTTATTTGCTTTTTTAACATAAGGTATGCTTTCTTCTCCCCAAGGTTACCTTCTGTATTTTGCCAAAATAAAGCATGTAAATGCCTACTTTAGAAACTGGAACAGGGAATTAAAATGATATTCAAAAGAAGCTGAATTCATCTAAAACTAAAGTACATTGTCAACCACCTCCACTTGCTTCAGGCACTGATGCCATGATTAGCTATGCAAGAAGCTACCTGCTGGTTTAGAATTATATGAAGTCACCTCAGGGTATCTACAAGCTTCTCACGCACAAGATACTGACAGTTTCTTTACTTGGCTTGAAACACAGTCGTTGCTACATCCAAGTACTATATCATAGATTGTTATTTCACAAGCTGTCATTAAAGTAGCTTGCCTTATTCTCACCAAACAATTAGTCTGCAAACAGTAATGGTTTGTTCCAAATACCCTCAAAGACTACAAGACCTCTAGCATTTTTTCAGGTAACAACTTCTCATCTAAAGTATGAACGTGAACTGTTTTTTTAATAATAGAGAATTGGGGGGGTAAGAGTATTATAATCTACCTTTACAAAGCAACTTAAACTGGGGAGTGGTGGCAGGAAAGAGGAGACTTATCATGGCACAAAGATGCCTGGTATTGTTCAGGTATTTGTAAACCTGAACAATAACACATATGTACAGGAGTTTGAAGCTGAAATGTTTTTACCCGGACTGGCCAACTTTCTTTGGAGAGCCAATATTTTATTTTAATTGCTTATTGTCAGTTACTGTGTACATGAAAATCAAATTCAGGCAGCTCTGTGGATTAGATATAAGAATACATTAGTTAGACTGTCTCAACATAAGCAGCATAAATGTTGTTTATTCTGTTTAAAGTCAGTGAGAAAACTTCAGTGAGGAGCGCCTTCACCTGTATTGGCTGGGGGTTTTTGTACACTTTGCCTGATGATTCTTAGTTATAACCAACTCACTGCCACACAAGGAAAGGATGAGCAGTTCCAATTAGACCAGATGTTTTGTACCCATCCTTACACAAATGCATCAATAAAATTTGATGTGGCCAGTCAGTTCTTTGTCCTTCACCTTAAGGTTTCTCCTAGGCTGAAGTCAACAAAACTGATTGTTTTGCATTTTGCAGCTCATTTCTGGCATGAACAAACATTTCCTTAAATAGGTGCTTCAGTAATTTCACACTTCATTATTCAAGATTTGGTTAGGATCAACTAATTCATTTTTGCTTGTTGTCTAACCAGATCTTCATTGCTATAAAAAAAAAAATCTAACAATCAGTCTTTGCTCTGATCTTCTCAGCTTCTGTGCTTAGTTATTCATTCCCCTGAAGTGCATCCATAAAACCTTCCTCATCCAGGTCCTTTTACATTTGTCAGATGGGGCTCATGATATTTACATGTGTTTGCATGTCAGGAATCCCTGCTTGGCACAGCAGGGCACGAAGGTGCCTGCTAATAATTCTAGCAGGGAAGATGGGAATAGATGCTGTCAGCGCCAGTCAGGAGTAATCTGCACCTTTGAAAATGAAACCATTTATATTTAGATACATAAATATAGACTGAAGAATCTAAATTTAAGTCTTAGGTTGAAAATGTTGACCTCAATGAACAAATCCCTCTGGTAAAAGCTGCAGGGGAATGGTATTACTAAACAGTTGAAGAGGATGATTTCAACTCCTCACTGCATTCATGTCCTGGTATAAATCTATGGTCCTTAGGCAAACACTTCCTTGAAACTTATCTTGATCATAGCTAGCACACAGGATTCACAATTTAATGTAAGTGGTATTGAAACAAAATGAGCAATAAAAAAAGCTACTTTTATAACTGATGAACACTAAGACATAATGT
This sequence comes from Myiotriccus ornatus, assembly GCA_036023395.1. Classification (NCBI taxonomy): domain Eukaryota; kingdom Metazoa; phylum Chordata; class Aves; order Passeriformes; family Tyrannidae; genus Myiotriccus; species Myiotriccus ornatus. Next base: position 66,430,783 of record JAYRBT010000001.1, on the reverse strand, counting down.
CACCAGGACCATATACCTGTGCTTTGAGAAATTCATGCACAGGACTGTGCAAAGGGCAAAGAGCAAATGAGATGTTTCATGCAGAAAAACAGGCATACAGACGCACATAAATAAGTGATTTTTGTCTCAAAGAGTTTATTGTAATCACAGACAAGACATAACATCAGAAAACCACAAAAATAGGAAGTAGAGCAAAAGAGGAAGAATGGAAAATAGTCACCCTAATGCTAATGCATTTACTGCTTCAGCTGAGATTTCACACTTTATGTTATTCAAAAACATACTCATTAGTGACTTCAAAGCACACGGAAGTCAACATAAAGGCTCCTATTTGTCTGCCATAAACGTTTAAGCGGGCGTTTGAAAACACATGGCTACCTGCTTTGTGTCAGATGGTGTCAACCAATGCAGAATGTCACTCACCAAAACAAACGATCCGCATGAATAGCTCTTCTGTTTCTTCCATGTTTTGCTGTCAGCTTGTCATACACGAGTTGATTCACAATAATAAATAGACCATGGCAGGTTGGATTAATATCAGTCTTTATTACAGTGGTTGCAACCATTAATTATCTGGCTGACTAGTGATGAGATGCGGTTCTTATCTAATAGGTAAGGGTATCAAGTTCATTAAAGTTCATCAAATACAAACTAAAAATACTGGACCCTGCAACTTTTCTAGAAGTCTCATAAGAGAAAAATTCTCAAACATGCACATTCGTATGACTTTTTCTTTTCCTGTTGTAGTATAAAACTAAAGCTGTATTAAACAGGAAGAGCAAATGAAAATTAGTTGGAAGAGTACTTCAAATTGCTCTCATCTTAAAATCATTTGTTCTTCCCAAAAAAATATTTAGTAGCTTCCTTAGTGGGTGTTTTCTGTTATGATTTAGAATTATATCTTATAAATCCCTTGAAGAATTATCCTAAAAATACAGGATGAAACTCAGGCCCCTTGAAGTCAATGCCAAAACTCCCATTGACTGCAGCAGAGCCAGGATTCCACCCACAAAAAGATTCAAACCAAGAAATTACAAAATGTCCTTTCTGTAAATGCTTAATGTAATTTTTCAATGCCCAGTTCTTCAGTGGTTTTAGTCTTCATTTTTACCTTGTCTTTGAATGAAGTTTTAAATCCTAACTCAGCCTACAAACCACTTTTGAGCATGTTTTTCATGCATTTATGCTGACACTTTTAAAGACATTCACTGCACATGGTGTGACTCTTAGCGATGGTCCTGCGCAGAGTTAAGGGCTGGACTCGATGATCCTTCAGGTCACTTCCAACTCAGCATTTTCTGTGATCCTGTGATTCTATAATATCTAGAGAGAAATACATTATGTGCACTTATTTCATGCTTTAGTGTATTCAAACATTTTGCTGCTTCAATTTGCATGTATATTAAAAAGCTTGATTAAGGTAACTGAAAATATCTACTTGTAAATGACTTCAGGGATAACTGTTTGCCTTAGAGAAAAAGCAAGATTTCTCTAACACAAGATAAGAGTCTTTCTTAAATGCACTGCATCTTAAATTTTGTTTGGCATCCAGATGACATTTTAAGAATTTAATGTTAATATCCAGGAAATAATAAAGTTGTTGTAATTTATACACAGAAATCTTGCTTGTGAAGCTCACAGGGCTGCTACATATGCAATGTATCCAAATCAAGGCTAAGCAAGGAAACGAAACTGTAAGCTACATGAAAGTATGCAGATTCTACTTTTCCTTTCAAAACTTGCTTGTTATTTTCAGAGCACCAGGCACTACACTCCCAATGAAAACTCCTTAAGAGCCTGCCACTCTTTTAACCACATTTTCCAAACAGTCATTTAATCAGATTTTGCTCGCAAAATGTAAAAGCCGCAGGATGAATATAGGGAGTCACTTGCACTGGGAGAGAGCCATCTGGCAAACACAAAACCAGACCATGAGGTAGAAGGACTCTCCTTCAAACTGAGCAGATGCCTGGGCACAGCAAGGACACATCCATGTGCATACCCATCTCCAGCAGTGCCACACAAAGCAGTCTGGGCAGATAGACAGTAGGTGCTTCCCTTCAGAGACACTGGGATTCAAGGGTCTGACCTCTGTTAACGAGAAGTAAATAACCAGTGTTGCCATACAATTCAGTACCCTCTGCAAAAGTTTTAATGAGGTTAAGAATCTCACTGAAAATATATAGTTCATTCACTGTTTTCATTCTAGATCTTTGCATTTTCTTGCCAGATGAAAATGATATAATAGGATGATACGATGTCTCAAGCAAGAACCTAACTGCCTCTGGCTTCAGGGTATTAGATGACTTATTCTCAAAAAAAGAATCACCACTGGTCTGTGTCCTCAAGGTGAGAAAGAGGCAACAACACATTCTTCACAGAAGCTTCACATGACTAGAAATAACTTACTCCTGTGATCTCTCAGAGCTAAGACTGTTGATTTTTTCAAAGGTTAAGCAGACTCCTTATTAATTGTACCATTTCCTCTATGTAGACCTGTAATCACAATTTCCTTGTTTCAGACTGACAGTGTTGTTTCTGATCTATAAACTCCTGAAGGGCTTGACATGTGTTTACTTTGAGAATTATCTCTTTCCCTGCTCTGTGCTGCTGCAGCTGAGAAAAGGCAGCTGAAACAATACTTCCAGAAAATAAGAAGCTCTTGGTGTACCATGAAGATTAAACAAATCTGGTTGGATATCTGGAGGATAAAGGTTATTACTTTGCTGTGAAATTGAACTGGACTGCACTTTTAAGAATCTTTACAGGGTACCTGAACCCCATCACAGCAAAGTGATACATTTGTGATAATGCTGTTGGACTCATTAACTCCAGTGCAGTGCAGAACGCGGAGCATAGAAAATAAGCAGCAAAGATGATACAGACCCGACGTGCTGTTAACTCCTCAGGAGGACATTACAGAGCTTTCCAGTAGGATTCACACTTGGTCTCTGCTGCTGCTCTCTCCCGGGAGCAAAGTATGCAGCCCAGCATTTCCAGCTCTATGCCTACAGGCTTGGAATCACTTTCAGCAAGTTTGTTGCTGATCCACAAATGATTTTGAGGGTCCAAACATTTTTTGTCAGCCGACTCTGACTCACTTGTGCCTAGAAGAAAGCATCGCCAAGACTGCCTCAATCCCCTCTTTCCTCCTTGGGTTCTTCTCTTCTCCTCTCTGCATATCTGGTCACATGAAACCACAGCAGCCAGCATGAAGGCAGCCACAGGTACATGTATGATAGTTTCAGGCTCTCTCTCTGTAGGAGACAATTTAACTTACTCCTCTCTGCTAGGAGTAGTCTAGACCCTTTCCCCAGAACTATTTGAAGCAGGTGTTGTGGAGTTTGCACTGCCACTTCCAGTAATGTTTGGAGAATCTCACGGGTATTTCAAGCATCCCTACACTCGCTAGTCTGTAGGTATGTAAGGTCCTACAAACCTTGTCATGGTGAGATAGAACCTTCTCTCATTTGAAATTGTTTAAGGGATTAATGGTTCAGAATACACTTTCATGTCAGAGCTGTGATTGTTCCTTCTCAGCACATGAGACTGTCAAAACAAACAGGGTGTAGTAAAGGATCGTTTCAGGTAAAACTATGAAGGCTGCATGGTATCTAAAGAGGGAATGTTGCACAGGGATATAAAAGCAGTACACAGAGAGGCTAATTTTAGTCTAATGAAGTTCACCACTCCTCCAGAACAGGTTCAGCACACTTAAAGCTAGGCTTCTGCTCTACTTTATCAACAAAGGCAGACTGTCAAGACTGTACTCCCCATCCTGATGTCTGCCTTTGAAAGCACAGTCCAGAAACCAGTTTAGGTTTGAGTGACTTTTCAGTTAAGTGCTTAGAGCAGCCATAGTCCCAGCAGAGGGGAACAGAGAAGGCTACTAGGGACAGAGACAGGGTCTGTCAGCAACTATCTGAGCTGCCTGTCTGCAAAGGACCCTGCACATTACACATAAAGCAAGGAAGAGAGGATGACTCTCAAGGGCTAAAGCTCAGGTAAACATACCAGAGCTGCTCATTAGTTCAAGCAAAGCTAGCAATGAAGCTGTAACAACAGAGAACTTTGGGCAAGGTGCAAAGGCTGATCAAAAAGCTGACAAAATACTTTGGTAGTTAGCTCATGCACATGTTATGTGCTTTAAGTGCATGGTTGCTGTCAGTACCTGGGGAAGGAGGCAGAGATTGAAGCTGACAGAGGGACAACTGCACAAGCTGAAGTTATTACAGGAGGCAGTGCAAGGTAACAAGCTCCTTGTCAGAGATGTGTGGTGGAGATGGAGTAGTTCAGTTACCAGATGTTACTTTTACTTTATTCATTGTACGCATGAAAGTCCTCCATACTAAGCAGAAGAGTATCTAATACATAGTAATATCATACAAGTGCCTGCATGTAAACCTGTTTGTGTCCTTTGACTAGGGACTTTGTTCCACTAAACTTTTCCTCTTGGCTTTCTGGAAGGCCAGAAAAGGTCCTCATTTTGTCTGCCACTATTACCTACAGCGCTCAGAAACCCCCCTACATCATCTTAGACGCTTGTTGCCTTCAGAGGAATGCTCCTGTCTCTAAGGAAAGCTCAGCTGTGTAGACCATGACCAGACTGATTGTGTTTCACAACACAGAGTTCAAGTTGGAGGGAAAACAAAGCAAAGTACATGAGCTCCCATTCTACCCACTGCCTCTGACAGAGGTGATGTTATAGAACTCGAGTAAAAATACCATTTCCAAACAGTGATAAGTGCAGATGGGCCCTAAAGCTATATTCTGGCATTCACAAGGTGTAATTGGTTTTAAGATCAGAGCTGATGAGGACTCACAGCCCCTGTTAAGAGAGAGGCATGAAGACTGTTAAGGGGCTATCTGTAAATCAGGATAGTGGCCTCAGGCCTACCTTTGGAATAAAATGCTCCACTTTTACAGCACCAAAGCCCAGATCCTCTAAGACATTCAGATGCTAAATTCCAATTAACATCTCTTTAAGGTTTGAGGCTTCAAATTTCAGCATTTTGGAACAAAGTACGTAAGCATGTTTCTCAGGTCTAAAATCAACATTAACCTTCCATTTGTTTCCATCTTATAATTTATATCAAACAGTGATGACAGAATTCAAGGCAGAGTATTTGACGGGCAACAATAACTTCGCATCCGCTTTGTGTTTCTGGGTGAAAATCCAAAAGGAACAATTAGCAACAAATTCTTTCACTGTATTGCAGTCTTTGGTCATGCTCCTGTGACTGCTGAAACAAATTGTACCTACAAATACTAAAGGCATATGTGGACTACATGACTCAAGTAAATTTAAATTGGAACTGACAGGATGAACCATGAATTACACTTCCACAACATGGACATGTTGAACAATCAAAAAAAGGTTAAAAAGTAACTTGTAAAATTTAATAATAAATCATAGAATCATAGAATGTATGCTATTAAAACAAAAAGTGGTATAGTGTTCTGAACAATAAGTTGTATACATTTAATATTACAAATAATCTCTAATTCGTTTTTAAAGGGATTTCAAAATCAATGAAGATATTTCATTTCAAAAGTTTGTAGAGATACCTCAGAACTTAAAATGTCTTGTTATGCTGATCTTGTCAGTTCATATACACTGATCATGTGGATGGGTATAATATTACATGTAATGGAGAATAAGAAATTTGCTGAAATCCATGCTTGAGGAGGGAGGGAATACCAATTTTCAAGAAGTATCTGCTAAATACTGAATATGAATGTCTGAAATAGTATTTTTAAAAGAAAAGGTGTTATTAAATTTTAAAAAAAGACCCTTGATTCTGGCTGAACCAAAGCTATAGTATTTAAATTGAAGCTCACAAAAAACTTTTTGCTTGCCCACTGGCCAACAAGTTGTCCAAGAATATTTTTGGCATTAAGAAGTTTAAATTAAAACTGCAGTGCTCCATTTCATCACGATTTTTTTGATACCCAATGCCAGACACTATACGGTTTGAATGACAGAGCCACATCGCAGTTTTTAATTCCAAGTGTAACCTGTGGAGAGGCGGGAGCATTCCAACTGTGTCTAGAGTATCTGGATTGCCAGACTTCAAATCCCCTGTAAACAGCCTGTTGCAAATCTAAAAATAGCTGGACATGTGCAGGACCTGATGCAGCAGCTTTTAGAAGGAAGATTCCCCAGCAGAGGGACAAACAGAAGGCATTAGGAGTTCAATGAACTATTATAGCTGATTTTCCTTTTAGGTTTTTCTTTATTTCTGTATACCTCATTATCGTGCTATAAATAATACTCCAAGTCAGGACATCATTTAGAGGATGCTGGAACATGTTTTATTCAGCCTTTTAATTTTAATTGTTTTTTATTCCCACCTAAATATTAGCAAAACTGCCATTATAGAGAAGGTTTACATGTAGGCACCTTACTTTTTGACACCCGAACTCCAATTTTTTCAGGAATAGAAGGCTTTAGTCTTCTTGCCCTCACTCTTGTGAATTGGTCTTTTGGCTTCTAAGAGTACCTCAGTGTCAGAGTTTCCAGGAATTGTCTCCTGAATTTTCAAGAATTTTCTTAGCCTATATGGAATTAATTTATGCTAGTGACGTGTGTTGGGTTGCATGAAAGTCTTCCAGAAAAAAGCAAATTGCCACAGGCCATCTTAAATATTCTCTTGCAACAGCTGGCCTACATGTACGGAATACATAGCTTCTATCAGTCATGGAAGTAAAATGAGCTTTCTTTAGTCATGATTTGACATGCAAGGGAAATGCTGAGAACACTGCTAGCAGTATCCACAAAGGATCCACAAAAGGTGTACACTTTTAAGCAACCATGTGTAAAATGTTGGAGGCCCCCTTAAGAAATGCTTTTCTGTAGCACTGCATTTCCTTGGTAAAGGTCTCAGTATCAGCACGTCTTTCCCTGCAGTACTGCAACAAAATGTAATAATTAGCACAAAGTGATAAAACGTGGGATAGCAAAATACTCATTCATTGGCCCAGGAGGCAAGTGCAAACAACTGCAGTTCTGTCAAACTTACATGCAGGTATGGTTTATCAAAAAAGTGCGTTTGAAATATGATTTATGTATAAAGCTCATGATGTGCTTTTCTGATGATTACTTTGCTGGAATGACTATGTAAACATGTTATATAAAATGTTTTGAAGTCTTAAAATGAAAAAGGCCTGACACTTGTTATGTATTGCAAATACACATACATGCTGAAATATTCCTATTTCAGCATCTTATAGCACCTTACATATGCAGTTCATCCTTTCCAAAGAATTTCATTGCACGGATGTTTTGAGCACTGCTCTATTTATATTCATCCTTCAGCAAAGTACATTCAGAAACTACTTCCATGACTTCAGTACCTATTTTGAAAGAACTCTGTTCTGGTGCATTTATGTCCTGCGTACTTAAATCTGGTATAATGACTGCAGGCAGTTACCGTAAGGGTATTGATACCAGAGACATTATGCATAACATAGGCAGACTCCATCAGTAATTTCACCCTACACAGAGCCAGAGGAGCTTTACTATTACTGTATCTATCACTGAATCATAGAATGATAGAATCATAGAATGGTTTGGGTTAGATGGGACCTTAAAGATCATCTAGTTCCAAAACCCCCCTACCATGAGCAAAGGATGCCACCTACTAGAGCACGTTGCTATGGGCCCCATCCAAACTGGCCTTGAACACTTCCAGGGATGGAAGTAATTTTTATGTCACAGAAATTTTAATATGTTCAGGTGCAAGTAACAGGTGTAAAAGTTCACACTGAATTTTCAAACACGAAAAATCTCAAACCAAAGTAGAAGTAATATTCTTTTATTTCTTGTCGGGGGAAGTAAACCAGTAGTTCTTCTTTGCACTGAAGAAAATCAAGCTGTTAGAAACAGCATAGCCTACATTTTCATGATGGCTCATTCCTACATGATAATACATTATTTAACATTTACATATGTGGATATTTTTTTCTTTTAGGTTTATGCCACTGTAAAGACAATAAAGACATTTCAGTCCTCTATTACTATAATTTCCTCTTCGTAAGTCACAAATACTCCATTTTCCCATTTTGAATTGAAATGTGGCCTGAAGCATGAAATTAGTATCGCTGCTCAGGGTGGGTCAAAGGCAAAAACTCAAATACGGGCTCACTGAAATTTGCAAGAACTTCAATGGATTACAAAACCAAACTGGGATTGAAAGCCAAGACCCCAGTCAGATGGATATCAAATCTCATCAGAATGAGTATCTCCTAACTTCTTGTTAGATTTTCCATGATGCTTATACTTGAAACTTCAGCATAATTGGATTAAGAACCTAATCTATCCCATATGGGTTTGACAGTAATCTTATGGGCTGTTTTGTGGGGTTTTTTTTCCACTCATCTGCTTTACTGAGGTTAAGTACAGGAAAGAAGCACACTAGGAAGTTAATGTTTAGTAAAGGTTAGGATGTGATTCAAGGAAGTCATCATGAAAATAAATACAGGGAAGTTGTGAAATATAGCACAGAACTGTGCTATTAATTAGCAAATAGCACTTTCTTCAGCAACAACAAAAAGAAATTAAACAAATGGAATGTCTCCTCCCTTTTGCCTCCCCATATATATCTCTGCCTTCTAGCAACTTGCCATCTGACATTCAAACCATGCTACGCCTGGAATTACATAGTGCCCATACTGAACATATATTCCATGCACCGACAGACACAAGTGACAAGGGAGCCACAGCACCCGCAGGGGCAGGGAGGTCCAGAAGCATGGGGGGGGAGGGGGAACAGACCTCCTCTCAAGTGACTCTGGGATAGACCAAAAACCAAACAGCTCTAGGCATTCACCTAGGAGGCTGTTCCAGCAGGACTGAGTACTGCCTAGGCATCTGGGACCCAGGGCATTTTTGCCATCTAGGCTCACTCACAGCTGAGGCACCCATATAGAACCATTAAGGTTGGAAAAGACCTGTAAGATCATTGAGGTCTTGAGGACTTCTGCCAGGAACTTTGTGGAAGAATTATGTTGGACCCAGGTCTTGCAAAGGCTTTGGCTAGCACCCTAACCACCAGAAAATCTTTCCTCTTGTTGTTCTTTATCATTCAAATGTCAAAGAATGGTCTTGCGGTTTAGCCCCAGTCGGGATCAGAAAACATAGAGCCAAGCACCCCAGGCGTAGGCAGGAGAAACATGAATTGTAATCACTTGGAGGCACACCCACCTTAAATCAAAGGTACATTTGCTTCCTGGCTCCTGTTCCTGGCTTGGACCCTGCACAAGTCACTCAAACTGCTGGTGGTTCTGTTTCCTTTCCTGTAATTTCAGGATAATAAAACTGGCCTCCCTCCCAAGCCTGCTGTGGGGATCCACCAATGCAGACTCATAAAGGATAGTGGGATCACTGGTCGGGAAGCTGTGTATGAATGCACTGTACAGTTATAAATGTTACTCATAGAGGACTCAGATATGTAACTACAAATGCACACATCCATTTAACTTTATTGTTTTATTATGTTCCAGTGAACTAATTCCAGATTACTGTGTCATAATTCCAGATTACTGTGTCATAATACTCTTTCCACAATTAATGATCTCCTCAGTCAAGCATCAAAATATGGCTAAATATCTTTAAATAATTTGGGT
>JAYRBT010000001.1:66371458-66421056 GCA_036023395.1 Myiotriccus ornatus | reverse complement strand
ATAATACTCTTTCCACAATTAATGATCTCCTCAGTCAAGCATCAAAATATGGCTAAATATCTTTAAATAATTTGGGTCATTTTTGCCTTCATATAAACGAGTGTCTGTAGTTTTACAAAGCTAAAAACCTGACTCCCAAATTTTTGTTAGTTAAGGTTTCAAATATTGCCATCAGCCATCATAAAATGTTCTAAAGTAATTGAAAAATTTGTGAAAATTAATAACCTAAACCATTAGCCATATTCCTTCTTCTGCTCCAGAGCTGCCTATGTGGCATTCCTGGTCAGAATCTGGTCTGCAGGAAGAATGAGCATGTGTTGGGTAACTAGTAGGGCTGCAGCCTGGCTCTCCTCCCACTGGCAGTTCTCAGGCATTCCCCATGCTGCCCAGACTGCTGCTGCATCACTGGTGGCATCCACCCAGCTTAAGATGGGGCTGTGTAGCCTGTTGCTGCTTTGCCGTGCAGCCAACATACTCCCGAGGAGCTCAGCTAGGAGGAAAGTGGGAAATGTTAGTAGCGTAAAAGTCAGCCAGTTCTCTAGAAAAGGCATTTGTTTCCCTTGCCAAAAGTCAAAGTCTACTATATACAAAGGAGGCATTATAGCTTCTCATAAAAAGGTCACAATAATCTTTTGTAATGGAAAGTGGAGTACAGCCTAAATATAGGATCTCTCCCAGAATTCCTATGGCGTGTAGATTAAATTCTGTTTATTAGTATTGTGTGGATTGCTGCTATGCTGTGCTGTACAAAACTCAGCAGTTGAAAGAGAAGAAAATCTATTCTGTGTGTAGCTGGATGGAGATGTTAGATGTATTTTAAAGCTGAGGAGTTTTAATTCATCTACAGAATATTCCAAGATGAGTCATTGATCTTTCAGCCTCTTAGGGAAAATGCATCTGCTTTCTTTATCTTCCTTCCTTCATCAGAAGTGTAACCTGTGGCATGTGCATTTGCACGAGGGGGAATAATTTTATATGAGCTTTCAAAATATCTCATAAAAATCCATATTATGAGGAATTCCTGGACAACACATGCCATCATGCTAAAATTCCTGAGTATAGAGTTACATCACAAGCCATTACTGTGTCGAAATATGTAAAGATTAGCTGGTAATGACCCCTGAATCAATAATGAACAAATGAAGTGTACCTGAATACATATTCACAAAATACAATTTTGAAGACTTGACAGAGTTCTTATACAAAGGTGATGGAAACTGATTAATTACAATTAACCATTATCCCTTTTAGACACAAGTAGTCATTCAGTAATAAATCATGTGCTACCCAGAGAAATGGGAGGGAAGATTTCTCTCTGATCTATGGTTTTTATGTTCCTGAAAGCTTCTTAAATCCCATTCCTATACAGTTGCCACTAAGAAAACCTCCTGCAAGGAAAGTACCCTCAAGTCAACTTACCTGCTTAGCCAGTGTTTGAAAAAAATAAAAAAGTATTTTAAGAAAATGATGGAATTCCAAAACCTTATCTTGGCCCCACTTAATCTAAAAATCCTGCTTGGCCTTTCAAGTATGGTTGAAAATCTGGCAGGCATCACAAAGAGCAAAGCAATATATATTAGCTGTGCTGTTAGGCATTCACTCCTAGGAAGCTCTGTCCTTTCGACATTACAGATCTTGAAATAGGGAATTACTGGTGATTTTTACAGCAGAAAATTCAGCCAGGATTTTCCATGGAATAGCTTTTCCTCCTTCTGGCTATATTTCTAATTACTCAGAAGCAAAACAGTGCTTATCTACCAGTACCTTTTCTATTCCACTCTCAGTCATTATTCCAGCAACACACCCCACTCAAAAAGTGTGCCGCTTACTATTAATAAAGTCCATTTAGAAAAAAATCAGCTTTTGCTATTGGATTTTTTTTTTTTGTGGCAAAGAAACAATCATTAACTTTAGAGTTTCAGCTCATATTACTGCTTGCATGAGATGGGGCAGCAGTCACTTCTACTGCAAACACAGCAAAGCACTTGCAGAAGGCACATATTCTTTTTTATGTATACCTTTATACACACATGAACGCATGTACATGCATATTTGTGTAAGATCTGTGAGACAAAAATTGAAAAACAACAAAAAGAATCAAAAGAGATTTTCAAAGCATATATTTGTAAATTGCGTATCACTAGTCATGATATGCAGAATGCCATAGAAAAATCATAATAAGAAAAGATATTAATATCAAGAACATGTTTTGGATTCCGGCCATTAAAGACTGCTGTATGTTCATCCCTCATAACCTGACGCAGTGCACAGTTGGGATATCAGTGACTCTGACTTTATCTGACTTAAATCAGGAGAAGAAACAAACAATGTCACTGACAACTGAAGATGCATTTTTTTAAAAAAAAATATATGGTTGCTGGAGGCCATGATTCCGGTGGAGTGAGATTCCTCTCCTTATTTTTCTTATCTAAAAGTGAAATGTCTTCTCTAAACTCATCACCTTGATTCTCTCTGGGGAAGTCAATGGGGAAGTGGCAATTAATCTTAGTCTACCGTAATTGCCTAAGATAGGTAGATGAGCTGCCCTTTGTAGGCATCTCATTCTTTTCCACTGACTGCAGAAAGCCAAGATAAATTATATAGATTTTGTCTTTTTAGGTGATTAATGGTCAGTGAGGCAAATACCACCTGACTTCCATGGTAGAAGAGAAAATTTCTCACTTCAAGGCCAGTGGAAGAAATGAGCAATCCAAGACCTGGAGGCTGCAGGCAAGAATATGACTTCCTTGCACCGAATCAGCAAGTCTGGAGGGAAGGAAACCCTTTGAAATCAAGGGCATGACTTTATTCAGTAATTAGGGAGAAAGATTTGGATTTCCCATGTCACTGCCCTTGAAACCCTCTTTGCTTCTGTTTCTAATGACAAAGACTGGCTCTCCAAAGCAAAGGATCAGACCATCCTTTTTAACAGATGGTGCTGCTTAATCACAGGCAAAAAATAGCGTATCTTTCCAAAAGCATTTCTTGCGAGAGACAGTGGTCTTCTAGAGAATATAATAGGTAGGTCATGTGGAGGGGAGATATCCACTAATGGTCGTTGTTTTCTAGCCCCCATAAGCACTCCCTCTTTGGTCATGCCCCCTTTGAACTGCCAGTGGATGCTGACCAAGAGCACTTTGTGCATTGTGTGCACTCAAAGGAGGTAGCTGACCTTTGCACAGGTAGACAAGACAGTGGGAGATCACTTGCTCTCTCTGACCACTCCAGCACGCCTAAGGAGAGGGATTCGATGTGTCCACATGGAAGTCTGAAGGTGTTCCAGCATCCCTTGTAACTCCTGCAAACCCAAACTGAGCTACTCTGGCTACTTAGATGGGCTTCCAGGTAAAGCTTATTCAACTCTCTAGGACTTTCCTATAAAATGTCCAGACCATTGTCTGGAGACAGCAATGGTCTGCACTCAGGCCAGAAGGAGGAAAACATCCATGCTAATTTGTTTTAGGGCAGGATTAATTAATAAAATAAGCACAGTACACAGGGCTGAGCACTGATCTAATCAGCTTGGCGTGCATGTTTTGTTCTACTACCCTCCATTGCATTAATACCCTCTAAAACAGGTGTAAAAATTAAAAAGTGACAGGGGTAACTCCATTTTATGGTTTGCTAAAAGTCTTCAGTGATGTGAAGAGTTCTATAGGAAATAATTGGTGACATTTTCTTTGGCAAAATTCTCAAAAATACAGCTAGCAGGAAGCAGCACAAACTGAATTAGTAGACTGGTTTCTCTTTGTGTAAACCTTACAATTCCACCACAAAATGTTGCCCCCCTTGATGGAACGCTTCTGGAAATTTTGCCACTTCTTTGCACCTAGTGAGGAACTGATGGTAGACACAGTCACCTTTGTTACACATTCCTGTTTCATTACTCTTTGTGGCAAATGCTCAAGCTGCTGTTCCCTACACTCAAGAGGACTCAGATAAGGGCAGCAGGTCTGCACCATGTCTTGAGCCTCTTTTACCAGCCATATCCCAGTGCCACTTCAGGCAGCTTTTCTGGTTCTCTGTGTCTCCTCTGTCTCTGCAGTATTTCTCACACTCTCATGCACAGATGAAGTACACTAATCCCTTTGCCCCTAAGGCATGTCTTCATAATACAAGACAGCAAAGGCTAGCCATACCCCATGCTTGCCCTGAGCTTCAGAGAGCAGCAGAAGGATGTCAGTGTGGCTGCACCACTTAAAACCTGGGTAAGCATCTGCATTGTGCAGTACATTGTGCACTGCAGACATACTCAGCTAAGCTTTCCATCATACACCAGTGACTTGGTAATGCACTTATTTTGGCTGAAGAGCTTTGCTGTTTCAGCTATGGTCAACTGCATCTTAAAATTATCCTGAGTCAGAGGAACTGTGATACTAAATAATGCTGGTGAAGGTTAGCTTACTAAATAAGAATTTACGGTAATACACTGCTGAGTCCCTGACCCAACAGAGGTATCACTTATAAATTTCTAGTCTTCAAAGCAATTAAAAATAAATACTATAAAAATCTGCTGCAATCAACTACAATGTGTACTAAATTGCTTGACTGTTTTTGTTTATGTAAAGAAGTAAAAAGAATTGCTTTTGATATCCTAATCTCTGTTTTATATCAGCTTTCTGTTTCTGGAATGTAAAGCAAAGATATTATATATCCCATAAATCTATAACCAAGCTACTGGGAAAGAATCCATGAAAAGCAAATGCTGTAAGAAATGCAAAAGCTGGTTTTTCTCTGTCTAGTTAAGAAATTTCTAGTCACATCTAAATAGTTTCTTCTAAACAAAGTAGTACTTGATTGTCATTAATCAATTGTACATTATAGAGTTTAGATTTTTGCCTTGGAAACATGTATACGTGTAACATGCAAAGCTGCAGGTAGTTGCTTTAATTAGTTTTTCTTTTGAACAAGACACTCATTCCATGAGGCAGGAAAATACATATATTAATAAATTATTTAAATGATAAACAAAACAAAGTCTAATTAAAAAAAGGCTGAGAAAAAGTGTCCAGTCCAAGCACTCTGGAAATGTTTCAAATTACTTAAAAATCTTCTTAAAAGTTATTAGCAATTCAGGCCCAGTGTATTGCATTGGCTACAGCAGCAATCGGTTTTCATTCTTAAGCGGGATATACATACATGACAAGATATTGAAATGATGCATCCTATAAATCCAAAGATAAAGAAACAAAACAAACCTCAAACTGTACCCTGCTCATATTCTGCCCTCGCAAAGATCTAGAGCATCACGAAGGGGGGAAGAACACGGTGTGCTAACTGATGAACGGTTCCGGGGAGGAAAAGCATTTTTAGAAATGGACTGGGAGTTACCAGAGCCACCCACACTTGGTTTTGCTCAGTAGTCTTTCCCAAGTGCAATGCTTAAAATGAATAATGTACTTTTTATTTTTGTCTTTTGTTCTGGTTATTTTTTGTTACCTTCTTCCCCAACGAATTTCACAATGCCTGTCCTTATCAAATAAAAAACCATGGTATTTTCAAGAAGTATCCAAAAGACCTCTCTCCTGTCTATCCTCATGAATGGTTACCCTGACCGTTATAGTTTTCTTCCAGAATATTTTTTTTTTGTTGGCCACTGTCTGTGACAGGTTACTGCACCAGACAGGTTACTGTGTTAGGAGGATCTGTGGTCATATTCAGCATGGCTGTTTTTACACTATGTTCTTACAATGCATGCACAGAGCTTTTGTACATTGATTTTCTGCAAGTCAGTAAGGCTGTATTCCACAAGCATGGATATGACAAATTGGGCATGTCTTAATCCACACTGTTTAAACTGATTTTTGAATTTGAAGTGTGTGATGACCAATTCCTAAAGCCAAGCTTTCAACAGAAAATTTGTTGTAGCCCTTACTATAAATAAGGTAATTATGTCTGCAAGCTATTGGCAAATATATTTTGGTTCTCAAAATATAGCATAGATGATCAGAAATTGGTAGCAATTTCATTTGAGCAGAATAAATGAAGGTGAAAATTCATTGCTTGAGGGAAATGGGAGTAATGAAAATTCTAAGTAATATAAAGGGCTGCAAGTTCCCTTTTTTAGCTGGCAATTGATAATGACACAGAGGTGGGAATATATGTGTTAGGCTAATATTAGGTGGAGATTATTTCTGAATACAGGGAATGAATAATCCAAGCAAAGAGTGACCTGCTAGGCAGAATTCAGAAAGTAATCTATTGTCCTCAACTGCAAAGCCCTGAGCCTTGTAACTGCAGAGCTGGTCCTGCTTTGAGCAGGGGAGAGGACCGTAGAACTTCCAGTGGTCATATCTGGCCAAAATTATCCTGTAATTTATGTTCCCATGTCTGTCTATCCTAAAAGTAGGAAGAAGCAAAGAAAAGTAAGTAAGGAAAGTGAAATCTCTTGTCTTCTCCAATAGGGATTAAGAAGAAAGCAGCTGCCCATATTGTATCCACTGTGGCCTGGGCAAAAGATTAAACAACAAGCAACAAGCTCCTCTGTAGCACGGAGGCTGCGGTACCTTCCATGTGTGAACATAGCTGCAGAACTTTGAAGTAAGCAGAACTTTGAAGGTGTGACCAAAGGGATCCGTAGATGTGAAGATGCTCAGTGTGGGCTTTTAGGATGGTAATTTTCAGTATTCAAATCCATGGATCACCCTTTTTCTTGAAACAGGTAGTAGTGGTGATGTTAATGGTGCAATTATTCTCTTTTAAAGGAATAGAATTATTATAGCTCCTACACAAGTTCTAGAAAAACTGCTTTAACACCTGAGCTACAGGATAAAAGAGAAACTTTTTTTTTTCATGAACTATATGTTTATTCTCAGGACATAGATGGTAAAGAGCTTGTTCAGTGGTTGAAAATTAGGTGTTTTGAGAGTAGCATTCTCTAGTGCCTTGGGAATTCAGAGGCAGCTACAAGCAGACAAGTAGCTGTGTCCCAAGATGATTCAATAAATAAGGTTCATGTTTGCAACAGTTTTTTCACAGACTACGTAAGATGTTCAACATTAGGATCAATGTGATCAATTTCTCTGTTTTTTTATAAAAGAGGAAAAGAAAGCAAAGAAAATATAATCAAACAAGACAATATTTCAGAATGGAATAATGAAAGTTGTGAGTATTGAGTTTGGATGGGACTTGGGTTAGTTTTGGAGGGGTTGTTGGTTTGTTTTTTTGTTTTGGTTTGGTTTGATTTTTTGTTTTGTTTTGGCTTGGTTTGGTTTTGGGTTTTTTTGGGTTTTCTGCATAGCCTTATTCAAACGTAAATAATTTTGAAATTTATCCTTGTATCTTACTCTTTTAAAATATACTCTCCGTACGTTTTCCGAGCAGAAACAGTATTTGCTCTTGGCAACTCTCAGTTTTGCATAACATCTGTAATGAGCTATGAAAATTAGATAAATACCATGAGCTTTTTCTTGCTAATTTTTTTTGCTAATCAAAACAGCAGATCCTGATTATGTTTCCTTATGCTCCAAGATACACAACTTAAGAGGAGGGGGTTGTTTTTTCAAGAATATTTTACTTTCCTTATCCCTTATATAAACTCTTTCTGTATCAAAACAATAGTCTTTCATTCCTGAAGTCAACTGTATATGGAATCTTCAAAACACTCCCATAGCTTTTAAAAAAAAAAATTAAAAAAACCCTCTTCCCTTTGATGAAAAGGTACTTATAAAACCAGGTTAAATAGAAATATGTGACAAATGGGGTACGCTGAAGAATACATCTCCTTGAGTTTCAGAGTTTTATAGAGCATGAGCAGCACTTTGTGATTTAAATTAGTAATGAAGACAATAGTGCATGGATCCCCTGATAAGGAGTTTGTGGAAACCTTAAAGGGAGTGAAGCAATTGCAAACACTCATGCCTGATAAATAAAGAACTTCAGCTCCAGATGTTCTCTCTACCTCCTAAGTTACAGGAAGCTATGCACAGGCTAGCTTTTATTAAGTATGAGGTGTTCATTTTGAATAGGATATATAGTAGTACATGAAAGAACTGCATACCAAATACAAGAAAACCCCATAAGATTCTAATCCTAAATGTGGCAATTCACTTTATTATCCAAATAAGTTTGTTTTCTACGGGAAAAGTTTCTTTATGTTGTTTTGATCTTGCAAGTCAGGCCAGCTCCTGGGAGGCCACATCCTCCAGATGAGTTTTGCACTTGAACTTTGAGGCTATATTGCACAGATCTGTATTGCTCACCACAATATGGCAAACAGCACCAACACGTAGTTCCAATGAGACAGTGGAGCATCCAGGGGCAGTACTAGGTCAGCACCTGAAAACAGATGAAACAGTTCTGTCAGCACAGTGGGGTTAATAAGATTTATCTTTTAAGAGTTGACATGGTTGCTCATTTTACTCATATAGGTGAAAGCAAAATTATTTTAATGGAAGTTACATTAAAATAATTGAGAATCTCAGACTTTCAGACTTAAATATTTGTGTGAATATGTGGAAAATTTTTTTCAAGATATCATAAACAATAAAAATAATTATTTTAATTGTTTATTGTAAGAGAAAGCAAGAAAGCCAGCCTTTTATGATTTGTGTAGCTTGTTTATTTTCTGATTGGAATTTTCATAAACTCCTGAAGGTGTTTGGAGCCCCCTTGCCACATTATAACTACAATAAAATCAACCTTCACATCTCAAGCTTTTTCCAAAGGCAAGTCTTTCCTCTGTGTCAGGAAGGAGTGGGAAGAAGGGGAGTTAACGAGATTAATGTTTGTGTAGCTAGCAGAATGCTTGTCATCATTGATCAGGACTCTAATTTATGTGACCATATGAGAGAGAGAGACTCTCAGTCAGCAACTCTCTTGCTCACTACAGGAGGAAGATATTGGCCTAAATTGAAACCTATTATTTATTTTTAAAAATACAAGTTCCACTGGGATTTCCCTGATGAATAATTTTAGCCAGAGAGGGAGGTAGGACCAAATTAATATAGCCAGAAAGCCACATGATGTAGCCAATGGCTGCTGAAAACTCTTAATGTAAAACAAAACAAATCAATTATTTCTAATTAATTATGACTTAATATTACAAAACTTCAAAATTCTATAATATTTCCTAATTTTAAGCAAAGAAACAGGTTTTATTTCTTTGAATTAAAGGTGAGTTAAGGAAAAGAAAAACTTGCCTCAGGAAGCAAGCATGAAATAAAGATGAAATAAAATTTGATACCCGGGCTGAAGTCCTAGGTGATAGTAGACAAGGAAGGATGAATAATGGAGTCATTAATTATCCAGGGAAGACTGGCAAGACTTCAGGACTATCTTCCCAGGTGGAAAGAATTGAAATGAAAGCTAGTGACTGGGTTTTACAGGAGAGAGCTGGAAAGTGATAGCAAGCTCTGGGTTAAATATGGTGAGAGTAACTGTTCAATGGGAAGGGTAATGAAAATGTTGTGCCAGAAAATATGAAGCAGGTAGGATGAGTTTCACCTCACCTCACTTTAAAAATCTTTGACTTAGTCATTCAGATTCCCTTTATAGTCAATAAGTACTTCCAGGGAGTGAGTCACCTGACCTAAATTAGATGTCTATCTTGAGATGAGATGAATCACACACTCAGAGTGTCTATTGATATCTATTGACTATAAAAGGAACCAGGACTTGCTTAGATGCAGACATCTACATTGCAGATGAATATCATCCTTAGGCATTTTACAGAGTAATTTGATAAACACCAAGAAACCCCATTATTTGGGGCCAAGCTTCAAATACAGAATATGGGCACAGGGAATCTGGTGCCCTTTGCCTCACAATATAACTGGAAATAGGATTAACAGACTGGGTCTTCGGATAATCCTTTACTGAGAAGGAGAGCCACAGCAAGGAATGTTGCTCCACTGAAAACTGCTGTTAATGACAATAATTAGGCTGAATCAGAGGCTCTGCTTAAAAGACAGAAGTAAGATATGTGTTGGGCGGAGGAGAGAGGGAGCAAATGTCTTCACTTTGGAATGCGGGATACTGCATCTAATCAGAGACTGATATCAAAGTGTTAAAACTTTATTAAAAGCAGAATCTAAACAAATGCCTTTCTACTCTGCTCACCCTCCCAAATTCCTTAATGGAGAGTTTAAATGAAAATAAAAGTTCAAAATAAGTTCAGTCACTCTTAAGAAGCTCTTATATCTGAACATTCTGCAATGAGAGCAATTTGTTATATATTAACTGGAAGATTTAAGATGTCAAATTTTAGAAAGGTGTGGCTCATGCTAGCAAAAAACTGCCACATATTTCAAATTTCCCATTTCTTTTAAATATCGTATGTTATATTTACACTTGCAGGCTATTGAATGTAATCTGTGTTTTTAATTCTTTGATTGCTTTCTGCTCTGTAGTCTTACTTATGTACTGTGTCATCACTTGGTTGAAGTGGACCAAAATTTTAACGTTGACTTCTGTTGGTGCAATGCCAAATCTCATGCATCTACAAACACAAGATATCCATCATCAGTAATATTTTGCTCTGTGTGCAAAAGACCAAGCAGAGGTGTTAATTTTGGCTGCCTTGGTTGGGGGCTGCCACTTTGAGAATCCTGGTGGATATTCAATATTCACTATTTTATTCACTTTCTATATTATATCATTTATATTACATATATATTGTAATCACTATTTCAATAGTGGAAATAGTAAAAATTGAAATTTTACTCTTTGTTCCACCTTTTCTCAGAGGGACACACCCTGTTGATACACAACTTCCCTACTTTACAATTAGGATGTTGCAGTATGCCCTACGTGGGATCACCCCTCTTTTTTGTGGAGGTAACTGTTTTCAGAAAGTGTTCTGCACTCTGTGGGATTTAGTGAGCTGTAACAATCAGCAAACAGAGAACCAAAGCATTTTTTCAAGGTAGCCATGATACAAGTTGAAATATAGATATTTAACTCAAATACTGTTATTAAACAGATGTTCTTATAAAAAATTATATTTTTATTATATAAAATACATATTACTGTACTGTGTCTACAGTACAGTAAAGTTACATCACTGATGACAGTAACTTTATTTTCACTAATACTGTACAGGAATGTTTTGAACAGGATTGTGACTGCATTACTGATAAATCAGCAGTACAAACCCAGCAAATATGCAATAGATTAAATGAGGTATATGGTAAAATCCACCCTTTAAAACTGCAAAACTCCAGGGAGGCTCAAACATGGAAACATCTACATAAAAGTTGCTTGCATAATTCATGGCAAGGTTTAGTATCAGGTCCATTAGAGCCAATATAAGGAATACAAAGGCAATTTTAAAACAACCAGTAAAACATTTAAATTTGCTCTGCATTCAGACTTAGTGTGGAGATTCCAGCGAATCTTAGAGTGCATTTCTTAGTTTAACATTTGTTTTGCTAATTCCTCCATGTCTCCATGGATTGTATTTACTGTTCTGTTGCTAATGCATTTTAAAGCTTTAAAGCTTTTAACCTTTAATCTCCACTTATTCAAGTGAGGTTAAGTGATCTTTTTCCTTACCTTGTGTCCAAAAACAGGTCTTCAATCAAACATTCTTCTGAAAAGACCACACTCACACTTACCTATATCCTTCTAAGCTTCCTTTTAAACACGGAATCCTTTCTTAATGGTAATTCATAAGAAACATATTAAACAGCTAGTGCAGCATTCAAGAGCAAAATAAACACCAGTTTTTTCCCCATGTCTTTTCAGATTTAAAGGGGGAGATACAAAGCACGCTTGACAGAGACACATAGACAGGGTGCTTCACAGCAAAAGTGATATTACATTTATTTGAAGTAGTAGTGCCATACTGCTACTGTACTGCAACACATAGATTTTACTGAGATAAGAGCCAAACGTCAGGATAAAAAACAGAAAATCGGATATGCTGTATCCAGGCAGATATGTTTTTAAACAAATCAACTCCAGCATTAGTTTTGTCAGTGTAGGTACTGAGTTCTAATTAATTCAACAAAGACTTCAGGAAATAGCAATGTTTCTAAACATTCATTAAGCTTTTCCATTGGCATTCCTCCCTAATTCAACCCCCAACACATTCTACCTTCTGGAGATGTCTTCATCTTTTTCTTGATGAAGAGAGAGCTGGAAGATGAGCTTGGAGCAAATAGCCAGCCTTTTGACAAAGAAAATTAGGAGTTAGTGTTCAGCCACCCTACACTACAAAGGGAGGTATAAAAGTACTTGAAAAATCTGTGTCTACTATATCCCCTTTCAAAAAAATCAAGTTTTGCGCCTCTGTTCTTGCTGTGCATGTGTAAGATAGCAATCTGAGGACAGCAGAAACAAAAGACCTGCAGAAGAGGAAGCAAGTAGGCAGGAGGCTGTACAGGTCCTCAGATGGGTCTCTTAGTAAAAAAAAAAAAAAATCCCTTCTGGAACAGAGGTTCACAGAGTACCTAAATCCAATTCTTATTTACTCTTTGGCCTCTAGGTTGAAATTGTCAACCAAGTCCCTAGTTAGCTATTCTAAGATTTGTTAATGGGATCTAATTACATAATTTGACCATGAAATCTTTCTTCTAGAATTTTGTATAGCCTCCAAGATTCTGTACAAAAACTGTATGTGAAAACAGGGATGACATGGAAGTATTAGTTCAAGGAAATGCTGACATTCTGTTTCATTGTATGTGAATTATTGAACAAAAATGGTGTCAGTCTTAAAATGAAAGCAAGAGAATGAGAAATCCAAACATAAGAGTCTACCATAAACGTGACTTTGAATTATCAGAGACAGATTCAAAGCTGGTTATTCTCCTTAGGAATTTTTCTGCTTACCCTGTAATCTGTCAGTCAGCTTCCAGACAAATCATATAGCAAAATATCCTATCTGCATCAAAAGCTCAGGGTTGCTGCTTGTCTACTTTGCTCACATGGTAAAAAGTTACAAGAAATTTGAAACCAAATTAGTTTGGTAACTCGTGGAAAGTAGAAATATAGTTGACTCTCAGATGATGTAACAGCATAAATATCACGTTCAGTGACATTGCAAACCAGCAAATACTTCGTTTCAGTATCCAGTGGTATTTAAAAAAAAAAACCAAACCAACCTTTAAAGGAATCTCGCGGCAAGTTTGTTCAAAGATAGTATTCTAGGGTGTTTCTTTTTTTGTTTTGGTTTTAATTATAGCAATTGCCATTAATAAAAGGTTCTGAGGTAAGGACTTGTGCATTCCATTCACTCAGTGCCGTGTTTAATTCCTACCAGTGTTCAATCACTTGTTACTTTATTTTTAGGGGCAAATTTATAGCAAGCTGCTGGATCACATGTACCCAAGTATTTGAAGTATCTGCAGCTGCTTACATTGCAAGAGATCCAAGCTGCATTCCTGTCATGAATCATAGATTTGTGAGGGCAGAGCCACAAATATATATTAAAAAAAATGCAGCTTACACGGCTTGAAATCACATTTTAAACCACCTTCCTAAAGGATTCATAGTGCCCGAAGAGGTGGGGCACAACGAGGTTATGATCTCTTTCCCTGCTCAGGTCATCTTTAGCTTCTCATTATGAGCTTCTGCTGGGATGTTTGCTGGCGACGCACCATATTCACTGTGTGACTGTAGATAGAAAGGATAATTAACAGATAATTAACAGAAAATCATTCAGGACCAACTTCCCAGGGGGGTTCCCCTTGCAAAAGCCGAGGGACAACGGATTGTCATTGACGCAAATTCTTTCCTGCAGGATTTGCTTGTGCAAACAGGACTTGGACCCATAACTTATGTCATTTTGCTATATAAGAAAGTGTCACCAAATGGCACCACAGTTACTGGTGGTGAAATAGGTGAGACAGGAAAGCTATCATGCAAAAAAATCTGTCTGTGGTGAATAGATCTACATATCAGTGAATGTCTGTGTGTGTGAATGGACACAGACAGTGTAGTTCATTCTCAATCACATTGTCTATTTTGAGAATGCCGTCAATTGCCAGGTTACTCAGAAAATATTTGGGACTGAAAAGTTTCCCAGCTGCTTCTGTGACTAGATAATAAAAATGAGAGTGATTGCTGTTAGTCACTAGTGATTGTTTTGTGATTCATTTTTAGCTTCCGATCATGAAGGACAAAAACTACCATGTGACACAGATATCAACCCAACCAATACAAATAGAGTTGAACAAACAGTTCATGAACAACATGTAGACTGAAATTAAAATTGTTCACCACTCCCTTTGTTTTTCTTTCCTTTACAGATTGGAATAATTCTGAAGGGAAAGAGGGTAAGTTCATGTGTGAGTCACTAACCAGAGAGGGCTGAACTGCTTGCATAGTCTGAAAAATTCTCTGTATAGTAAGATAAATGTAACAATGTAAGTACGTTCATTCAATGAGTAATAATTGCAATAATTATACTATGACAATTAGAATTGATTAGAATCCTTTGGACTTCATAAAAACATGCAATTTTATTATATAAGACAAGAAGTCTCAAATGCTGCACATGAAGGCAGGTGAGACTGTTAGATCATAGAAAGTTCCAACTTAAACGAAAGCTATGTTTGCCAATCTGCATATATTTTATTCTTCAAAATGGCCACAAAAGCACTTGTGCAATTTCTTTCTTATTTTCCACATCCAATGTATCTTCCTGTTTTTCTTTCCTAAGCTACAATGCCAGTTTAATAATTCAAACTTAATTTTTATTTCAGGTCTTCTTTTTAACAGGAAATTAATGTTCAGTCCCCTGATAGTTTATAAAAAAACTCTGATCATCTCTTTGCTTGCATTCTGAAGGAGATATATGTAATTTCTTGATGCAGGGACAACATACAAATATTTTTCTCAGATAATAAGAAAAGAGTGAAGAATAGTAAAAGAAGACTTTCACAAAGCAGTATCTTGGAAGATGAGAGTAATGCTTTATTTCAGTACTTAAAAGCCTCTTATGTTCTTGCCTGAGTTGAGTGCTAAAAATGCAACACTTTTGACACGTATACATATAATGAAATGAATGTGTCAGTGATTTTCTAGGATCATGCATTCGAATAAATAGTTACTAGACAGACACAACAGTAGTAAGGCTGATATAAGAAGCACATAATCACATGGAGTGAAGAGCACCTGAGAATAATGACTGGGAAATAACCTGTGCCTTTTTTTTCCCCGTTAATATTTTTTTTGTCAGTGCCTTATCTGCCCTACAGAAGGAGGGATAGTTACGTGTTCAAATACCATTTCTGAGCCTCTTCATGCAACTTGCCATCTGAATTTAACTTCCCCTCTAAATCAGCCATTTGTGTGATCTCATAATGCTGAGTTTGGAGAAAAGAACAAAATGTAGAATGACTTTTGTGTAAGAATGCCTGTCTTCTTAATTTCTGAATATTATAATGATGTTTTATACCAAATTTTAAAGGCTCATCTGTTCATCAGTTTGGTGTTCATAAAAGTGCTATCAAATAATAATGACATATTATTTATAGGTATTGCAAAATTGCTACCTATTTAATGGTTTTCTGAGAGTAGCAATCTATTACTCATCAATCCACACTGACTAGAAGTCTTTTTCAGGCAATTTCCCACATTTGATATGTGTATATATGTTTACACGGACACACACAAAAGCTCGGAGAGATTCTTTGTTGAGCAAGAGCAAGCTGAGTTCCAGCCAGTTCTACCTGGAAGCTTCGTGGCCCTGCTAGTATGGAGTGCTCCTGAGCTAAAATAATCAGGGGAGGTTTAGATTGTATATGTTAGGAAAAAGTTCTTCACACAGAGTGTGGTTGACCACAGGGAAGTGGTCACAGCACCAAGCCTGAGAGAGTTCAAGAAGTGTTTGGATGACACTCTCAGGAAAACGGTGAGATCTTGGAGGTGTCCTGTGCAGGGCCAGGTGTTGGACTTCGATGATCCTTGTGGGTCACTTCCAACTTGGAGTATTGTTTGATTCTGTGATTCTGTAAAATACTCTTTTTTGCACAGCACTCCTTGCCATGGAGATAGGCTCTGTTATTAAAGAACAATATATATGATTCTACAGATTTTCCTAAGGTTGTTGTTTTGGATTGATGACAGTGCCTAAAGAAACACATCATATAATTTCCTTCAAATTACTTATAAAAGTGTGTTCAAATATTTGTTAAAGAATCGCAGGGCAAGCATTTTCGCAGCTAATTTGAAATCTCTTTGATTTCTTTTCTCTTCAAAAATGTTGCAGTTAATCATACAGGAGAAACAACACCATATGTTTAATCTCAATAAAATTAAAGAATAATTTTGTAGAGAACAAAGAGAACAAAGATGTATTCAATGCAACTATCTTCATTTAGACTGCACTGTTACCAGTACAAGAACCTTTTCTCCAAGAAGACTGTAACATAACTATGACACTTCTGGCTGCTACTACAGTACAGGTTATGTTTGTCAGAAAATATTCACAGAAATCAGAGCATGTCCCTGTCAGTATCCTCAACAAAAATATTAACTAAGCCACTTTCTTACTACTTCTGTTTTGAAGTATTTGCAGATAGTGACAGCAAAGGAACAAATTAAATCAGTTCTTATGTGAAGTCACAAAAGATTATTTTGCTGTATATGACATTCAGTCAGGCTAAAGAACTATGCATTTGCATATCCTTTTTTCAGACTTGTATTTAAAGTAAATGATCAATCAGTGCAGAAGAGACTAAAAATCAATAAAGCAAATATATTTTCCTTGTAGCTTGACCAAAGGTTGAGATTTAGTTACAGTGCAACTTAAGTTGTTGGTTCGGTTACAGCTTGTACGGCAGCATAACGTCTTTTTATTGATCACAAACTATGTGGCTCACCAAACAAAGAGAGAAGGGTTTAAAAATGCCAAGTCCAAAAAAGAATTTCATCTTAATGGGCTTTATTGCAACCATTTCCCTCACTGTCTCTTGATCTGAAGTCCACAGGAGTCAACAACTGTCCTTCCATTGACTGCAGTGAGTATTAAAATGGGTCTTTGAAATTTTATAAAATTAAACAATAGTAATAAAACCTACATATGAGAAACATTCGTTTGTCAGAATCATTCCTCGTATGGTGATTGTGTTGATGACAGTGACATTTTGCTACGTGGAATGCAAACAGAAGAACTATGTGGAGAAGGAGTAACTCTCTTGAAAATTAAAAACCCATATTTTCCTGAATTTGTGAAGTGGAATTACTGCTTCAGTTTTTTAAAAAGTCATCTTTTCATGAAGGAGATTCTTGTCCATTCCTTAAATAGAGGACTCTGAAGACCAAGCCAACCACAGGTAACAACAACTGTGTATGGAATTATTTATGTGCATACACAAGTGTATATACACCAAGTGTAAAATGCCTCTTCCTAAAATCAGTTGTAATTTCTGGCCTGGGAAAGCTGGCTAAGAGCAAAGGGAGAGAGAGAGAGATTTTGTTACCACAGACATAAAAAAATTCTGGCACCAGCACTTGCAACCACGGAACAGAACAGAGTAATGATAGTTTACATTTTTTAAACTTCCAGGAGGACATATTTAACATCCTATGGGCTTATCACTTAAAAATGTATGCCATCCATTCCTCAAATAAAATTCCTACTTTTAATAACTTCTGCTTTGACCTTGCAAGACAGACAATGCCATGATCAATTATCCCCAAAGTCTTCCTTAAATCTCCTCTAAAGTTTTACCTACTCCAGTGAGAAAAAGGATCAGGATTTCTAAAAAATTTGAAGTAGGGTAGTAAGTGACTGCCATCCTTTAAAATCAGGATGACTTGGACATGAATTTTCATGCAATCTCTCACTAATGTCAGTCTCTACCAAAGAGACCACTGAATTTGCCTTCACACAACCTAAAGTGTCCCAGAAGGTACAAAGAAAGCCAGCCTGAGTAAATACAGAGATGCACATGTTCCCGGGTTCTGCTTTTACTCTGTAGCTTCTTAATACATAATAGATTTCTTGTAGTTAGCCCATTAACCAAAAGACAGTGAGATTGTGGAAATTATTATAATTTGGAGTTGCTTACTGCCTGCTTAAGACCAATACAGAAATTGTTTTTCTAAGTAAGTGGTGAGAGTATTTACCTAAGGAATGGAACATCCAGGTACAAATCTTCACTTCAGAATACCTTTATACCAAATAAAATAGTTGTGGCAAGGGGAGCTGAAACCAAGCAACTCGGCAGAATAGGTATGTGGGTGGCCTGGATCCAGCCTCTGCCTTGTGTCAGGTGAGAGCCTTTGTCACACTCTGCTAGCAGAATAGCTTCATTATTAGTGTGAAGTAGAAAAGCATACCCTGCCTATACATGTTGCTGTATTTCAACCATGTTTACAGGACCAGGCCCACGATATCCCTAATGTGAGATTCCTACTTTGGCTTGGACTTAAACAGCTTCAGTGCCTGTGGTGATTTAGATTTTAAAAAGTTTTTCAAGCCCACCCCTAGTAAATATTTAGTAGGAATACTTATTATTACTTATTAGTCTTATTTGTACATGGTTCTTTCAGAGTTCATTTCTTATCATTAAGGAATTGCTAGCTCATCAGAGAGATGGGATCACTAGAATGAGGTGGGGAAAAGAGAATAGGGTATGTGTGCCAAGATAAGTGAAGCAGCTAAATATGGAAGTTATAGCCAATCTCTTGCTTTGGCCTTTGTACACTCTGTGATGTTTCAGTGAAATGAGAGGTCATGGTACATTCTCAAAGCATCTTAATACGGGCTACCAAGTGTTAAAACAGAGAACAGAGCAAGACAGCCATGAATCACAAAGACTGGTAGGGAAGTGTTAAGATTTTAAGTAAAAAGTATGCAAATGCTCTAAAAAGAGCAGTCCGGGTTGGAGGATATTGGGATATTGTTCTCCTCCTCCATTCCCCCCCTCGCCCCCCACTTTCTTCTTCTTTTCTATATTCCTATATTCTGTATTGCAATCTCTAAAAAAACTGTAATGCATTTTGGATCACAGCTATTTACTGTACCAAAATGCAGTACTGAATTTGGAAGAATGCATGGCAGATTTTAAAATTATCTGTACCACAAATTCTGCAATGATAAGGGTTGACATTCCTCGGAAGTCAACTGCCAAATCAATTAAAGACAACTTGGATTTGGAGGCTGAGCTACTGATGGCATTTCTTCCCAGAAGATGATATGAAAGAGACACTCAGCTGCCTTGCTACAAACTTTCTGTTCTACTCTGCCTGGAGAAGGGAGAGACTTGGAAAGGATGTGTCCCATAATTTTCAAGTGTACAATAAGAAGCTTCTAAAAGGATACTGAAAACAAAAGGCAAATTTTAGGAAAACCTAATAACAAATAAAATTAAATAAAAGAATATGACTTGCGTGAACTTGGCAGAGGTAAGAGAAAATGCTTATCTGCTGGGAAGTAAATATGTAAGAAGATAAAAGACTTTGAAAATACATCTTTGGTTTGCTTGGCTGCTTGGTATCATAGTTTTTTGTCACATAAGTTTTTTCTAGTACAAATAAATTTTGGGAAGAGATCTGTTTCATGAACTGACCTGCTAGAAGAGTACAAATATGATCTTTCATGTTACCCTGAATTGAATAAATAGCATTTTTTTTTTCCTTTGAAAAAAAGTCACTGTTATTCCTCTTGTTCAACAGTCTCTCACTTTCCTGTACTGCAAGCCAGTTTTAGTTATTCTGATGAGTCACAGGGTTGTGCTGCCAGGAGGTTCTTTTGTATAACCAATGCATTATTCCAAAACACTTCATTTTATTTTTGCTAGAACTTTGTCTAAAATAACTTTGGCCCATTTGGTCCTAGATTTGTCCCATTCAGGGACATAACTTGCATAGGAGGTTAACAGCTTCCTGAACATGCATCACCATCAAAAGTTAAATTCGGTTCGATTCACCCCAACTCTTCCTATTCTCATTTCACTCAATACTGAGAAAGCCTCAAGTGACTGTTACTTATAGGCACCTCAGTTAGGTGGGATTAATTCAGGTCCTGACGTTTTTAAATCTGTACTAAGCACCTATTTTTAAAGACACACTATCTTTCAAACAGATACCATGGCTCTGATACAAAATTTACTAGTGAAACTCTCACACATTTGGTGTGGACTTGATGTTCAGAAAGACATCTATGACCCTTAAATCCTAGCACCCAGAAGTTCTGGCATAGGGTATAGGACTGATGGGAAATGTCTACAGGTAGCCTAGCTACAATAATTTTTACCAGGTGAAAAGTATATGGAATGTGTATTAATGGTATATGCACTCCTGCAATCACCAAATCATGTTGGGATATATACTAGTGGGTTGCAAAAAGAAGCAAAGTTTGAATAAGCAACTTTAGTTTGCAATGTTCTATACACAGCATAATTTGGAACAAGATATACCAAGATCTTAGTTTTTCTTCAGATAAATTTGGGTTGCAAAGATTTGCTTCACTTCCCTGTATAACTGCATTTCACTTTGCTATGGAAGACCATTTCCTGATGAACTGACAACTGTTCAGCTTCTAGCAGCACTCTTCGTTACTGTGTAAAGGAGCTCACTGTACTATAGTCCCTGAAATTGCTGAGATTGTTGGAAAAATTCTTCACCAAAGTGGTATTTTACATACAAAATCGATGGGAACATTTTCTGAACTTTCAGTACTTCTCTTGTCCCCTCCTTTGTGTGTGTTTGTTTGTTCTTACTCAGCTCCATCATCATCTGGCATTGTTCTTGACTAATTGTAATGGACTGATTCTTAACACGTGTTGTCAGTGGATTGTTTGCTGGCATATCTGAAAATATTACCATCTACTTCAATCTCTTATAAATTTTGGTGGTTTTATGCTGTGGAAATTTAATAAACAGACTGGTAATTTAGAAAAAGAAATGTCAGCAAGATGTGTGGGATAGGACAAGGCCTAGTCTATATCCCATATTCTTCAAATGCAATTGTTTCATTTCAAAGCAGCACAGCTGTTCAGCAATCAAGGACTATCTGTATCCCATATGCTGAAGCCAGATGTCAATATCACTGTGTGTGAATTTGCAATGCACTGTTCTGAACAGTCAAACCATATTTCAGGGGAGGACATTGTCCAGGGAACTGAAGCGGGAGAGTTTCCAGCACAGCTCCCTGCCAAAGTAGTAATAAATCCTTTCTTTAGGGTTTAGACAAAAGCTTTGCATTATGTGGAAAACTAACTCTTCT
This sequence comes from Myiotriccus ornatus, assembly GCA_036023395.1. Lineage (NCBI taxonomy): Eukaryota > Metazoa > Chordata > Aves > Passeriformes > Tyrannidae > Myiotriccus > Myiotriccus ornatus. Next base: position 66,399,938 of record JAYRBT010000001.1, on the reverse strand, counting down.
TTCTTAACCAATAAAGCAGCAAAACTACAAACCAGTGTTTAAAAAAATGCTCACCTCTCTCCGCTGCCTATGAAAGGCACAGAGTGTGAGCAACTCAGACGAAAACATCCACTTTTTGTCAAATGAATCCCACCCTCAGTGCATAGTCACATGTGATTAAGAAAGCACAGATTTACTACCCTCCACCCCTACAGTGCATGCTGTATCTTCCCACTCATTCCACCTTCCTGCATGAGATATGTTCATCATATGTGTCTCCCGCTCTGATCCCTTTAAATGCTCTTTGCTCAGCCAGTAATGCTGAGGTAGGTGGAAACCCACCACCACTCCAGTGACCCCAGCAGCACTTAAGAAGCACTGCTTTCTTGCTCATTTACTTTCCCATCTACTAGTAGTGCTAGTAGTCTCCCACTTTTCTTTTTGCTCCCTATCTGAATGCAATCAGCACAAATCACTCGATTAGATAGAGTGAGGGAGATCACGGACAGATCCTGTGTCCCTTGGAGTACAACAACTGTGTCAGGGTTGGAGGCTGGAGAAGAGCTGTCTCACACACCACAATGACTCTGAAGATTATATTAAAAAAAAATTAAGACTACAATGAAAATTCTTCTGGAGATCTATTCTTCTGATACCATGAAAAAAAATCTTTTTGGGGTAAACCAAATGTTGGTAATAAGGCATTGAAATTCCAGGCAAAAGTAATGAGAAATGAAAACAGAAGTGATGTGGTATTCAGCATTCTGAATGACAATTCTTAGGCAAAATGAATGGCCAGAAACTTAGAATACACGCTGGATAAAAGGAAATACATTATTGGATTTCCTTTTTTATTGACCAAATCCCTAGGGTCCCATCACATACTGAATCCTCTACAGTTCATTATAACATAAATCTCACCCTTTTTCCATAAACAGTGCACCTATTCATCATCAGTGAACAACTATCCTTACACCATTAATTTTTGTACATTTAAATCCAAGACTATTGCTGGCATGGAAGCTGCAAGACCCCCCAGGATGCAGTATAAATCTGTACACTGAATCATGAACATTAGATGTTGCACAACCACAAGTGAATGACCTAACATTTCATATAGTTTGATCCAGGATGGTCTTTTTAAGTGAGAGAGACTGCAAGGTTGCTTGTGTGCATGTAAATCAGTGGAGCACATGGAAATGGATTGCATATAAGAATAATTCAAACGGAATTTTTGCTGTGTGTATACCAGTAACACTTTGAGAAGCACAAAGCTTTCACCAAAGTTGAAATGAGTCTGCTCTTCTTCAGATATGAATATAATTCTTCCCCCATGCTCCCCCATACTATTCAAAAGACAGATGTAATTTACATTTTTCCTTTCCTGGAAGATACCAGATGGTTAACAGAGTGCTGCAGGAGCTGAATTCAGAGGAAAAAAGATGGATCCTATTTCCAAGAGTTGTATAAAGTTCCAAATTTCTGTTTAAAGGTTTTTACAGCACTTTGTTCCCAACAGTTTATTGTATCCTGACTAAAACAATTTTGGCATACAATCCCAATAGGATAGCTGTGTCCTCATATATGTTAAAACTACTTCAAACATTTGACATCTGACTGAAAATGTTAACTTCTCAGGCATTATCTTCAGCTTTGTTAGGCAAAGAACAAAAAAGCACACATTTGGCAGCACTCAGGATACTGACATCAAAACAGCCCCCAAAGAAGTAAGCCAGTATACTCTTACTTCACAGGAGACTGTACCTAAAGGAAAATTGTTCTAAAGCAGCTGAGTAGCTTGACAGCTACTCAATACTTCAACATTTGGGTCTCCATGAATGGTAACTCTGAGACTTATAGGTGTTTAGACACACTCTCAGTTTAAAAAGAACCATTCCCAAGGGTTTTAGGGAAGCCTGCTTGACTTCTGAGTTGATTAATGTAATCACTGGATAAAAGGAGGTGTTTGCACTGCATGAATGAGCTCTCCTAATAAGAAAACAGCTGGGATCCAGCCAGCAGAAGACAGCATCGACCTGTCCCTTCTGCAGAGCTTAGACCCAGGATTTGCAGAGCCAAACGCCTAATTACATCGGTTTCAGGCTGTTGCACACAATCTGACATTAGGCATTCACAAAAGCCCAGCCTGCTTTTCTAAATCCAGCCTGCCTTCTGCATGACAGTTTATGGTTTAAACACTCATGAAGGACACAGGAAGTTTAGATGCCTGAGTCTTTTTAGCTTGAGCTGTGTCCTAAACTTCATGGTATAGACCAGCTACATACTGTACTTCCCTCCTGTTCAAGCTTTGTTCTTTTGAGCAAGGTCCAGATTTATGACAGATCATTTTCTTACTGCTGGAAAGAGAACAACAAATAATTCAGGAACCTCTTGGGTAGGTCGCTCAGCTGGGAGAGGGGAGACCTGGTTCAGGTCCTGACCTTAGTCTCTACTTTTTTTCTAAATCTCACTCATGCAAACTGCATAAACATCTCTGGGAGGGCAACCAGACATCTCCCTGCTCCCTGCAGAGTGCTCTAACTGTGAAGCCTCAGAGATCTGGGCAAGTTATTGCTCACCATGTGGGACACTGCATCATCCTCTCAAGATGCCTAACTTTCTTACTTGTCTTTCTGACTAAGCTGCCTAAGCACCTGATTTAGGTGCGGATTCCCTGAGTGCTGTGCAGAAATTTTGTAGGCACTGCAAAGATAAAGTTCAAAACAGGCATTATCAAACTAGCTCTAAATCACTTTTCAAAGGTCTTGCAGAAGTCCTAAGTCCACTAAATGCACATGAAAAAAAAAAAGTCACCAGGAGCAGTTTCTATTTTTGTATATTTGTTTTGCCTCAGTCATTCTTGCATCTGTTTAATTGCTGGAAAACTGTGCACTAGTGCAGTCATTTCCTAACTGGATATGTTCTCTCCAATTGCAGACATTTAGGTTGGCCGGGCAGCTAGAGAAGACATCATCATCATTGCCATGAAGGTGAATAGAAGATGTGGCAAAGCAGAAGAATGCTTCACAATCTGTGTGCCTGGCAGGAGGTGTCATTTCCCTACCACAAAGGTTGCCCTCAGATTCTTCTCCTAAGGAGAAAACAAGAGAAATCAGACCACTCACAGGGACACAATGTTGAAGAGGACAAAGGGCAAGCCTAAAGAGAGTAGCATAGTATAGTATAACACTGCAAAGAATACAATATTCATTCTCTGCTCTTGCCTCCCAGTGATTTTGCTGCCTTGCCCTCTGTACTTTATATTCTTTAGCTATTAAAGGAATTAAAAATTCAATAATGCACATTAAAAACTACAGCCTTGACCCAAAGGAATGGAAATAACTGTTGAGGGTCTCTAAACTTTCTCAGAGAAAGCACATAAAGACATTTAGAAACTTTAAATTCATAGAAAAGCAGCAAATTGTTTCTTACATATCTTTATTCTATGCATCTATAAGGTTTGTGTTATTTTTATGCAGAAGGTCAAATTAATTCCACAGTAATTCAACACAGCAAGTGAAGCTGCATTGTGTCTTCATATGGCCATATACCTAGATTATCATTTAAAAAGCAACAAATTACCACAGTTTAAAAGTATCTGTAATAAAACAAATTAGCATTTCACCATGTTCCTTCCTATGGCACACTGAAGCTGCGGCTGTTTGTCTTTTACTACTCTGTCTTAAATCTATGACAGAGTATTGGAAGTGTTTTTTGGCCTGTGGTTTGAGGGGGTGTTTGGAGTAGATGTTCTGTGAATCCTTCAGGACTATTCTATTTTTTGCTGCGATTGGAAAGGACTGGTTTTGGTAATCTAGGTGGTCTGTTCTATCCTATGATCTTATCTTTTGGTTTTTCAAAGTCTTCGTCATATACTTTGTATTACATGTCTTTCACACTCTTGGACTGGATTGCTATTCTCAAACCACTGATGGATAAAATTTAACTGTTTGTTACAGAAAAAAATGTCTGAAGGGTCACCTAGTTGGACAGTGTTCACTTCCAACAGTGGGATATCAATCAGAAAAAGTTCATCTCACCATAGGTTAAAGAAACATCTTTCTCAGTTGTGTGACTTTAGCTGTATTTTATTTCTTTTGAAAAAAGTTATTTTTCCATGTAAGGCAAGTAGTTACTACCGTATCTGGCATCTATTTGAGACTCTGTCTGGTCATCCTGATTTATCTTTGTCAAATAGTAAGCCCTTTGGCTACAGCCTTATTTTCCCCACAGGTGTAAAAAATGCAAAACTGTAATTTATAAAACAGAAGATGACAGAATACCATTTGTACAATACATTTAGATGCCAAAAGGTAATCTTATTACAAATAGCACAATCTTCTCACAGCACTTGCTATATTATTTTCTGGGTGGTCTAAAAAGTTGATTCAGAGAATAATGCCACAACAGCAACTTGTAGTTCCTAAGGCCAAATAGCCAGATGTGTCAATAATCAGTGCAAACTGGAAACAGATGTAGGTCCTTGTTGAATAACAAACGTAATGAAAATACTTCCTTAGTTCTCTCATGCTTTTACACACACAAGAATTTATGTCTTCCATATTTTTTAATTGAATTTATTTGCCGCTTCATTTTTATGTCACCAGGATCTCTTTCAAAATCTTAGTCACTTCACAATGAAGTAATAAAGATTAGTATATCTACAGCAATTGCTTAATATCTGGTCAAATTGGTTCTACCTGATCATTTTATCAGCAAAATTCCTTATCATTGAGATAAGATGAAAACTGTTCAAGGCAGATGTGAAGGCCAAGTCCGGGTACTCTCCTGCACCTGCATAGTTTCTCATGTGTATGAAAGTAGATGGTCTGTAGGATTGATAACAGAGCCCAGACCACTAGCCGAATCCCTGACAGGACTAAATAGACTTAAGTATTGAGTGAAAGTAAAAAAATTCATTCCTGAATATTTCATGCTATCAGGATCTTTGTGAAACCTTGTATAAACCTACATGTCCAAACCTGATCTGTACCTTCAGTCCTTGCTTGAAAGTGATGACAGATCACTTATGTGAAAAGCTACTTTAAAACAGAATACCATCTTTGAAGCTGAAAATAAATACTTTGTGAGCTAAGAATCCAGGTATTATTTGCTTAGATTCTGGTGTTCAGCACCAAACAAAAAAACCCCACCCCAAATTCTTTAAAAAGGAAACCCATTTTTCTCAACTAAAGCAGTTTGAAGATTTTTGATCAGTATTTTGCCCCAGATTAAGGCAACATTTTTCACTATGCAGAAAATACAGTATTAATGTCAGAACTATAAAGTCTTTATACAAAGCTTATATTATGCCTTTTGAGACTAACTGGAACTATCACCTTATGAAGTTAAACAGGAAACTGGGAGAAAAAATTATCTGTCTTATTCCCAGATGCCAGTATGAACACTGATCTGCATCAAATCTTTACCAGTCAGACAAGTTATGTCTGTGTATGAGAAGGGTAAAGAGCATGAAGGAAGAGCTTAGGAATGTGAGTCAATGCCACAAACTGAATCAGGGAAAACACTTCACATGAAAACCCCAGAAAGACATTACAGGACTCATCACTTTTGTTAAAAATGAGAACAGGAGGATAAGAAATGTTGCAGGTAAAAAAGGATTGCAAACTTGTTATACTACTGTTTTCCAAGACACTTTCATCCTTCAGGTCCTAGCTGTCTCCTCCTCCATCCCCCTCTTCTTCCTCCTGCTCCTTCTCCCCCTCGTTCTCCTTCTTCTTACCAGTGCTGCAGTACCAGGTCCCCTCCAAGTGTAACAAGGTCTAGATTTGATCTAGCAACATGAATTGTCATACAGCCATAGGGAAGATGAAAATAAAAAAGGTTAGTCATGTTTTCCAGATGACTGCAATTCAGAAAGCAGTCACACCAAACGAACATAGAGGTCAATGTCCAGAACCACCTGAACATGATTCCCAATACACGTTGTTGCAAAAGCAAACTAAGACATTTCTCAGATACATAAGTAGACTTTTTTTTAAGCTGTAATTGGCCGGTCACGTTCCTGGTGTTTGTGACATTGAAAAGTCATGTTTCATGTATCTAGTTTTGCTGCCCTCACAGAAGTGGATGTTGTAAACCTGGTGAGGACACATACAACAGTGATCTGTGATTTAGAAAGTACCCCTTATGAAATCAGATGAAAGCCATGCCCATAATCTCATAGCACTGCTCAGTCTTTGCTGCACAGCCATCCAGGTTGCTCTATCGCACAATACCCAATAGCCTGTCACAGGGTTCCATTAAGTCACTAATTAAAAATCTGGAGCTCATTATGAGCTATTGTAGAAACAGCTGATCTTGAAATTTAGGTTTCTTTTAGCAGCAATCTAGGATTGCTTAGGCCTTGTGGTATGCAGCTCCCAGGTCCTCTCCAATCCTCCAAAATCTTATCCCAGGTGACCAGAGGGTTCAATTTTCTTCCAGCAGGGAAGAGACACCAATTTCACTCTCCCATAAGCTAGGTACATGTCATATTTGGGGGATGCTTTGTGAGAAACTTCTACATCTCACTATGCCTCTTAACTTGGCCAAGAGCCCCTGCTCCTGCATCACTGGAGAAGAGACATGGCACTGTTCAGGGAAACACTGTGGTGTTGAATCTGAGTAAATGCTAAATATATCTTATAGATAAGCCATAGGGTGTAATACCTCTTTATTTCAGAGGTTGTTAATGAGGATAAACACCTCAAAAGTTGTTAGACACAAAGACAGGACCATATAGAAGCAGGTAGGTAATAGCAGTCGTGGGACAGAGACATTAAGATAGCTGGATTCTGAAGTTTAAAGAGACTACGGCTGCTACTGTGGCCTCCCTAAATTTCATAGGCCCAGAAGTGCACTGACAATTTTTTATAGTATTACTAAAGTAGAGATATCCTTCAGAAAGATTTCCCACCTTACATTAGATTTGGAGATCTGTAGAATGTGTCCTGTGTGTGTATAGTCTGTTACTAACAAGGGTTAATTAACCTTGTGAAAAACTTTGCCTTATTTTCTGCTTAAACTATGTTGACTTAACTTAGAGCTATTAGTTCATGTAACAGCTTTGATAGATTACAGAATCATTGCAACACTGACTGGAGCAATGCCTAAATACCTCTGAAAAACAGGCCTAAGCTATGTGACCAAGGAAGCCTGCTGAAAGAGGAACCTTGACTTCTCAACTCCTGGACTGGCACTGAAATAATGTCTTCATTCTTTTTCTAATACAGTCTTTCTGTGTACAAACAAGAACTAAAATTGTTGTTTATCAACTTTCAGTAACCTAAAAGCCCACTGAACACAGAATTTTCCTTCACTGTTATCTTATGACAAATGATGGAGAAGAGGAGGTCTTTTCCAAGAGAAGATGGCTCATAGAGAAGACTCTTAGAAACTCACAACTTTCAATACAGTTGGCAGTGAATAAAAAGGTCTTTCTGTAATTTTTTTTTTTTTTAGATCTTCCTTGTTCCAATAGTCACAGAGCATGTCAGACTAGTCAGTTATTTCGACAGTGTACTTTAGCACATTAAGTTATTATTTCTAGCAGGCTATGCTGATTAGCAAGTTCATATTGTTGATGCTAGCCTTCAAAACTCTGATTTTGTAGGATGAATTTATTTTCACTGAATTCCATTTTACCTTAGTTACAATGTGTCTAGTATTTGAGATAGCTTAGAAGTACAATGTAGAGGTATCAGATAGAATTGATATGAGTTAACTTGCAACATTTCTATTTAAATTGGTCATCCTCATCTCTTAGTATAAGAAAATTAAGGCAATATAAGTAAAAGGTTATTCTCATACTTTTGTAGGTATGTAAAATGAATGTGAAATAAGTTCCTGTTTGTCACCTCTGACTACAAAGTGGTAACTGGCTCAGATATTGCTGTAACCTTCATTGTCTAAGGACAAAGGTGAAGTCAAGTTTGTAAGTAGAAGTAATATCTTTTATTTGAACAACTGTTAGTGTTGGTAAAAGCAGAAGAACTTCTGGACTTTTCAGTCTTTCTGATTTCAAAAAAAGGTCTTGTAGGTTTGAAGCCTTGTCTTCTTTTCCCAACATAAAAATTGACCTAATAAAATTTCAACCTCTACCAGTAAGTCTGGCCTTAGCTCAGATGGAAACATCTACATCAGAAACATCTCTGTTTGGACAAATCCACTCTGACACTGATGAATGTGTTTGTCAAGATGAATCTTTCTTCAGTATCCAGATGAACAATAATTACTGTTTTAGTTGTAAATTATAATTCTGAATTAAATACAGCCCAGTGGGAACACTCATTTTCAAAGTTCTTGTTTACACGTTTCTTACAGTCCTGTACTTTGCTTGCCTAATTTAACTACCTAATAAATATCTTACCTCTATAGAAGTTAGATATTCAGAATATGCTTTTATCAATAGTGCTTTATTGATAGGGAGCCCAAAACCCAAAAAATAAATAAAAAAATTAATGGTGAAAAGAAAAAAAAAGAAAAAAAGAACAAGGCAGCTGTGCCAGCAAGGTAGATTGACTCATGGCTTGTGAAAGTATTGATTTCAGAGACAAATTATTCAATCCAGAGAGACAGTACCCAGTGTATCCTCTGGGCAAGATATCAAAATGCAACTCATCCCACGTGTAGGAAATTATTCCTAAAGGAGTTAGGTATAATAATATCTATGGGCATAGCTTTCATATGCATTTTTCACTTAGTACATAATGTTCTTAAAGTTGTGTCTTCCCTTACTTGAACCTGGAAGATGTTAACTTCTTTTTTTTTTTTTTTCCAAGTGTCAGGCCTTTCACTTTGTCTAGGATTATGGAACTTTTAGACACAGTTTTGCTCTGAAAAACTCAAAACAGTGTTCAGTCATTGCTATGGCCATGATTAATTAGTGAACTTTTTATTGCAAGCTGTAGATTCCTCACTTGTATCTCCCACTGTGCTTTGCCAGCCACATTAGGGAAAATCTTACAGGAGACATGATAGTTGTTATATCTGATAGGAAGAAAGACAGAGAGAAATAATAATGCATGGTCTTCCCTCTTTCATTTTTTCACACTTTTCAGAATGAGAAGATAGGACATTTTTTACTAAAGAGCTAAGTGAAGAAACCAGTAATACCCATGATACCATCACACTCTTATGTCAAAACAAGGTTTATTAAGAGCCAGATGAGCTATTTTTGCAAAGCATTGCATAGTGTGATACAGACATACTCTCCAGAGACTCACAGCAGGATCCTCAGCCAAGTGATGTGGAATGATTGCACCTTCACTGCCCAAGTGTAGCTACATCACTTCTGATCTGATGTAGTATACAGTGCCTCATGGTACCACCATAGCCCTTAAATACACTCAGTGTTTGAGATAGATAGATAGATAGATAAATAGATAGATAGATAGATAGACAGACAGACTGATTGATGGATGTAGCCAGTGCAGTTTAAGATTTGCTTGATAACCCATTGAGTTTTGTTCATTTAGTGTGAGACTGAAAATAGCTGTATGTCCTGGGGTGTGATTTGAGGGCACCAGGAGGATTTTGAGGCTTCAAAGCCTTCAGAGGTGTTGTTGGAGGACTGTACAAGGCAGAGAGAGACAAAGCTGTTGTAAATCTTATCCTTAACCTACTGTACTGGCGATTTGTTTTAGATTAATTACTTGAATCATTACAGAGAATAATAGCTTGGCAACAAATGAACATTTATGCAATATGGACTGTGGGGGAATACAGACCCAGGAATGAACTGAGAACCTAAGTTATTTGATATTGTAAATGTATCCTAAGAGACATCAGACATGGTTGATGCAGGTTTAATAAATAAGAGTGTATGACCTTACATCTCCTTTTCCTATCTATCCTGATCTTGAAAATACTGCAAGCAAAACCACAATGATGAGCAGTACAGGGACCAGACCTAGATTTCAAATACTCATTCAGTCTCACTCTTCATCTGAGCCAAAGTGAGTTGTTGTAATGGACAATGCTATTTAGCCTATCACTTATGCATTGTGGAGAAATGGATTTGAATGGAACTGTGAATGCAATTTTTTCAAGATATAAATTATGCTAAACATTTCAAGACAGTACTTTCAAATGTTGTGAGTCTCAGTTACTGCACCAACTTTATTCTGTTCAGCTAAAGCAAAGATTGAAGTTGGCACCTACATAATTTTACAGCCTTGTTGTCCTAGTTGAGAAAATTTCAGGCATCATTTTCCTCATTTCAGAATTTCTCAGCCAAGTCAGATGAATAATCTGTCTTAGTTTTCATGGTTACTTGATAGCAGATCTATTCCTGTACACATCGTCCCAAACACTTACATAAATTCTTCTGACTCTGCTTTTCAGGGTTTAAGTCACAGTATTCTTGTTCCCCATTCCAGAGCACCTCTCCTTGCTTTTTTACATTCTAAAATAGGGGGCTAAGTTGAAAAAACTTGCTGAATACAACATAGATGTCTTTTAAAAGACCTGCTCCAGTGACACTTACTGAATTCCCCTGGTTTTCTCAGGGTTTTTATCACACAAAGAGAAGTTTGTAAGCCTGATTTTAAAGCTTGTAAACTGACTTCTGCAAAAAAAATGAATATTTCCTTTCCTCATATCATGTAGATATCTCTTAAAGAGGAGGTTTCAAAAATGTTCTGGGACATGTCAGATGCCCATTCTTAAACACAAAAAGAAGTGCAGTTGCATGATATTAGTCCACATTATAAAAATGTTGGCAAAATAACTTCTCCATGTTGTTATAACAAACAGAGAGCTGGCTGGCTGATTTCATCTCCTACAGATAATTGTGCTGTCTCCATACCACTTGAATAGCTTTTAAATGGAGATACAAATTGAATACCATACCGAGTCCTAACCTTTGCATGTTTGTATTGTGCAGCAAGTAATTGCACACTGGAATAGGTTAAAGAACTGCCAAATAATGTAACTTAACTGCATCTTCTCTTTTTTCAGACTAGACTGCAAATCGTGATAATTCTGATAAGTCATGGGCCAAGAGTGTATGTGTAGAGAGTCACTGATGGTCATTCAATGAACAATAAGTCAATCACCTGAGCATTTCATATTCTGCGAGGTCTGAACTTTAAATTCAGTTCAGCACACAACATAAATGCATATCTCTAGGCTGATTCACAATGTAAACAATGAATCTCAGTGTATATGATCATTTTTAACTCAAAGGTTTGGCTCTAGGAGTCAAACCACCGTGGAAGTTATTTTTTATTATTGCAGTTCCTTCTTGGTTCCATAGAATTTGTTTTCTTCTTTTCCTTTTTCAGAATCACAGAATAATTTGAGTTGGAAGAGACCAACAAGGATCATTGAGTCCAACTCTTAAGTGAATGGCTCATATCAGTATCAAACACACAACCTTGGCATTATTAGCAACATGCTCTATTTGGTTGTTTTGTTTTGTAAGTTTACAGTTGATCATGATGTTCATTCAAATTAAGGCTTGTTGAAACAAAAAAATTCTGTATTTTGGAATAATTTTCATTCTTTTAGTAGTTTTTGATTGGACTTCTATCGCTCGAGACAGAACCTCATTTCAATTTAATGAGATATACTCTAAAACTGTTTATTAATGCATTTCCATAATCTCAGTAATCACTTTATTGCTTGTTCTGTTGAGGCATTTCAGACAACATTTAGTCACAAAAAGATCTACTCGATTCTGTAATGCTGTGAGAAGACTGGAAGGTCTGTCCACCACAATTTCACTTAACAGCTGAATGTTAAGACTCCGTAGCAACCTGGAATACAGAGCTGACAGATTCAAGTTATCAACACTTGTTTCCTCTGGTGACAGCGAATATGTTAGCTTGGGGTGGCGAGGCTTACAGCGTTGGGGAGAGACAAATAGTTTGGTTTTACTTTTTTTCCTAATTTTATTTTTAGGCTCAGTGAGTGATGGGTACTGTTGAGAAAGCTCTGTCTCATTTTAGTAAGCCTAACTCAGTGTAAAGGAAATTAAAGCTGTCATTATCATGAGGTATGAGTTTGCTCAGCAATTATTCTGCTATTAAAGGCCTGAACCAAAGGGAAGTTCTTCTCTAACTAGTTTCTTCATCCATTGAGATTTTCTTCTTACTTTAAAAGAAAATCCAAGTAGGGATGAGGAAAAAAATTTCAAATTTCATGAAATTTTTGGAAGGAAACAGAAGAATAATCAGCTCAGACATTTTTATGTATTTAGTTTGACAATAAGGAAGCATTTCCTTTAAAATTTTTATTGCAATCCATATTTCTAAATAACAAATAAAGAGAAGTGCAAAAGCAGAGGGTTTTTTTTTTTTTTTGTATGTTTCAACAATTCCAAACATTTTTTCCAAATTATTTTCAAGACTCTCAATATATAAAACCAAGTTATCTTTTATGAAGAGTTTTGGCTTTGAAGGACTTCTTTTTTTTCCCCCCGAATTAAAAACATTTCATAATAATTTAGTTCTATTCCAAAATCCACTGAAGTCATTACAAACTGCCTTTGATTTCAGAAGTTTTTGGATCAGGTCCACAGATGGGATTTATGTGAGCAGCATAAAAGAAAAACAGAATCATTCCACTAGTACAGATTTTAAGCTCATACCTACACATACAGTTTCCCTTGCCTTCAGAGATGAATGTAAGGGCAACATTTGGCCCTGAGATGCATTTTCAAAAGTAAATGAAATAAAACCTGAAAGTTACAGCTGAGTTTACTTTTCAAATTATTATTACTTATGACTTATACACTAATGATAAGTATATTATTACATGAAAAGGACTTAAGACACTACAATGCAGACAACATTTTTTTATTAAAACACAGATTTAAATCTTAGCAATTAATTGATTTCTTATTCTTGACATCCACTCATTAGTGGGTTAGTTTCTTCATAAAATAAATTTAATATCAAGGAAATTTTTAAATCTACAAAATTTGGGTGCATATTCCAAGTAAATTATTTTATTACTAGCACACTCTTATTTTACTTCCTGCATTGATGAGGTTCTAACCTCATTTGTCCTTAGTTTGTTCTAAGTAACGCTGTCAGTGTGCCAGTCCTGGGATGGGACAGCCCTGAAAGCTGTTGATCTCATTGTCTTGCTGGCACTTGGCGGGGTGTTCTTTGGGAATGTAATAGGGCAGCGCATGATCTCTCCTGTCTTCTGGTAAACGCAGTCGGCAAAGGGAATAGAAAGGGATTTAGAGCTCGTGACAATGTCGTCACCATCTTAGGCCAGATCTTCAAGGCTGTTTTCTAGTTGCAAAGCAACATGATCAAGCAATGAAGTATGGAGCAAGTCATACAGGTTTGACATACCACTGCTTACATTGCATATGGGTGTATGAACAATCAACCACAGATACACACAAGTGTACTTCTATCTGTTTATCTCTACCATGTCATATAGGTCATATGCCAAACTAAACTCAACTCAGAACTACTGTTATGTATACTAGAATATATGCATGTTCACATTTGTTTTTTTTTAAAGGGTGATTTTGAGGGACTCCATATAGCCTTACAGCATGTCATCAAAGAACACCAAATGTGTACTCGGACTTTAGACATACACTGTCACAAGACAAATAAATTTCCATGTTTTATTTTCACTCCTTTATATATATATATATATATAAAATATATATATATGTGAAATAACTAGAAGTCTTCGTGCATCTGAAAGTTTGTCATGTTTGTCCAGCTAAAACAACTAGTTTCTTTTCATAACACACCTTAATTTCTTTGTGTACATGAACAGATGCAAAGGTAAACATAAAAGTTTGTTTTTCTTTTTAATAGCAAGATATATGGCACGCATATGACATCAAAACTCAGTATAAAAGCCATTTTAGCATGTACCTGGATTTTATTTTTTATAGTAACACTTGTTCCACTTTATGATCTATAATCAAATAGTTCACAAGTAAGCCCCTAGGCATGGATTAATCTCATTTAACATTATACCTATAAAAGTTCAGAAGTTAGCTGTTCAGGCTCTGTCTTCAGTGAAAGGCAGGAGAGAGGCAAATCACTCCTGTGTAGGACAGGAATCTAAAACAGGTAGATGAATCACCACCTGAACATGCCTATTTCTCTACACTAAAGCATGGCACAAGTAGATTACATTTAGACAAGCAAATATTAGATGTCCAAAGTCAGCAGCACTGAATTACATGCCAGCAAGCCACCGGGAGGAATGCACGGGGAAGCAGATGAAGTCTGCTCAGTACTTGAGACTGAATGGCATTAACACGCCGTCCTCCTTGCACACACTTGCAATTGGACATAATCTGGTTGTCAATTCGTGGGCGGTGGGGGGAGTGATATCCACAAAGTTTCAAATGTGGCTAATGCGTTTGTTCCAACAGCCTAAACATTCATTAACTCTGCCCTTTCAACAAAATAGGGTGCATGTGGGACATCATGCTACCAGGCAGCAGCGAAGGACTGGTCCATCGGCTCGGCTGTGGTTTGCCACAGGCTCCCTGCATCAAGCAGGGCTTGACTGAGTGGCCTCAGGCACATGCCATAGAGCTGCTTGGTGATGGGATGACCCACAAGATCAAAACATGCACCTCTTCAGTACCCTTATTGTGGATGATGATGGCAATGATGAAGAACCTTTCAGTGACCCTGTGCCCAATATATTATATGCTTTCTGATTAGAGACTCTGTCTCCTTTCCTGCTCACTCCTTACCTGCAGGAAGCAAGAGAGGAAGTAGTATTTCTGTGTGTTTTGCTCTATCACACTTTTAATGCTCCCAGGCTCCCTCATTGAAAATCATATGGAATAGCAATATTCACAGGCATAGCAGATTTTATTTCCATATGCAAAGAATTCCAGATAATATAGACGTGAAGGAAGGTGAATAAAAATGGACTGAAATTGTGGGGCAAGGAATATGAGGCTGCTCACTGTATGATGTGCTATATTCTGATACTACTGCCAAGGAACCCAGCTTAGTTCAACCAATTATGTTATGCAACCAATTTTTCTGAAATGACTGAAGTCTAGTTTCAAAATATTGCTATAGTTCCCGAAATCATACTGGGAATACAGGAATACAAAATCTTCTCACTTATATAACTTGTAAAACATTTCTATGTACAAAAAAAACCCCGTAGTTCACTCTGAGATTCAGGAATGCCATAAACCTCCAGAGCTGAGTTAACATAATTAATCACCAGAGCCACAAAATTAGTTCCCTTGTACTATCATAATCTTTGTCTGTTGTTTTGTCTACACATTTAAAATATTTCTACCTTGAGATGCTCAATAAGACATGTTATCTTAGTGATAACTGAGTTTGTTTAACATCAGTCATAGATTACTCTTTCTCTCAGAACTGAACAGCTATTATGGAGCTGCAGTGAAAATTAGCATGACCATGTAAACTGTGGATGAAATGGTGCTCCTAAATATTTGAGGGTCAAGCGTCTGACACCACACTTCCAGATTACCACATCAGATATCATTTTCTGTTTCTACTGCTACTTGTTTGGAGTAATGTAACTCAGCTTCAAAGTTAAGTGCGGGTGCAATGGGATATTGTTTCCCAACTGCTAAACAGGATTACCTGCTACGTGGCTTAATCTCATCTAATTTGAGTAAGTAAAACATGTAAGTTAATATTTTTTTCCTCTCCACAGCTCCATAGAAAGAGAGAAAGAGGCTTTTCTTTGGGGTAATTAATCAATGTAATTACTTTCAGCAAAAGCCTCTCAGTTCTGATATGCAGTCCCTTGTGAATCAAGACACTCAACTAAACATTTTAACAGCTTCGCCACCCTTTCAGGTAGTGATGGTATCATTCAGACATTTTGGTAAGAGATTGAGGAAAAAAACACCTAAGGTGAGCAAGTGGAGAGCAGACACTGATCGTCTTGATCTCCAAAATGGACTGTTGCCCAATTTTCTCTATGTAGGGATTAGGGCATCATGGGTTGCTCCATTTATCCAAAATATTGTGTTTACCTGTTCCCAGTGAGCTGTAGGCAAACAGGATAGCTGTGCTGGCAGTGAGCCACCTCTATTCCAGGCTGTGCCAAGAGGCACAAGGAGAGTAAGTTGCTTTTGCCCTCAACCCCCACTTCTCTTACATAGGGTTAGGCTTCATCTGGCCATAGTAAATACTTCAGCCAACTCATCTTAGAGGAGAGAACTTGAGTCACAGTGTCTGTGAAATCCTCAGTTTTCATCTTTACAAAAATGTATCCCAGCGCCAGAGTATCCTGTTGTTTATTCACTCTTCTGGCATAGCCGTGTAAGGGGGTGGATGCCAACACAAAGCAATCTGCAAGAAGCAGACAAACACAGTAGGTGAGACTGGTTAGGAGGTACAGACTAGACCTCCTCCCTCATAAAGAGCCAGTCTGTTGCCAGTAAGACTGGGAGCCCTTGGAGGCTTCAGAAATGTGCCCTTTGGTATCTTGGCTTAAGAGTCAGTTACATGGGAAAAACAATACATGATTTTACTATGCCCAGCAACACATATCCTGCCTCAGGCAGAATCAGATGGCTTGCTTTCTGAAAATAATGGGGGAAAACACTTTGAACTAAGAGACTGATTCATGCATTGGCAGTTACATAAAATGTGTGTTTTTGCTGGAGCATCTCACTGTGCAGCCACCATTTTGGCGTGCCAATGTGATGAGCATGTCAGTTAACCACATAATTATGAAGAAGATGCAAATAGGACTGTCTCTTGTGTCTTTTTCTTCTTTTAGACTAGCAAGTAATATGCCATCTCCATCACAGCATATATAACTTTTGGAATTAAATCAGGATTTCGTGCATAAAGTCTTGCAATTACTATCAGTTGCATCTGTTAATAAACTATTTCCTTGGCTGTCAATAATCATTGTATATGTCAATTGTTAATAATTTTCTGTCTGAAATTGGGATTTCAATAACTTTTTAATGCAAATATCTCCATCAAGTCATTATATTGACAAAATCTTACACTGAAATAAATCTTCCTCTCTCTCTCTCTCTGTCAGAACTACACAAGGCTGTTGAAAAAGTGAATGACGAACCTTAATGGCGATGTACCCTCTCCAATCTTACTTTAGAACTGGAAAATATATACTATTATAATAATGCAAACCTGCTTATAAGCTAATGATATTTGTTTAGAGGTAGACTGAATTAATATGGATGCCTGTTTCTATTCTGTATGCTACTTCATTTAGGTAGCTATTAGGTCTTAAGAGTACACGTTCACAGGATTTCAAGACATGACATCTAGTGGAAACTGTATCTCTGAAATGCAGCCATTAAGCATTAGAGATACACCTGGAAAGTAACTAGAAGAGATTCTTGAATAACTTGCAATATTATATATTTATTTATAGAAAGAAAAATACATAAACTCATAAAAATTTGAGGGCTAGAAACATGTATATTGTATTATTTTTAATATGATATTTAGAAAATGCTATCATTAAGGACTACTTGATTCTCTGTTGTGCTTTGTGGTGCTACAGAAATAATCATAGCTATATATATAGCAATTCTTCCACAGAGGTGATCTTTCCTAAAGCTTTGGAACACTGAAAATGTCAACATTAAGAATTAAATACATTAGATATTAATACCTTGAAGTTTTAAAGTAGAAATAATTTTTACACTTTTCTTGGGGAATAGAAATGGATTTTCTTGAAACTATATTCTTCCTATATTCTGGAGGTTGAAAAGTGGTCCAGCTACAGGCTCCGTAAGTCCTGTGAGCATCCATATTGTTCTGTGCTTTACAATACACACTAGTCAGGTTTTGGTGCATGCTAGTAACCTGTCAGAAGGAGCCTGGAAACATGGATAACACGGGCCAAGGACTGCTCCCTTAAGGAAATTTAGTTTTGCGGATGGAGGACCTTTAAGCTGCTTGTGAACAACATCTTGACTCTTGCCCTCAGGATTAGAGAACACTCCTGTCTCATCTACCTGTACACAGACAGGTCACCAGGTCTTTAACGATTCAAGATGCCCTAGGTTGTTCAGGATATCGTCGTATGACTACAAATGCCCCGCCTGTGAGCAGCCAGACTGAGCTACCATGACTGTAAAGTAGATCTGTAGAGAACTTACTCATGAGGCAAAGAGTATGCAGACTTCCGAGATAATAGTTCTGTACTATAAATGACACTGCTATCTCCCCACAGAATGATGGTCGCACTGAGGCTGAAGAAAAACCTTTCATTGTTTCCCCTCGGTGATAAAAGCCATGTTGACTGTAGTTTACAAGACCTAAAAGGCCCAGTTAAGGCTTACCATCTGCCTGGCTCAAACTGTTCAAATACAATTGCAATACTGATATTGCTCTAACCTCTGTTATGCCTCTCTCTGCCATCTGCAGAGCTGGGAGAACAGGTTTTCTTTATAGTCACTGTGACGAACTGTGTGATAGATTGAAGGAAATCATGTTTATATAAATACATAGTGTGTATACAATACATATGAAATAACTTGAACAGCTTGTCTGACCACCAAATATCCAGGAAAGGACAGTAAGTCACCTCTGTTATCAAAATGCAAACAGAATTTTGTTCAGCCAGAACCTTAGTGAAACAGGTGGCACACAACAGTATGTTTGAAGGTTATGTGTTTATGTCAAACTTAGCAACAATAACTGGTAAGAATAGAAAAGTCTATGTAATCTATGTTACCTGAAAGTCCAAGTAACAATGCTGAGCTTCCTTTTTGATTCAGTAAGAAACTGGCAAGAAAAGGAGAGGTAATAATTTTACGAATGCTGCTGGAATGGAGAAATTATACTGTATGTGTGCTACCATAAAATAAGTCTTTATGTGTAGAATGGTAATGAAGAAGCTCATACATTCACTTTAGTAACTGTCAAGCATATAAACATATAGGGAGATATAAATAAAAGAGACCATCTCACTGGCATTGGAAAGTGTGTCACAGAAAGAGGTGTTGAGAGAAGCATCTTGTCTGAATACAAATCCTGTGTCAGCAGGTCTGCATGGAACCCGAGGGGCAGTCATTTGCCTAGGTACATAATTTTGGAGTTAAAGTGTTGTTTTAAGGTACTTGCTGGTCTTTCTTTCAAAGATGGTGCTGTAGGGTGATCTGAGAATTAAAATGTCTTCCTTTGTCATTTGGCAAAACTCTTCAGACCCACACCACAAACTGATGAGGACATTACAGACTTCTGATTGAATCCAACAGTTTCTGAATCATAGATGTCATGTAAGAACAGTGAGAAAGAGGGCAATTAGTGCTAGGCACGGAGTGACATAACATGATAAAAGAGGAGAGGAACTGAGATGCTGACAATGCTCATTTCAAACTGCAGGAGAATTTTAAGGAGGAAAGGCTAAATGTAATCCTCAAACTGGGAGTTCACAGGAACCACTATTCTGAAAACCACTGCAGCATTGACTGTTCACCCAAAATGTGGCAATTCAACAGAAAATGCACCATCATAAGTCTGCCGACAACCAGCCTGGTTCTGACTCAGAACAAAAAGCATAACCTAGTGATTCATCAGCATCACTTCCTTCTGCACATTTAATTTCCTGAAGAATTCTCATCTGCGCTTCCTTTCCTTTAAGATCTAGCAACGGCATGGCGGAAGATCAACATATGAAATTTCACACTGACAGAATAGAAAGAGGAAGAATAGCTCTTCTCAGAACATGTACCAAACATTCTATTTACCTGTATTTTATGGGAGTGGCAGTAGAAAAGGCAAGTCAATTTATAAATTAGGTCTGCTTTCACGGTGTTGTTTTCCAAGTGAATCATCACCTTGAGTTGATCACATTTTCTAATTTAAAAAGTTTAAACATGCAGAAAAATGTACTTTTTCTCCCTTTATCTTATCGGGTACATCATCAGCACACTACCAACCTCTTCCACTAAAAACATTATCCAGCATGCCAACTATGAACATGCCTCTGGCTTATTTCTTAAGAAAGATTAAGTATTACCTCATAGAGTGCATTGAAAATATGTCCAACAACAACATAACATCTAAGAAAGATGCAGAAACCATTATTTTCTATTAGTGGGGTTAGAAACCAATTTCATCTTAATCTGGGGAAAAAAAAAAAAAAAGGACAGTTTTTCACTTTACCATTTGATTGTACTGTTTAAACTTCATGTTCCTTTCAGCAGGTTTACAAGTGAGACCAGACCAGTCAGTTGATTTTATTGTGTGTATATGTTCATTGTCAACACCTAGATTTCAAATTCTTATGGAAAACAACAGACAATAAAATCAAAGGTTCACTTTATGCAATTATTATTCCTTAAAGCTGGCACAGCTCTCATAAAGGAAAGAAACTATGAAAACTATGGAAAATTTCAGCGAGTAGCATTTCCCTTTGGCTAGTAGGAGTCATTACTTACCCTGTAGTAGATGCAGCTGTTTCAAATGCTTTGTCTGTTTGCACTTCGCTCTTGGTGTGACTGAATTTCACATATCAGTGCTTGAATTATGTTGACTAGCCCCGTCCACTAAGCCTGCACGTGCACACTAAAGCTCCTCTACCCATTTCACCTAGACTGAATTTTCTTTTGCCATTACAGAATCTAGGTGCTATGAAACCCCACAGCAGTGAGAAGGAGAGCTGGTTGGGCAACATCTCAGAGAATACTCACAGTTACTGCAACCGTTTTATTTTATTATGCCGAAGGGAAACCCTAGTAATGGAAATTTCCATACTGACATCCTTTCTTGACATCCTTATGCTTTCTGCTGCCATGACTCACAAGCAATGACCTGATGTGTAGGAGGTGAGAGTACTTGGAGACTACCTTAAATAATGGCTAAGGGACAGTTCTGTGAACACAAGCATCAGTTTTTAGTTTTTTGACCAAAGAAAAATGATGTGTAAATCTACAGCATGATCCCCAATCTTGTCCAGATTTCTGAGATAGGTCCACTTCTCAGGGAAGCCACGGAGGCTGCTGGCACTCCAGTGGTGGCATGATCTCTAGCCTGGATTGGCAGATCTAATCTGGTTAGCTTATAACAAACTTAATGCAATTAGACACCCACTTAAAATAGCCTCTGGCTAACTGTCTGACTTTCTGTCCTATCTGTGAAACTGGCAAACAACATTGGGGTATCTGAAAACTTTGGTCCTATCCTGCTTTATTAATGATCTCTGTGTATATTGAGAGTACACAATCTGTCTTCATGGTGTGTGGCTTCATTGTGTGAGAGTCAGGTTTCAAAAAAGGAATAATCAAATCAGTACTCTGTTGCAAAAGTAAGGATGAGACCATGGTACGTAAAAGCTCTAACATGAGACATAAACATGAGTCTGTCCTTACAGAATTCAGTGATGTTACCATGCCAGCACTTCCCTGTTTCATAGGCAAGGATAAAAATGCATGAGTTTCATAATAGTTTCTTAACAGTGTCTAGTTTAGAGGTTAGTATTACATTTGTCAGCATCCAATACACATTTCTCACTGCCTTCAGCAGTCATTTACTAACCAGTGAACTAACTGTAGTATGTGAGAATATCCAACGGTATGTGAGAGAGGGTTCTCTCTGCATCATCTCTAGGAATTTCTAAGTATCACTATCTGAAGAAAGCAGTCCTGAGATATTTGCTACCTGTCCTGCCAAAATGAGGGTTTCAGGAATTCAGACTGCTTTTAAGGTTAACAAAAAGATGGTTTGGGGTTCACAGGACATATCTGCACAAAGCCATTCTCTCAAAAGAGAGATCTGTGGCCAGCCAGTCTAAGTACTGCAGGGTGGCTTATGGCCGGCCCTGTTGGCTTGGACTTCTTTTGTGTCAAGTGGGAACACCACAGCTCCCTTGAAGCTCTAAGGTATAATGTCATGGTTTAACCTCCAGATGCCAACTCAGCCCCACACAGATGCTCGTTCACTTTCCCCCAGTGGGACGAAGAAAAAAATCAGAAGAGTAAAAGTGATAAAACTCATGGGTTGAGATAAACAGTTAAATAGGTAAAACAAAACCCACACAGACTAGCAAGACAAAACTAGACACCTCTTACCAAACTCTGGATTCTAGCTCTAAGCTCTTTCCATTAGAATAGTCAATGGTGATTTTTGATGAGGCTCATTCAGACACATTCACTCACTGTTCATCTGCTTGCTGATCCCAGGTTCTGGGAGGGATGTGAAAAGTTGAACTTCACGTTCTGTCTTTGAGTGGGATAAGGAACACCAAGCTCTGAGAAATTGTGTGTGGGCTTTTGGGAAGGATTGCGTTTTAATAAACATGTAAAACCTCATCTACTGCCAAATATGCTACAAACACAGAAGATCGAATTGAAATTTCTGAAATAAAATGGTATAAAATTTCTAACAAGGAGAATTAAAATGATCAGGAAGTCCTCTGGGAATTTTCTGAGGGAAAGTGGAGACATTTCTTCTTATGCATTTTCTTTTTAATGTTATTTGAATATATATGTGTTTGAATTGTGTTTCCTTTTCTTATAAAAACTGTTGAGAGGAAAAACGTTTTTCCTAGCTTAATGCGAAATAAAAAAAAGGGAGAAAAGGGTCTATAAATTATACTGAACATATATATAAGTTCTGCAAAACTTAAAATTTTCATTTACAGTGAACATCACCAGCACAATAATCCAGCCATATGTTTTGCAGTGAGCTCATGTTTATAAAATTGCAATAATAACCAATGGTAAAATAAATTAAAATATTTATGTGGATGCATCGGCACAAATGCATCAGAGCTGAGCAGGACTTCCTGTACTTTGGTTTTGGAGAAAAGGATGGAGCTCAAGAATTTCTCTTCTGTTTCCCCTGCCCCTTCACAACAATTCATTCATTCAATTGTTAGAGGAAGCACGTGGAGATGTCATACAGAATGAATTTCTCTTATGCTAATAAAAATCTCAGCATAATGTAAATAACACCTTATCTGTGCTGATAATTGAGGGCCAAATTGAGACCTGAGAGATAGCAAATGGATTGGGAAATAAGGGAGTTTGATGACAGCAAGAGTGGCAGAATTTGGACCTTAGAGAAAGCTTCCTCAAGTGAAGACCTGGAGGCCAAATGCAGCTCATAATGCCCAGCCAAAGCTCCTGACAAATTTGACTGCCTGGGGAGTGGCCTCAAATCCAGATGGGGTGAGTGATAAGAGCCCTGGGATCTTACTCATGCATATGCACGAGGCAGGGAGAAGTAGCTGCAAGTAGCAGCTACAAGGGCACAAGCACATCCCACTCTTCCTGTTCATATGTGCTTCTGAATACACTCCCACTTGCGTGTTGATCTGTCTACTCTTCATTATGTTTTTTGTCCTTTCAGGAAAGAGTATACACTTGTATTTTGTTCCCAACTACTCTGCTGTGAGTGAAAACTCAAAAGCAAATTCCTTGAAGATGTTTCAATGGTACTTCACCTTCTTTTTAATGGAAGCCAAGCTTTGGGCCCTGAAGTACACCCATGAAGATAATTCTCCATGCATGTGATATTTCTGCTTCTTCTTTTCATAAGCTGGTCCATTGACAGAAATGCTTTGGCTTGAATTCAAAAAATATCATAAAATTTTGCACATAAATAAGTGCTTCAAACACAGTTCCATGCTTCTCAGTTGGTGAATAGGTGTAAATGATGGTTATGAAAAGTATAAACACAGGATTAGAACAGTCAATGGAATAACTGTATATTGTACATTTACACAACTTTAATAGCTAGAATAGGATTACCTGCAATGACTGTTTACCTATGGTAAGCCACAATGGGTACATTTATACAGACAATCTGCTAGTTAATTTATTCATCAGAGTCTTGATGGTCACACCGCTTGTATCTTAGCTCACTTCTTGGCCTTCTCATGAAGATTGTCCCTCCATGCAGTCTCTGGGATGAGTCTCCTGTAAAAAGGACTGGTGCTAGGCAGCACTAATGCAAGACAGCCAGCATCATCTGTCCTGCAGGTCAGGGAATGGTCCCTGCTTTTCTTTTTAAGCCAACATCATTTCATATACCCCGCACTGATGCTTATGCATAAGATTAACACACTCTTATCTTTACCTGGCAGTACACATCTTCATTTCAACCTGGTAATTATGGCCTTAGGTTGACAGGAAGGCAGATGGGGTGTCAGCATAGCAATTGAATTTTGAGTGCCTTTTCCTGAAGTTGTCCCTTAAGTACTGAAGCACTAGAGGCATAAAGGTTGAAGAAACCTTACTACCTGCCAAACTTTGCTGTGTTAACCTTTAAGGTATTATTTTGGAACTTATTATTAATATAGAAAATGCAGTGAAATAAATGAAGATATATCACTGTACATGCCCTTTAATGTGTTCCTTTATATGCCATATTAATATGGTCCTTATAGGGCAGAGGATATATGGTCACTAGTGGATTTCCCTAGAGAATACCTTGGATGATGGGACACCTCCATTCAGAGCCAAACTTGTGAACGAAGGTCAAAACCCTATTGCTCTCCTTACAATCAAGGCCTGTCCTGCATATCATACTATCCAATATTATTTCAGCAACATGTTTGTGTTGAATATACTTGTAAGGTCCACAGCTTTATTATTCTAGCTGTCATCTTTTTTGGGGTGGTGGGGTTTTGTTTGTTTGTTTGTTTGTTTGTTTCAAAAAATAAATCTTCTAGTATGTTTTTTATGCTACAGTTTCACGATTCATTCCAGCTTGGCTTCAACACAACATTTTTCCACCCACATAGAAAACCATGCCAAGCCTCTAAGGTTTTGCAATGTTCTTTTGTAGTATTACTTTTATCAGGCAATCAAGTAAATATTAATATAGCTCTTTTTTTTTAAGGAAAAGCAACTTTTGCTGCCAACTGCACAGCTTTCCATGTGATAATTTGAAGTATCAGCATGTATCTTCTTTGAAAAATTCAACTTATATATTCCTAAACATCTGTAGTGTTAAACTGCTCAGGGGTATGAACTCAATATCACAGGCATTTTTAATTTTGTTTTTTTTTGCATAGGTTGTTTGTGTTGATCAGGACTCAAAGTCTGTTCATTTTATTCACTTGAGCATTTGACTCAGGGTAGGTAAAACCCAGCAGTTTTATGAGCACAGCTATGTGCTCTGTTGCAAACAGTTATGCTGGCATTTAAATTTTAATGTTATTATAGCTTATTCTAGATCCTGAGAGGGCATAACCTGCAGCAGTTTCAGTACTTCCAGAACAGTAATAACATGATTTGAACTGACATATTTTACCAGTTTAACAGTATAATTAACCCAGAAAAACGTTCGGGTCTAAATCTGATGTCAGAGCACAGGAATCTGGCTCATATGCACTTCAAATGATGGGGTTTAGATGATTATTTTAGAGACGGGTGAAAACATAGATACATAAGATATACTGCCCAGTTTCACAATCTTTTTGCATGATGAATCATTTTTGCTCACTTGCATAGGTGAATAACTATTGTGGCACTTAAGTGAATACAATCCAAAGTAAAAGTTGCAGAGTAGAACCCATAAAATACACAGTATACCAGATAAGCTTTCCAGTCATGCTGCAAAATAATTATTTCCTGTCATATCACTGCATGGCAATTTTCAGTTCGTGATGCAGTGGTTCCTACTTAGTATTCTCTCTAAGATTTTTAATCCACTGCAACAGGAATATAGCTACCATGCTTAACCATGGCTACACCTGCATAGAAGTGTAGTTCCTTGTCATTAACAAAGTAGATGAGACACGTGTTCCTTACATTAGTTAACAAATGCACACACACACAGAATCTATTTCAGGTTAACTGAAAAGAATTTACTGTATAACTTTCAGTTCAACCACTAAACCCCAAAATCCATTATTTGCACAGTTCTATTTCCAGCACACATAAATATGCCACTCGTGTTCATTATTAGTACCACAGCCTACCTCTGTCTTTTCTTCCCTGTGAATAAGTCTATTCTTCACACTGCCAGCACTTGTTTAGCACTTCCATTGCATTCATTATGAGATATTGAGTAGAATTCAGCTCTCCTGAATTTGAGCTATGTAACACAAGTGTCTGCGCCTGAGCTTGTCCAAGTTCCCATAAGAGTTAAGGGAAAGCTCAGATCCAAGCCAGTTTCTTAGATATAGATTTGTTATTGAAGTGTTAGATGCTACTTGCTGTCACCCTTAGGCTGCTCCAGAAGAGCATAGATCACCCCTAGGTCTTGGGTCTTTCCTGCAGTCTTTATGAAGATGTCTTTTGTTCTTGATGGCATCTCAAATGACGTTAGAAGTTTGTGCTTAGGCAAGCTTCAAACTCTCCATTAACTTTAATAGGAGCTTAACACCTAATTGAGGTGCAGATATCTACACTGCAGACACCATAAATTAGGCTGAGCTGAATCCTGCTCACTCAGATCTGAAGAAAACAGACACTCATCTGTTTTGGGG
Source organism: Myiotriccus ornatus (assembly GCA_036023395.1). Lineage (NCBI taxonomy): Eukaryota > Metazoa > Chordata > Aves > Passeriformes > Tyrannidae > Myiotriccus > Myiotriccus ornatus. The sequence continues at coordinate 66,373,589 of JAYRBT010000001.1, read as the reverse complement.
CTTGTGGAGACCTCTCTGACTAACCTATCTTGACTAATTTGGGGCTATTCCGTATTCAGACATCCTTCTCATGAGGTGCTTTTTCCTTTGCAGTTGTACCTAAAAACCTTATACATGGACTGAAAAAAAAAGTAATTTACATACTTTGTGCATCCATTTATGTCAATGTAATCCTTCACTATCTGGCATAATAAAACAGTCAAAAGCGCAAGGAGGATAATCTGCACACAAAGTGTGAACTCTGCCACAAGGAAATCAACTAATGCTCAGCTGTCCATAAGAACTTTCTTTAAAAGGAAACATATTTTTTTCAGACCACAATCAGCACCATCTGTAGCCTAGTTACATTCAGCAGTACATAGGAGAACACGCACCCTTGAGTGACCAAAATAAATTGTCATTCCAAAAGGCTCTCAGGACTCTAAGAACAAAATATCTTTCTAAGACAGCAGACAAAATTTTTAACAGCACTGTCCCACTCTTACTGCAGACAAATGGAATAGATGCAAACTGTGATGAGGTGGTTCTGGATCATTTATTGACTTCTCTCAGAGGTCTGCAGTGAGTGTCTCAAAACCTGAGCTATCTAAGCCTACAGCTGCTTTAGCAAATCCAGACTAATGTGAAGAGATGCTGAAGAACAGTGGGTACTCTGCACACATTTCAGGGGTTTGACATCAGAGTAGTTTGAGTTTGGTCCTGTTGACTGAGGTTCCATTAGCAATGCAAGGGTGTTAGGTAGTTTTCTGGAGCACATTTTCTAGTTATTGTCATTCAAAAGGAATCTTGCTTAAATGTTTTGAGAGGCTCTATGATGCAAACCAAAGCTTCACTGAGCAGCAGGTCAAGGGAGGTGATCCTGTCCCTCTACTCCGCCCTTGGGGAGACCCTACCTGGAGCACTGTGTCCAGTTCTGGAGTCCTCATAGAGGGAAGACATGGATCGATTGAAATAAATCCAGAGGAGGCACATAAAAATGATTAGAGATCTAGAGCACTTCTCCTGTGAGGAAAAGCTGAGAACGTTGGGGTTGTCCAGCCTGGAGAAAAGAAGGCTCTGGGGAGACCTTATCATGGCCTTTCAATACTTTAAAGGGGATTATAAGAAAGACAAGGAAAGACTTTTTAGTAGGGCCTTTTCTGCTAAGACAAGAGATAATAGTTTTAAACAAAAAGAGGGTAGATTCAGGAGAGATACAAGGAAGAAATATTTTATGACGAGCATGATGAAACACTGGAACAGGTTGCCTAGAAAGGTGGTGAATGCTCCAACCCTGGAAACATTCAAGGCCAGGTTGGATGGGGCCCTGAGCAACCTGATCTAGTGGAAGATGTCCCTGCTTGCTACAGGCGGGTTGGACTAGGTGAGTTTTAAGTGTCCCTTCCAACTGAAACCATTCCATGATTCTACGCTTCTATACTAGCAAGGGGTGGTCAGGAGATTACCCCCAAAGTAGCACTCATAACGAAAAGTAAAACACTAACAGAGAGCTGTCCTTAAACATCTCCTTCTCCTATCTTCTGATTATTGTAGTAGGTTCTGCTTATAGTTCCTGGGATGCCTTTGTACACTGAATACATTGATTAATCTCCAGAGATATTTCTGTTCCCTAACTGCAGTATTCATTGGGATAGAAAAAAAATCACAGATCTGGGCAGATGTGGATATGAGTGTCTTTACATGATATGACTGTGGTTGCCCAAGTCCATTTTCCAAATTACAGATTTACATCAAATAAGTTATTGCAAGTAACTTTCTTCATGCAAGGTTCAGCCCAATCTCCAGAAAATAAATTGTCAGGTTTGTAATACATTAACTAAATTGGGTTGCACTGAGAGTTTTGCACTGAGAGTTTTGCACTGTACTCCTATGACTATAGTAATGGCTTTTCTTGTCATAATGAATACCTACCACCTTTTGCCACTTCGTTGTATAAAGGAGTGTAGACATATTTTACTGACTTCATAGTCACTGTCTTCCTGGCACATTTCATTCATAGCTTCTTTGCATCTTTACATTTGGTGATGTAGTAAATGGAGGATGAAGGGTTAACGAGTTTCCAAAGGGTGCTGTTAAATGATGGTTGTCCTTCTGAATCATGGATTAGCAAATAATCATTTGTTCTGATGAT
>JAYRBT010000001.1:66349757-66371358 GCA_036023395.1 Myiotriccus ornatus | reverse complement strand
CTAACTTGGCATAAAATTAACTCCCTGGAGAGTGCTGATAAATACATCCATCTTCCTAAGCTTTCATTTGGCTAAGATCTGGAGTATATCAAGGGTTTCTTTTTAAGGCAGTTCCTGAAAGACAATATTAAATGTTATATATTGTTACAAGAGGTAAAAAATACTAAAAACTATTAGTTTATATTAATTTTTTTTTTCTACTGGAAGCATATAATGTTTAAAGCACTTATAGGCAGCAAGGGAAATTTTTTGTAGTTGATAAAAGTTACTGTTTCATTAAGGCTGCAGACTTTCTCAGCAATATCTTGAATATTTCCTGATAAATCCTGAAATGGAATTCTGCATTTTTTCTCAATTTTCCCTCCCTTTCCTACCACAGAGAAGTGAGTAGGAGTAACATCATCTTGTACTCATTCACCCTGTCAGTGACCATTACTGAAAAATCAACAAGTGTTATCTGTTATCAAACCATAACATGTAAAGCAAATGGTTACTTCCAAGTATATCCCAAGACAGACAGTATTTCTGCTAATGAAGACTAATAAATATTTAGTTTCTAATGATGCTATAGTGTGCATCCAATTGTGTATAACAAAATAAATCATACGTGAAAGACTGGTTGGATTCAAGATGAATAGTCATGGTTAGTCTGTGGAGTGGACAGGAAGGAGGAAACCATTATTCTGTGTGATGGATTGCGTTTGTGGATTTGACAGTTGCAGGGTGGGTATTCCTAGCAAATGCCAAGCCACTTCCTCTGTGTGCAGCTAGAACAAGTCTCAATTTACAAACCACCTTGAATACATAGTCCTGAGCACAGTCCACTGCTGACTTGAATCTGTTATCTGTAATAGCACCATGACATCTCTGTTTACCATCACATGAAAGATTTCTTGCTAATCAGAGAAAGTGGACTTTTACAAGAAATTCAGTGATATTAGTACCAGCCCCAACCCAACAAGAAGCAGCAGAGCTGCTTTTTTACTGTCACAGTTTATTAATTATTTTCTCAGCAGAACATTGAAGATTATGTGTGCTATTCAAAAGAAGGGCAAGTTAACTCAAAAAAAAAAAAAAAAAGTGCAGTAAGCATACATGTAGGATTATGTGAGAACGTTCCCAAACTGTGAAATAACTCAAATAGATTGGCATGCAGTGATGCATAGGTCAATCAAGTCACAGCACGCTTCTATTTAGTTTAATAGTAGATGCTCTAACATTTAAAGTTGCACAGTGCATAGTCAAACAGTATCACAAATGGATTTTTTGTGTGTGTTCTTCAGCTCATATTCTATTCAAAACAATGTAAGGTTTTTCTTTATTTGATTGTCTTTTCTTACAGTTGAATAAGTCTCTAGTTACCTTCTTACTATTGTTAGAAAACACTTTGGTAAACAGCTATATTTAATATTCATTTAGACTATGTTGACCTTGAACTTTTCTGAAGAGTATTCATCATATCCTTAGGCACTTAGCTTATTTTTGCATCTTAAAGCCAAATTATTTGTGTAGTATCCAGCAGTTAGTGCTAATGCAGTCCACTGACCTATTACCAACAAAGATCACTGAAATCATGGGATCCCTTGCTTTCCAACGCTTCACTAAGTCTTAAAGATGAGAACTGATAGCTGAATGGCCCTCTTGTTATCGGAACAAAAAGGCTGGTTAAAGCTGTGAACATGGTTCATGTTAAATATAATTTCAAAATTTGCTTTGATGCTGAGTCACAACTGAACCAAACATTTGAAAAATTGCCACAGAATAAAAAGGTTTACATTTTTATTCTAAAAATTATCTTGGAGGGGAATTCCGATCTCAACACAAAATTTCTCACTGTTAGTAAAAGTTACAGTTATTTACTTACTTTTATGGTTTCATTGTGGAAGTCCATAATAAACCATATACCATAACATATTTGAAACAGGATTGCAGGATAATGGAAAGATACAGTAAACAGCTGACTTCTCTAATTTGTATGTTGCATGTTTACGTGCTCCTTTTGTTAAGTACCAAACTGTTTCATCAGAACAAAAGCACAAGATACTTTGATCTGAAAAATAAGGTAAGATGTTTCAATGACACACTGCAGCCACAATTCATCCTACCTAACGTTAATCACCTATGTAAGGCATGTAAATTAGGGTGTTAGTCACCTTGGACTCCCTCTAATGTTGCAGGGGGATGATGGGCACTTTCTCAGGATGACAGGGAGACTTGGTGGCTCCACAGGAGTGGAGGAAGCCAGGGTGGCTGGGCTATAACACTGGTGCCTCAGCAGTGGAGCCAAGTGTAGGTTCAGGCACTACCTCATACCTCCTGGTTTCTGAAACAAGTCAATGAAATAGTGTAATTGTGCCTAGTTTGTAATTCACTTAGGAGGTGGGTTTTCTTTGGTAGGAAACATAAGCAAAATCTTTCTGATTCAACAAAAATTTCTGTACAATTAGAAAGCAAAGTACATTTGGTCCAGATCATCCCACCAGCTTCAGCTGTGAGCAGTGCAAAAGTGCTATATTACCAATTCACTGAGGGAAAGGTGTACTTTCATTCTTCAGTAAACTACACTGGGCTTTAACAGGATCTGGAAAGAAGCCAAGACAATTTGCCCTTTAGCCTACAGGCAGATCAAGCAGGAGTGATGATTTTGAGGGCCCAAATGGGAAGATTAGGAGGACACTTGAACTGCAAGATGAATTGAGCAAGAACCACATAAATCCCCTAGGTGGTCTTGTTTTCTTTCTCTGAATTAAACTGTTTTCTGTTTTGCTACAGAAACGGGAACTCAGAATACACTAATGCAAGTGTATGGCAACACCATTATGTGATAAGGCAGATACACATATGTGTCATCTTGAGCAAAGGTAAAGGGCAATGGAATGAAGCTGGTATAGTGTAAGGTGTCAAAGGTAATGAAGCCTCTGTGACTAAAAGCTTTCTAGATTGCTATATCCAGACACAATGGAAAAACCAGTAGTAACAGAACCTGGGGGGTTATCTACAGGAAGCCCCAGCTGAAAATAGAAATATTGCAAATACTGGAGCGTCTAAGCTGGACCTTTCTCAGCTGAGATAGTGTAGGGGTCCTCCAGGGATGGAGATCCCACAACTGCTCTAGTTTTTCTACTAGAGCAAGTCACACAAAGACATAGAGGATTACCACATGGTTACCACCTTCAAATAGATGTGTCCTTTCAAAATCAAAGATTGACGCAGGATGGAGAAAGGGGTTATTGTACTTCATATGTATCATTGCTCCCATGCAAGAATTTTGAGGACACTGGAGGTAGAAGCAGTAAAGTGGGTAAGATGAGAGGCTGCCTCCATTCCCTTAGTTCCACTCAGTCTGACCTCAGAGCCTCTTTCCTCCAAACGTTTCAGGTCTCAGTAATTCTATTTCTTCAGAGGACTTTACTAACTCCCAAGTGACCTGATGTCCTTTTCCTGAGGGGAAATTTTCTCCCCTGGTGCAATTCCCAGATTTTACACTTTCCTCTTCTAGTGTCGACTATGTCCTGACTCCTCTTAACTCTTCCTCTGCTCTTCTGCAGAAAAATCCCTCCCACTTGAACTTCCCACATACCCTCTTTCATCCTTCCAGGCTATCCCCCAAACTCAAAGTTCCAGTTTTTCCTGTCCATCTGATTTGACCTCTCACTGATTGTCACTCACCTGGACTCTCTTGCTTCAAGCTTTCTGTCTCCTGCCAGCCCTTCCTTTCCCCACACGGAAGTGACTTTCCTGTGCCGTTGCCATCTTGTGCTGTCACCATCACTTTAGAGACCACTGGATATAAAAACCCAGGGCATTCTCTGCCTAACCTTCCACTTTCTGGACTTCCCTGGTGTTTCCTCTGCTTTGGCCGGGATCTAAAGACTTCACACTCTTCACTACGAACACACTTTGATGTTTGCTTAGTGTTTACATCCAAGAAAGACAGAAAATACAGAATCCGTAGATACAGTAGAATATAACCCTCTTGTCATCGTGAAGATTTGAAGTCATTGTCAACAGAACAGATCACCTACAATGGAGGTTAAATAAGAAATACGTGGGTTCAGAAAGAAAGGGCACCTAGAAAATGGCAAAATTATATAACTAAATGAAAAAAATGCTGGGTTGTTGGTTGAGGGGCAAAGGAACTCAAACTGGCATCACCAAGTCTTACCAAGAATAACAAAAAACAAGTACAGTTTTAGCCTGTGAACCTCGGCATTAGGTGGAAACCAGAAACTATGAATGGGGCTTTAAAAACACAAACAGGTGAGGTGCCCAAGACAGGATTCAAATCTGCATGAACACCGTATTTACCATTCAGGAACTTTCAGATACTTTGCAGTGAACACAAAGACAAAGACATGTCTTACTTCACATTCACAGACCAGAACCTGGAAGAAGGTGCCTACATATCCTCTTTCTGAAAACATACTTCTAAAATGGGCTGGTGATGGAAATGTTTCTGTCTATTTAGTACAAGTAGAGTTGTAGAGGACAAAGTGGGAGAACAGAATTTAATTTCCTCCTGTACTACTTGTCTGAGTTGAATTAAAAGGGTGTTGACCATAAAGTGTATAGGCAGGTCCTTGCCCAAAACTACCTTGTGCAGGCTACAGAATAATGCATCTCTCCGGAGGTGCCTGTCTAGAGACTTCTGAGGTTTTTTGCTACACTTTAATACAACTTGAAGAGAAAAAGCAGAGAGTGTGCGTGAAAACCCATCTCTTCCCTTCTAAACAAAGTCAAACCTGATAAGAGGACATTTTCCTTGGAAAAATGTTGGTTTCAACCCCTTCAGTCAGAGCAAAGTGTTGAATCTGAGCCTAATTCTTTAGCAAATGACTTAACCACAGAATTTTGTATGAAAGGTGGGTGGCAGATCCTCCTCCACTGTCTGTTCTAAAAATCACCCACAAAGCATTTTCGAAGGAGCTTTCTGGGTGTGTGTTGGGTGTTTTTTTGAGAATGTCTGCAGGTTTGAGCCCCCCAGGAGACTTCAGCAGAGGAATGCCTTGCTTCATAGGTGGGAGATAACTATCAGGCTGCTTAAACTGTTCTGGGCATGTGCCAAAGCAGTGCTCTGGACACCCAGAAGAGCTGAAGCTCAGACAGGCAGGTGCCTTCAGCAAGATTCAAATAAAACACCCTAGCACTTATGGTGCAAATGGAGAATTTCATCAAAGAAAGAGAAAAGTGATTTTCTCTATAATGTTTGCCTCACTAAAGTACTCAAAATTTTCTTTATAAAATTTCCATGCTTAAAATTACACCACTGACACCTTGACTGAACTAAATACATAGACCGCCATTTCCCGGAGCACATTTGGGATTTACAAAGCAGGTATTACACTGCCTAAGGCCCCCAGTGATTCCAATCTTCTAGGCATGCTTAGATCATGTCTAATACATATCAGCAGCATTAGGTTCAACACAGGATAGAGCTGCCATGGTCACTTCAATTCAAAAACACTGGTGTAGGAGAAGCAGTGGTGATGGTGGTGGTGGAATCCACTTTTTGCATACTAGCCTGTGGGATTGACTGCCTACACAGCCATGGATAACCCAGGTTCACTGAATTCTGGAATCAGACTGCAAGCACGAGAGCTGAAGCCATGGCGTTATCTGGCAAGACTTTTATAATAAGGTAATTATTGTGGGGTTTTTATGGTATTTATAATGAAGTATATTTTGAAGAATTATGGAAGTTTTCCCTGTCACAGCTGATGTCCTGCATGGACCAGCTTGTCCCACAGCTAAGTTAATTAGTCTTTTCTGTTCAATAAGCTTGCCTGCTCTGTGAAAGAATAACTCAATCTAACATGTCATGTTCCAAACGGATGGGGACTGCATCACAGCCACCTACCCCCGTCTGCAGCTAGGATGAATTTAGCCCATTGCCACTGAAAAGGGCAAACAGTGACAGCAGCTGTCTGTGGGACAGGATGATAACAAAGTGTGAATACAAGCCTCCTTTTTACGTAGATATTATGCAGATTATTCTTATTTGGTAACACTTGGAGTATACTGAGAAACTTAAACACATGCTGCTTGGTTAAGTAAACTATAAAAGAATATGGGAACTCAAAGGCACTGCAAAAAAAAAAAAAGAAAAAAAAAGCTCAACCTCATTGCCAAATTGGATTCAAAATTCTGCAAAGCTGGTGAAGGTAGGCTGAAGAAAACAAAAGACAGCAATACTATCTACGACACAAGAAGAAAAATAGGAAACTCAGCACAGGGCTTCAAGATTGTCTGTGGAGGTGGGTGAGTCACTGTTGCTCACACTTTGAAGTGAGTGAGACAAGCCTGTGCATCACATATTATTTCCTCTTAATCTGCAGAGAACAGGCCATCCCAAGCCATTGATGGAAGCCAAACACTTCAAGCACAAATGAAACGTGACTGGACACGGGTTTCTCTTAGTCAAGCATCCTGGGAGCCTAGAACCGCAAGTCAGACTCTGTCAGCAGTTGAAATACCTTTGGTTTACAGGTTAGCAACCTAGCGATAAAAATGAACTGTGGCTGAAACTAAGCTTACGTGGGCCTAATGCAATTAAGAGCCAAGTTTCATACCGCTATAGGGCTGATACTACACCCACTGAAGTCAATGATAATCTTTCCATGAATAACAGAGGCAGATCTTTTCATCTCTTGATGCCTGTCCTTATAAAACAGGGATAACGGTACTTTCTTTCTCCTATGTTTGCAGCCTCAAAAACATTTTACAACAAGGACTGTCTCTTTGTAGGCATTCCATGTGACATTTAACACCTCCAGATTGCTCCCTTGTTTTGAATTTGAAGCTAGAAAAAGAACACTAGGACTGGCATGACATTTCCAAGAGATATGATGTTCTTTGTATACAGACTACCACAGACTTTTGGAGATCTGAAGATGTAAGTCTATGGCTACCAATACAAACACTGTAAGTAAGGGCTACTGACAGTTTTTGAAAACCCTGTCTGAAAACTCTGGGGGTTTTATTTCTTCTTCTTTGAACTACTACAGTAGTGTAACTCTTGTGAAGGCAGCATAGCTGTAACATATCTCAGAATTTTGTAGGACTCTACAGGTGCAAGGCTGACTCCACCACTGAAGATAACTGCTTAGCTGAGTAAGTTGGACATGTATTTTTAATTCATATAATGCTGCTTAAATGTGTAGCTCAATGTATTACATTAAGAACAGTCTCTATCATGTGCAGGATGTACAGCAAAAGAAAGCCTTGCATGATCTATAGTGTATTGATTTGCATTGATAATTGAGCTGGACTCTTCATTTCATCTCAAAGTCATTTATATGAGCATATGCTTGGTTTGTGGTTTTTTTTCCCATTATGGGAAGCAGCTGTACCTTGCACAGACTGCTATTATTCACTACTTTGGAAGACATACTAGAAGACTCAATAGTTTACATCCCCTGCAGGGCTTGGGTCTCCTTTTTTTCTTTTTTTTTTCTTTTCAATAAATATACATGTACTTGAACATGACATGCTGAAAAAGCATTTTGTCAGAGTTTTGTAACAAAGCCCAACACCATCAAATATATATGTATATATACATTACATGAGAGGATATTAATCCTTATTTAGGCTTAAGTTGACAGAGTCATGACCTTTCTAGGGTCTAAGCATCTTATTAACAAACACGATCAAATAAAATTATGTTGACACTTGAGATGAATATTTCCTCAGAGTCCTGCAATATCCTCACTTAGGCCTCTAGACCCTGACAAACTATTGTTATGTCACAGCATACTTGAAAGGTCACGTTTTCAGTAGAAAAGCCAGAGGTAACAGCCCACCAGTCCTTTGTAGCTCGCTGAGCCCTTCCATCTAGAAAATTTGGTGTCTGTCCTAGTGGAACCACACATTTTAAGGCTAGAAAATTCTCTCAAAATTATAGGTTCTCAAAACTTTCGTAAGCCAAATACTTTGCTGTTGCTCTTGGAAGAAAACAAATCCTTGGGCAACTGAGCATAGAAAATAGGGCTGAACAACCTGTTCAGAAATCCCAACCTGCCTAAACACAGCAAGTTTCAGCTTGAAGCAGACTGATTGTGCTGAGCATGGCCTGAAGCCCACATAATGCAGCTAAACTTCCGTGTCAGTTAGTTAGGAGTTTCAGTGAGCTGGGGTAGACGCTATTCTTTAAAGAGAAGGCTCCGCTCATCTGTTTGATTTAGTTCTGCTTACAGAATATAAACAAGAAAAAAAAAAAAAAAAAAGAAAAAAAGTACTGAAATAACCTGGGTGGCATTTTTTTCAGTATTATAGACATCATACTCTCTTGAGATGATTGTGAGGGCTTTATGGATGCCAATATCTTTCACTGCTTACTCGGAAAGGTCCCAGATGTGGAAAATTTCCTTGATTCTCTCATGGTGGCAGTGGAAAAATGTAGAAAGGAGCAAAGCGTACTGATTCACTACAGTGTTTTTTTCCAAAATGACACATGGATGTAATATTGCTGGGATCAATTAAGTCACATAAACATAAAACTAGGCCAAAGAGGTAGTGGATTTGGCTCAAAAGATCTATTAATGTTTTGAGGAAGGGGACACTGCCTCCTGCTACTTCAAAATAGCCTGCAATGTTTTTTATGTAAAACAATAGTGGCTGCCAATAATACACCAGCCTGGTTGAAAACACTTTCACATGACTGCAGGTAACCATATGTTATAAACTAGCTGAGACCTGGGAAACCACTCTAGGCAGTGGTAGGCAGACAGGTAAACTTAGCCCCATGCTTTGCTTTGTAAGTTCCAGTACGTACTGCCGCAACCAGTTTTTGTTTTGTTTTTCTTCCCAGAGAGTCAGTCTGTAACCACAGACAAATGTTTTTCTCTGTTGAAACTCATCCTTATGGCACGACAGCCTGGCTAATTCTTGGTTATAGTGCATACGTAATAAGAATGCTTGAACATAAAAGGGATAAAAGACCAAAGGAGGGGAAAATTTCTCTGCAGAAAAGCCAAATCTGGCATACCCAGTTCTTTTTGTTGGTTCTCAATGCGCAGACCGGGGATGTGAACAGCAGCCATTGATGCCAGTTAGGTTTCTATATGTATTTGAGAAATCTTTCTCTTAGGCTTCTCCTTTGTCAATTTTTTCCTACCTATTCTCTCATGCTCTGAATTGAACTCTGTTTAATATCCCATGATATGCAGACTTTGTCTTCTAGTTTCTGTTGTCTAGAACCTGTCATCTAGTTTCTGTCTTTTAGAATCTGTCATCTAGTTTCTGTCTTGTTCACCTTTTGTGACCAACCTTGTAAATCCACCCTTAACTCACTTGTGTAATTGTGCCAGTAAAAATTTCAACAAAATGACATTAAGAGGCCTCATGTTCATGTCCTGTGACTGTCTCAAAATAGTCTAGTTAACAGTTTAATGTGAAAAAAAAAATTGTTCTTTGTTGCTTACCCTAAAAAGTCATCCTTGACATCTGAAAGTCAAACTGCTCTTTCTCCATACCTTTAAAGAGCTATAAAAATTCAGCTATGGAAATCTGGGCCCCAGTTCAGCACACCACAACTATTTACTTAATAGTGAGGTTGATCCAGCTTACTTTTCTGTGTATGAACTGTGCAAGACCAGCCAGAGCTCGTGAAGTAAGAAAATTATTTTCATAAGCAGCATAGGTAGGCACAAGTGAAGGAAAACTTAGTCATTTCATTCTCATGCTTATTTGTGTTCCCACTTTCCATTCGGTCAGGGATCTTCTGGCTTATGCAGATGCTTACCACATTCCAGAGGGGGTTTGGAGCTGCCATTATGGACTGAGATGGATATTGCCGACAGGATGATTCTCGCACAGAGATGTTGTTCAGCTATACAGCTGCACCAAAGAAGCCAATACTCTGTTGTTCAGTCATATTCCAACTATCTTTACTCACAGTGAGTAATTCTTTTGAAGTCAGTGTGTCTACGCAAGTGAGTAATGGCCTCGGGATCCGACCCTTCAATAGTGTATGACGTGTTCTGTTTCAAATGCTTCTGCACTGTTGTTTTTCATTGCAATTCACCTACTGGAATTATCTTCTGAATAGCTTCTTTCCATGGATTCCATTATGTATATTCTTTTATTTATTACATTTTCACTTTGATCTGCATGCCAATCAAGATAAACTCAATAAAGATAGAATTTTAATGAACACAAGGAACTATGTGTAGCTGCAACAGCCAGTTTTACTAGTTTTATGGGTGTGGGCATTTATTTTTACTTGTGTAATATCCAGCTTGTAAGGTTGCAGTGTGTGAAACACTTCATATTCATTTGCTTGTTGTAAAAAACGAGATATCTCTATGATTTCAAGACTATCTAGGTACCTCATTTTGTCTGTTTGAAAATTTTTCTTCAATTAAAAAGAGTTATAGGAGACTGTTAAGAAAAACAAATACTACATAGAATCATGAAAAAGATTATTGTTTTTCAGAGAGGATACCCAGCAGTCTCTCAGAACAAGGACTGTTAACAGTGAAATGTCTACCACCTGGCTCCAGATAGGTTATAAATGGATGTTTCCAAGGTCAGGATCAAAGAAACTTAAACCTGTTAAACCCCTTTACCTGGAGTAGAAAGGCTTGGAAACAAGCAGCAATAGCTGGATATCTGTATCTTTTAGTAGAAGAGAAGTGAGACAGGACTGAGAGGAACATGGGGAAAAACACACAAGGAAGGACTAAGGCTTAGATGGAGATGTTTAAGACTCTTAGCATCTTTCTTTACTGTTATATATCTTTTGATAAGTAATGCATGGGTTACTCAAATAAGGCAATCAACACAACCTCTTGGACAGGTGTTTTTGTACACAGTGTGTCAAAGCCGACAAGGTTATGATCAGGAGATAGATTCCTCAGTCCAAGGTCCAGCCACGGAGCTATTAGGGTAACAGTTTCTATCACAACAGACAGGAACCAGGAAAAGGACCAGGTTCCAATTGTGAGAGATGGTTTAAAAAAAAAAAAAAAAGGGAAACGAAAAAAAGAAAGAGAGACCTGTGGTAGAAAAGGTCTTTCAAGAGTACGTAAAACAGAGCTTCTCTGGCAACCATGGAAGGTGCTTTAACAGGTAACAATGATCACAACTTTGTAGGTATATGAAACTCGTTACTCATTTGCCACTGCTAACAGAACTTTATGCTTGTGTAGACCCCCGAGGAACATTTGGAAGTTTTGATTTCCCTCTTTTGGAGATACCTTGCCCCACTCACCACTGTTGATGGAGTTCTCTGGAGGGAGCACTGCAGCCTCAGCCAACTGCGTAATTCCTAGAACAGACAAAAGGCAAATTTGCACATAAGCAATCACTTCTCCAGAGTACTAAACTGCTAACATAGTTGCACTAGTTGAGTACCCACCTACCTCTCTGGGGTAGTGAACCAAACTCATTCCCTTTCCAAATTCTGGTGACAAATACCTGTTTTGGAAGATATTTATATTTTTCTTTACCAGAGGTTTGCTACAGTTCAGCAACTGACAACAAAATCAACACCATATGTCTAACCAACCCTCAGTGAAACACCAGCGGAGTATGACAAATCACCTCAGACTTACCATCGTAATTCTTTGCTGTATACTAAAAGTGTTATGATAAACAAGGTAGATGCGTCCAAATTAAGGAAATTAAGGAAATTAAGGAAAAAAAAAAAGGCAATTCTCTTTCTGAAATTTACCTACACCACCTAGTGCTGTTTCAGAAGCCTGAGGTATCACAGTTCAAAGATCATTAAATTTTAACCAGTTTCAGGAGTTCGTCTGACCATCTTCTTGATGACAACAACTAAAATGCTTCTCTAGAATGTAACAGAAGGACTCCAGCTATGCAGAGGTTGCAGCAGCTCAAGCAATTAGTGCCACAGAGACAATAATAGTGTTCGATGTCCCTGAGACAGGGGAAGCATGGAAAACACAGATCTTCCAGAAGGGTCAGGAGAAGGAGGATGGAGTACACAAACGATGAGACACAGCATGTTGTTGCAATAGTGGTAAGAATATATTATATACATCAGCCAAGGCGCAAGAAGGTATGCTTGCCTAGCAGTGATGCAGGATGTTTGACTGTTCATGGTTTGTCAGTGCTTTGTCATAGAAATTGTTCATGCTTCAGTCTGAATGTGTGTGTGACAGTTTTTGGTCCTTGTCTTAACATTTTGCTCAACCCCCTTTCTCTTCTGTCAAGCTCATTCTCCTTTTTTCAGAGCTGGATTTTTCTTCAACATATACCCATATAGCCAAGGCTTGATCTGTGTTCAGCATTTCTGCTGGGACAGTTCTGGGACTTCCAGTTTTCAAAAATGTGGACATACCAGTAAGAGGCTTGTCTATACTGGCCATAGGCCTGGAAGTAGATCACTCTTACACCAGCTGAGTATTCCAGTGCAGATACATAGAATAAGAGACTGGTTTGGGTTGGAAGTGATCCTAAAGATCATCTAATTTCAATCCCCCTGTTGTGGGTAGAGAACCTTCCACTAGACCAGGTTATTCAGAGCCCCATCCATGCTGGTCTTGGACACCTCCAGGAATGGGGAGTCCACAACCTCTCTGTGCATCCTGTTCCCATGCCTCACCACCCTTAAAGAATTCTTATGTTCTATAACAGAGAATATTTCTAAACTCTTTGCTTGAAGCTTTGTAGTCAGCTTCAAGCACCGAGTACATATTCTTTGTATTTTGTTCAGATGTGACCACAGTCTTCTGTCTTGTTTCAGGGAATGTATTAGTTGGATTTGAAATAGTGGAAGAATCTCATTTTTCAAGCAGAAATGATAAAGTAGGAATCATTTATTTGTCTTTACTCAGGTCTGTGGTATAACAAGGCTTGAATTCAAATCATTAACAGAAATCTATTGCTAAAACTTGGGATTAACTACTGGACAAAAATCCATAAAATAATAAAAACTAAAAAAGTGTCTCACTGGTTTAAGAAGTGAGAGAAGTGAGTTAAGGTCTTCTTTGATCCTGATGTGTACTTTGGTATAACCTGCACAGTTAAGGCAGAACAAGGTATAAATACAGTTTGGATACCAGCCTCTGTACTTCCAAGAGCCAGTCCTGCTTCACTGGCTTCAAGTAAACCTGAAGAATGAAACATGAATATGGTGCCCTACAGGCTGGGTAAACACACAGCAAAGATGTGCAGCTTTGCAGGTTTCATCAAGGAAAGCCAAGAGCAAGAAAAAGGTGTTTGCCCATTACCACAAAGAAAATGAATGGTGTACACCAGGCAAATAATTTCACCTCCCTAACCCTCGCTTCAAAGGGAAAACAACCACAGGAGGTGCACCCTCAGTGCACATGCACCTTCCTGGGTGAACCGGCTGGAATAACGAGCAGGTCTCCTGAGATCCCTGCAGCAGTGTGGAACTGCCCATGAACTCTTACCAAGAAGGAGTCAAGTCTGAGTTGGTGGAGAGGGAATTTCAATGGAATACCTGGTAAAATCTCGCTGGGCAGAGGAAACATCTCATCTGGGCCTGCTGACAGCATGAGGCAGCACACATGGAGAATCTACCAGTGGCTTTGGCAGCTGTGGCGTGGCTTCACTGACATGACTTCATGCCTCAGAGACCTGATGATGAGCTGCACTGCCAGGCACCTGCCTCGCTTGTTCCCCAGGGCTGCAACACTTTCTCCACTGCCATGTCCCTCCAGGAAAAGGCTTCCCTTTTTTGGTTGGGCTGGGAATCCATGGCCTGTGGGCTGGGCTGGAGCTAGAACTCCTTTCCAGATGACCTGCAGCCACCCCAGTGGGAGGAAGGCAGACACAGATGTCTCACTACAGCACAGAAGGTGAACGCTAATTGTATTGTAGTTATCACAGGAGAAGCCTATTGTGTGCATTAATGTGCAGCCCACAAAGAATGCATCAAAACCCCAGATAAATCCTAGGTTAAAAAAAATTCCCTTGAAGAAGATGGTCTATCACCTAACTCTCCACACGACAGAGCCCGTGTTATTATTACAATCAGCATAACACTGGACTCTGTTAGTCATTAATTTATGTACATCTCTTCAGCTAACAAATGGATTTTGTAATAAATGCTATTGACAGGACACAAGAACTTGGAAGAAATGGAAGACACATTGGATAAAATGCGGACTTAAAGTATTTTTTGAATTACTATCACGTTCACAACTTTTTTTTTCCCAAGGCAAAACTGTCTCTCCATTGCCTTTGATGCAAAAATAAATCAAACGTTTCAGTTTTCTTTTAAATAGAATGCTAAATTCAATTTGAAATCTGTGCAGCACATTTTCTTCTCAATCAATTCAAGACATATATGACGATAAAATGTTATCAAGATAACAAGAAAGACAATTATTCTCACAGTCTTGTGTCATTGACTATACTGAGGGCAACATCCAGAGGTCACTACTTGCAGGTAAGTACATTTGTGAAAGACAAGTGCTCTGAAAAAAAACCATGAAAAGTGATGCAAATGAAGCAAATGTGATGCAAATGAACATCCTTGGTGCCAGTAAAAGTACTGAGATAGAGTTTAGAAGCTGGAGAAGCTAGACAAAAAGCAATTGGAAACATGTATTGTACAGCTAAATGTCAGCATATACATTAAAAACAAATGTTACAAGTGTTCTGAGAGAGAGATATTAAAACTTTACCCTCTTGTGATTAACTATTTGTGAGGAAACAGATTAAAGAGGTATTTGCCATCTAACAAATACCTGCAATATTACAGCAAAACTATCTGAAACATAATTCTGATTTAGAAAAGGCCTCCTATGAATATTCATGAAAATCATCAAGTACTAAGAAAATACTGACATCCGAATTATGAAATTTTCTATCTGGAAAAAAATAGTAGGGTGCCATGCTAAGAATATACCACTCAAAGAACTCTCCTAATAATATATTTTAAAACAGATGTTTGATTTCAAATTCAGGTTTTTGGGGTGGGTCAAAGAATCAAAGGAATAGGGCTGGAAATGACCTTGAGAGGTTGCTGTGTTCCCAGATCATTCCTACAGGCATTTTTCTAACCCATCCTTAAAAGCCTCTGAAAAATGAGCTTTTCAATGCCCTCAAGTGAATCTGTCTTTTTATGGTAATCTCCTTACCATAGTAGACTTTTGTATCCCCTCTTCAGTCTTCCCCTTTTAAACCAAGCAATTGTCTTTCTATGGCTCTTCTTTTGTATGTCATGTTTTCTAAACCTCTTACTCTGATTCTTACCCTCTCCTGGAGTTTACCTACATCCTTGTTCAAGTGCAGCACCCAACAGTGGGAAGAGTCTTCCAGGTAAGATTTCATCAATGCCAAACAGAACTAATCAGTCAGCTCCTGTCTCTTACAGATGATGTTCTTGGTCACATTATGCTGAATTTTTCTTATTCACAACAGCGTCAGATTGCTGACTTGCCTTGTGCTTCACAGTAATCTCCAAGTCCTTTCCTGCTGCTCTCATTATTCTTTATTTTATTTCTGTGTTTATTTTTTCCCTCTGAATTGTTCTCTGGATTTCCCCCTGCTCAGTTTCTCTGTGGATTTCAGCACATCCCTCCTCTTTGCCCATTCGATTTCTGAAGATCTCCAAAGTGCTTGGAGTATCATCCTGTCAGTGCCAACTGCAAATTAACCGTGTGTGTATGCTCCCTAGCCTGCTGTCTAGACCCCTCCTGAAAGACCAGATTAAGGCTGGGATAAGGACAAAAGCCTGCAAGGCCCCCACTCTTGGAATTGGGAGTGAATTCCGACAATTTTGCAGTGAACTCTTTAAGAAAAATGTTTCAGGCTGTCCTTCTTCCCAATTATTTATTATAGGCTGTTTTTCCTTACCTTTCTCATAACATCACGAAAGATGGTGTCAGAAAATTCTCACCAAATATTTGTCTGCTGTTTCTTCACCCTTCAGCAGGTTAGCTATCCACTCAAGAAGGAAAAGGCCACATTATAGTAATACTTTCACACTGAATCATACAATCCCTACATTCTAAAAAAATATCTAAAGTAAAACATTTTTTTTAAATAAATGCCTGAACTTTTCTATCAGTGATTTAACAAACTTCCCATGTCAAAAAAAGAAAAAATACAATAAAGATACTCACACCACAGGTATTTATAAATACTTCTGATCAGACAGCAAATGAGTAAAACTTACACTTCACTTATAAACTGTTTCCTTCAGCATCTGCCATGTAATGTGTCTGTACAAAGAGAAGGCTAGTCATGCAATATAATTATTTTCCCACCTATTCTTGTCACAAACTTTCCTGAAAGCGCAGTTTATTTCTTCACTCCCTGTATGTAACCTCAAAATAGTATCTCATGGCCACAAAACTCTTATGTTGTGTAAATATCTTTATGGGTATTTGATCTTTTCACTCTTTTTTCCTCCTCTTCCATTAGCAGTTTTTATTACAGCTCCTTGAGAACAAGGTAATGATAGCTCATGTTTCTATTTGCACTGTCTCATATTGGTACACAGAACAAGAGAGGAAACAAAAAGCCTGGGCATCATTATAGAGGTTGTCATCAAACAACCCCTACTTTTTAGTTTAGGAATGACATTCAGGACCAGTCCTTAAAAGGACTTTTTCCGGGATTCTTTGCAAAATACTCTTTATTTCTGTGTGAAGTGAAAGGCAGCACATTTTAACCTGGTAAAAAATTCAAATTTGTAATATCTTATGCTTGTGCATGATGCATGACCAATTAGTGATTTGTGATTGCATAATGATTTCCGTTCTTCAGACAGGATATGAGGTTCCACTCAGCATTACACAGGGACAGGAGGTGAACCAGACTGTTACTTGCATATCCCAGGAGTCCTTTGGACTTCTGCAGGAGGGCAGTGGAAAGTCTACAAGGGTGGCAATAGTGCTGTTGTATCACACAAGGGATAAGGATGACAAGAAAAGCCAGGCGGAGAGTCTATCCTTCTTGCTGCTGTGAATTCTTAATGTGCATTAAGAACTTAAAATGGCAAGGTTAAGATAGATAGATAGACAGACAGATAGACACATAGAGGGACGGAGGGAGGGAGGGACGGAGGGAGGGACATATCTGGTATGAGGAACTGTCTACCCTCTACAAAGATAAGCGGTAGGGGAAAAGTTCTATTTGTATTCAATCAGTACATAAATATTACAGTTTCCATGGTGTTGGTATTTGTCAAACTACTTTCTAAGGAGAAGCTCAAATACTGAATAGTTAAATGACTAAGAATGTCATTTGAATGTTAGTTACTTCAAAAACTTAGTATGTAAAAATATCCACCCAAAGCATTTACAAATTCCAAACCACCACAATTATTTTTGAAATTATAACCCCTCCCATGAAATATGTATAAACAGAACTCTCCCTAGTGAGTGCTTGAAAATCTGGCCCTTTGGCCCCAATCTTTCGTTCCTTGGTTAGTTAATTAATAGGTTTTTCCCAGAAAATAAATTTCATACAAATCCAAACAATAGACAAATTCATGGAAAACGTGAACAGCTCATAGGCAAATCATGAACAGAAGAAACAGTTGAAGTTCTTCAAACAACTTGATAGACCATAAGATTTCTTATTTTGCTTAGTACCAGAAAGAGTAAGATCCTAATATTCCTGGGAGGCAGTTCAGAAATAAACCTGTAGATAGGTAACTTAATTCTAGAGAGGAAATGACAGTCCTGTATTTCAATCATTCAGTCTCTCTCTCTGTTTCTGGCATTCCTGTTAAATTTAACCTGTTTTTCCTAATTCTCCATGCTACAGAAACTGCAATTTGTTGAAACACATTACCATACAAGTGGGCTCTGCAATTATTATTCTCTAATTACTATGTGGAGTACTAAAGAAATCACCACAGAGTGAGTGACAAACATGTTTAAGCACCTTTAAAAATCCAGTTGCACCACATCTATGTTTTTAGACACTATTTTCAAGCCCATTGGTAGCTTATCACAGACAGAGGATATTGTTCACACACTTGAAGTTATACATGATCCTGAGTGCTTTGCAAAATAAGGGTCTCCTTTATCTATCAAATGGAAGTACAAACAGCTGGAAACTCTTTATTAAGCAGCCGGAAGGGAGGGAAATAAAATGAGAATTTAATAAAACATAAAAATGTTCCAATGACTGGTTTTGCACGAAAAATTCGAGCAAACTCCAAGCATTTTGGAATGGAAGTCTCAAAGGCACATCAGTGTATTCTGAGTAACAAAAACCGACCCTTGCACTCACATATTTCAATTACCCACTTGCTGGCTTTATCCTGCACTTTTGAATAAGACAAACTCTCATTAAAACTAATGGCAGTTTTGCCTAAACATGCACCTGCAGGATCAGGCTTCAATTGCTGAAACTCACATTTACTCCCTGAAACTACCAGCAGATCAGCTTGTTGATAAGTACTGAATACATTACCGAGGAGAACATACAAAGCTGCATTTGAACAGGTGACATTTCCTTTTCAAGGCAGACCTGTTCAAAAGTTTAGCATTAATCATTTCCAAGCAAGCATAACAGAATTATCTACTATATCTGTCAGCTTTCTGCTTCTTATAAAGGTAAAATTCTTTACCTTGTAGAAAGTGATGTCAAAAACAAAAAAAATAGGGCCACTGATTAATGACTCAGCGCAATTTAACAGCAGCATCAGAACTTGCTCTATCAACAGTCAATTGCTACAAGTCAGCAATATATATGTGTATATGTGTACATATTTATATACTGCTTGAAATAGGAGAAAATATTTGCTTTGGTTCCCTCAGGCTCAGTTCTGCAGAGCACTGTGGTCACAACTGACTTTTCACAGATGAGTGAACACACTGAACACACCAGACTGGACTAGCAATCAATACCCATGTAAACTACAGGAGGGTGCCACAGATGCACATGTGTCCCATTTTGAAGGGCCTTCATGAGCTTTGTTTCAAGTACCTGAACCTCTATAATTCATTGTTTAAGGAAAGAGTGGAAAGGAAAACAAAAAGGAAAAGCACTTGCATGCAACGAGCATTAGTTGTAGCACTCCAGAAGCACCTACTAGAACCCACATTAATGCCTATGAGGCAGGGAAAGAGGTTTGACCTCGATCCCCCTGGTTCCTGTTTGTCCTGGTATGCCTGGCAGAGCTGTCTTTGGGATGACAGGCTGTGGGGTGCACCACAGGATTGTGAACTAAGCGTGAGTTTCTGGGACTCTGTAAAGTAGATTTCAGCCACAGCTGGGGCTGTGCTTGCAGATTTTGCTTTTTGTGCAGCCCAGCTGCACTTAAACTAATGAATGACACTTGCATGGGACCAGCATCAAAACTGGCCAACTCACAGTGTACCATGCCATTAGTATTAAACTCTCTTACTCCCCTAACCAGGGTGGCCAGACTCATATGGCCACCTGGGAACAGTCTCTGGCCTCTGCTGAGTCCCCAGTTGTGTCAGGGAATTGTTTCGGGAAGTGCTGCATGGCTCAGGCCAAAATCATGTCAGCAACCACGCTGATGACTTGAGTTCCAGTGTCCTGGCACCACTTAATCTACTAGTGGAGAGGCGGACTCAGTGCATGTGGTCTTGGGAGCAGCCTCAGGGAACATCTCAGAGTGAATGTAGAAATATCCCCTGAGGATGTTGATGGGACAAGTAACTCCTTGAGCTGAGCAAGATTATCAACAGCTGGCCTATAATTAACACCACTGTCCAAGCTGGCAATACACTGATAAAGTAATACTTAGCACTGTTATAGCTTGCTCTGTTTTGATTAATGAGTGTGCATTTAACTAAACAGTATATACATTGACTATTATTAACAGCACATTCATTGTTAACTGCACAGTACCTGAACACTTCATTAGATAATTGTCTCTTTATTAATACATTAATCAATATGCCTATACATTACATTATTTGAAAAAACCCTCATCTGTATGTCAGTAATAATTGTATTAAATTATTGCTCTGTGAGGATACTGATTAAAGAATTCTGAGCATATAAATTCCTTTCCTACTGCGATATTTTTACTAATCTGGCTGTGGAAATACCACTCTGCTTGTATGATCACCAGTTACCACATTCCTATAACCTCAGATCTTATCACCATCTCTACAACCTTTGCAGCACCAATTATTTACTCATCAAGAAACTCTCATTCCATAATAAAAAATAATTTCAGTGCCAGAGTAATACATGAATAAGTCTTCCTGATAACCCCAAATCTAGGAGGTTTTATTTGGAATTAGACGCTTAGGTTGCCATCTCAATTTGTCTTTGACAGGAGGATAAGCAAAACTATGTGCCCAGATGTGACTGCCAAAGGCACTAACTTGAAAGACCAAGTTAGACAATAGAGTGGCTTATACCACTTTTTGTAAAACCTAGACAAAGGAAGAGCTGACAACAACTGCTTTGTATACAACAACTTAGCAGTTAGGGTGTTCATGAAGAACATGGAAGAGATACGGAGCCTGTAGTAGCTTCCCATCTGTAGAGGTTCAGCTACCCATCTTCCAATTCCCCAGTCCCCCAAGGGAGTGCTCCAGCCACCACTGCACTGAAGTTGCCACACTGCATGAAAAATAAAGACAGAGACCCACAGAGAGAGAAAGCAAGAAAGGGTTTGATGGCATCCATCACCAAGGAGAAGAGTCCTAGGTGTTGGTCCTTGTTCCAAGAGTTGTTTGTATATTTTATCTAATAATTACTTCATGTAAACACTCCTCATGTGAGGGATGTGAACTCTGGGAGCAATCCAAAGCCCATTGAAGTCAATGGAAATCAAAGCTAACTGAAGTCAATAGAAAGTTTTCCACAGATTTCAGTAGGCTTTGGATCACTTTGGGAATACTTCTTGGGTGGTAAAGGCTCCATGCCAATGCACTGGAGGCATGGACCGATTGCATACTAACACACACGTTGTTGTGGCTTATTGCTATATTGGAACCAGCCTTTGAAAAGTACCATAATATCTTGAGGCAAACTAGAGAGTCAATTATTCAAAATCTTGGTCTTGGATGTTTCAAGGCCCAGTCATGGGCTCCTTTGGGTAAATTCCCACTGCCTGCAGTAAGAACTTGCTCTGAGGAGGATGGGCAGAACCACACTCTGAGACTCACATTTGCAGGGTATTTTGATGCCCTTGGCACAGCCACAGCTGCAGCTGAATGCAAAGGTAGCCAACCTGACTTGAAACCTTGTAATGTGGGTAGCAAACACAATTTAGCATAGCACTTCGTATGGGTTAATTAGCCCTGCCAAGAGGCAGAGTTCATTAGCCTGAGGAGAAAACTGCACGAAGATAGACTATTTCCGACTCATTTAGAGGTAGCTGTGCAAAGCAGTGCTTTGTGCCTTGTAGACCTGCTAACTATCCTCCTGTTCCAAACAATATATGCCATCTGATTCTACAGAAGCTATAGCAATTGTTCACTTACTGTGGACCCCTCTGCCCTCTCCATGAAAGGGTCTGTCATGCAATTTGGTATTTCCATTACCAGAGTGCACACATTGTACCTTCTCTCTAACCAGGCAAATTATTCCCAGGATGAAGATTAGCATACAAAATTTTAGCAAAGAAATTTTAATTGCCTTCTTTTTTTTTTTTTTTTTCCAAGAAAAAAACACCAAACTAAATCAAACCAAAACAAAACCCAAGATCACTTGT
>JAYRBT010000001.1:66300353-66347791 GCA_036023395.1 Myiotriccus ornatus | reverse complement strand
TTGGGTTTTGTCCGGAAATCTACTTGGACAAAACCATTCACAGTCCCAGGGACGGGCTGGTGGGCAAAACCACGACACTAACGCAGTCAGGGATGGCATCTCAAGTAGAAGTACACTTTAATTATAAATTTCAAATCCTTTATTTTTGCCCCAAAAATTCAATGTGATTCACAGAAGACATCATGGGAACATCATTTCACTGAAGTGTGTGGGCTGCAGTCACATTTTTTGTATATCTGCAGTTAAAGTGTGAGTGTAAATTGTTTCAAAAATTGAACTTATCGAAAGAAAAATATGTGGATTCATACACAGGTCCCAAGTCAAACATATTGTCAAAACACAGTGTTTATTAATAGAGCAACTTGGAGCTGTATACGACAAAGCAATTATTTATGTTGTTCTCAGGCCTTCAGAAAAATTGTGGAAAAGAGCAGCCATAACCTGTCCCAAGCCATTACTCTAGAAAAGGCCAATCTCTTATTATGCTACTGGTGATATACCACCCATATTCTCATCAGTCTTCCAGAGCTGAGTAGTAGCTGGGTCCAGCTGTGGATATGTCCATGCCATGGCCTCCTGAGCAACCAGCTGCCTAGACAAGGTCTTTCCCAGGTCATACAGATGTGGGGGACTGTGTCTCTCTGTCTCTCGGGACCAGTATGACTGGGAAGTATGGAAACAACTGTGTTATTGAGAGAACTTAGTGTATTTGCAGGCATACACACATGAACACTTTACCCTTAAAGGAGAAGATGTTAGCATCTCTTTAAAAAATCTCTTGGGTACTCCCTGAGTATCTCCTGTATTCTTCACGTGGGCTAAAACTATTAGTGTCAGTAACTCTTCTGACAACACGGACTTCCTGAGTTTTTCTAAAATGTGCTGTTGTTCTTCACAAATCTACATATAAATTTTTACATGTAACCTTTTTTACATTGAATTTGTTTAGTGCATAGATAACAGCACAAGCCCTTTTTCTACCACTATGTGCAGCCACAAAGCCTAGAATAAATGATAAGATAGCATGAAAACATTGATTTGTGTTTCATGGTTTGTAAAAGACAAACTGGAATGTCTTCTTATTGTAACAGGACAATCAATTTTGTTAACAAAATAAAATTCTAATAACATCATTGCCTCCTGCATATGAAGATGGACTTTCAACAAGGGAAAAGTATGAAGAAGTAAGGCCCAAGATTTTGAAGGCAAAAGTTGAAGGCTTTTTATTTTTTCACTTGATTTCAGCTGTCAGACCAATCACTCACTGGCAAACCAACTACCTCCTTTCATGTAAGAAAGGGGACCAGTAAAAAAATGTTGCTTTCTGCTTCACAGAGAACTTGGACTAGTAGCAGGAAAGCAGAAGACAAGGACTTGGACATTTCTTTCCCTCCCCAGTAAATCAGTGCTCCTGTCCAGCAGTGAGAACTTGAACTGCATGCACAATGCAGTAAGTCATGTGGAGGGAAAACAGGGGATGGGACTCCCAACTACCTTGCAGGACTTTGGGGAGGGCAAATCCTTGCATGCTGAATGGGTCCCTACTATGAGTAACTACATTTTAGTGAAGAAAAAAAAAAAAAAAAGGAGATACTTTCTTCAGGTGCCATCAACATTCCACAAGAACATTACATTAATGGTTCAGTTTCAGCTCATCAAAAAACAGGCATTGTCTCAAATTTGCTCAGTTCCCTGAATACATAGCTGTAGATAATTCCTGGTGGTTTGGGGTTTTTTTTTGCAATATTCAGTGTCATACCAGGCAGTTCATTTAAAACTCTGTATAGCCACTCATCTATGAAAACTGGAATATACAGCCTGTTTGGTGGCATCCACAAAGCTATTCAGCTCATAGCAAGAATGGCCCATCTATCATGAAGACTTACCGCATAGTTCTGGACCCCACTGACTGTGTTTGCTAAAACTTAACTGCCCCTGGTGGTTTCTCATGCACTTGGCTCCCATGTTGTGCCTGCAATGAGACCTAATCTTAGGTTTATGCAACCTGGAGCTGAATTCCACACCTTCAAACTGTCATTTAGGGCTCATTTCAGTTGCCTGGACCCTGGTCTTGAAAGACTTCAAAGGTGCTGTGAGGTATCTCACATGGCCTCCAAAACATCCCAGCACTCCTGTGCCCAATCAGCCTGCCCCATCTAATTCCCTTGGCTGCCCTGAGAAATCCAGTGGCATCACACACCAAGTGCTCATCAAATGACACAAGACAGCTAAGTTCACACACCTGACTTGAGCCCTCAGTTTGCATAGACATCAATAAGGCCCTTGTCTTAGCTGGAGGAGATGTTCAAAAGGGAAATAATCAGCCAGATTGCATAATCTTGCTCATTAACTGGTATTCTCTCAGCTTTGTGGCTCTTGCTCAAACAATGATTTCAAAACGACCCATTTCCCCCTCCCCCCCCCATCAAAATAATTAAAAAAATGTTACTTTAACTGTAGTTTGATCTCTTAAATTGTCACCCTGTGTTTTCAACCAGTAGTGCAGAAGGTCTCCATGTGCCAGCCATGTGCCTCCCCAGCAGCACAGGTCTGGGCTGGGTGGCATCCCTCCCTAGGCTGCCACACTCAGTTCTCTGATGGGGAGCTCATCAACCAGGGTGGAAAAGACAGGAAGGGAATTTCTCTCTCCTTATTCCATGTCCTCTCTGATTGAATCACAGACTTGAGAAGGCAGTGGTATGAGAGCAAAGAAGGAACAAAAGCAGCAGATGATATACAACACACAGTTCAGACACTGAAGGATCCTGTCTTAAGTCACAGGGGCTTGTTTCTCCTGAGTTGTCAGTGGCCCTTTAAGTAACCCAAACTGTTCTAGCTGTTGTTGAGATTGCTACTCTAAAACAAAAGGCTTTGTCAGATATAATCCTTCCAGTTTAAAATAGATACAAGTTCAACGAGTTCTGTATTTTATTTCTTTAATCCATTTCCGTATGGCCAGCATTTATGAGAAAGCTTTAAACTTTTAAACTTGCAACTGATATGATTTCAAACATCACGGATGCCTATCTGTTACACTAAAATAAGAACTGCTGCTCTGCAGCCATTGCTGGCACACAAATAAGCCCTTACTTCAGTCTCGAAACCAAATAAAAATATTTAGAGTCAGAATAAGGCAATATTTCTCATTATGCCATTTACAATCATACCAGTAGTCAAGGACCTGAAGTTATTTACTTGAGGGGGAGACATTTTTTAGAATTCTATTATCTGGGACCTGAGTGGCTTTTATATAAATTTACTCAGCATGGTTTCCAAAGGTCTCATTATTTAAATCCAGTGGTCTATACTTATGGGTGTCCTCAGTAGAATATACATGATTTCCCTCTGAATTTACTTATAGGTCTTATTAAATTCATGAAAAAAAAAAACAAGTGTACAGTGATAGCCTTGGGCTTAAATTAAACACACATACACAAATGCCCACAATTCTTCTAAATATCTGTTTTGAACCTTCTGAATGAACACATTTTCAGTAACCCTTGTGTTCAGAAAATAGACACTAGTGGAACAATCTACTAAGGGATCAAGAGGATTCTCTACCTGAGATCCCTAAATAAAAATTGGATCGCTCTTTGAAAAGACACATCCCAGCTAAACTGTCTGCAATGCTGGAGATTTGCTCATCTCTTTGTTATATTCTACTTTCTTTAATCAAGTCCTGAAGAGGCTGCTATTGCTGTATTCTTATGTTGTGTTCAAATTAAAAGAGATGAGTCAAAATAGATCAAAGTAACTGATGGAGAAGTAGTCACAGCATCTCATTTAGAAAACCCCTTTTCCTTAAACGAAACTGATTTGGATCTTGTGTGGTAAATTGAGTTCCACACAATCAGCTGTTCCAGAAAGGTGTTTTTTTTCAGGGTAACTCCGTGGTATTTGAAGTTCTGCCTCCTCCACCTCCTAGACATCAGTGAATCTCATCCTTTCCGTGGTCTTCAGAGCGCTCCTTTGTAGTTTCTTCTCTCCTGACTGGTTTTTCCTTTTGAATACCAAAATAACCAAATTGCCAACACCCTTGCTGTATTTAATAGAGGGGTGGCTGCTGGGAGTTGTTAAACACAAGGAAGTTTGGAGTGCCCATTGCCTTGCGAAATCAGGCCAAACTTTGTATGCTAGAAAAGTCTGGCATGAATTAACCATGTAGGATCTCAGTTGTTAAGTGCTGTTTGTCACTCCTTTTGTGATTGAATGATCAAGGTTAGAAGTAACAAACTGATGGAGAAAATATGCTGTGGTTTCCTGACAACACAGGTATTTTCATCAGTAATTTAATTCCACTTGGAGCACTTGTATGGTGAGCAGAGGGTAAGGGAGTGGGGCTTGTTCAGCCTGGAGAAGAGACAGCTGCTGAGGTATCCAAGAGCAGCATCCAGTACCTACAGGGAGGCCAGCAAGGATATGGAGCCAGGTTCTACAAAGTGGTGCATGGCAGGAAAATGAAAGGTGGTGGCCTTAAGTTGAAAAGAGGTTTGGTTCAGAGTGGCTATAAGGAAAAAAAAAGTAAAATCACAACTGTCCCTTGGAATTTTTCAAGACACAACCAGATAAAGCATTAACAACTTGGTCTGAGTTTGTGTCACACCTGCCTTAGGCAGGAGGTAGGATGAGAGACCTCCTGAGGTCTCTTCCTGTCTGAGTGATTCTGTGATTCGTATCTTTTAAGAGCACACGTTTCCAGGTTGTATGCATATATGAGCAACAATGTATGAGGTGTATCTACCTTTGTCTGAACTCACTGCAGTGATTATCCCAGGACAGAGATCTTGTATTTTTGTACAGGCAACATGAGGTCAGAAGAAAGCTATATACACATCATCTACATTTACTATTTTAGATGTGCAGCACAGGTGCAATTTAAAATAAAATGAGGGACTTGTGATCTTTATATAATCTTGACAAAGATAGGTGTCTCCAGAAGGTGATCAGAGCATCTATTTTGGATTCATAAAGTTATGATCAATGTCCCCTCAGTCTTCAGATTGTGAAGGTCATTGATTTGGATGCATATACATATAGAGACATAGTTCTCTTACTCCTTTCACACAACCAGTAGCTATATATGGACACTGTTATTTTGATCAGACACTGGTGCTGAGATATAACATCTTCCTGTTGGCTGTTATATTTTCAGCTGTGTTGGAGATGTGAGTAATATGTTTATTTTGTATGTCGGTAATTTGTAGTTTGCATTCCATGGTACTTTCTGAGTGTTAATAGATTTCCCTTTTTTATCCAAGATGCTTTGTAGAGTGGCCTGTTGAGAATTTAACTTTAGGATGAAGATACTTTTTAAAATTAAAAAGGAAAAAGGCTTTACATGAACAGATAGCTTTAGAAAATAACTGGTATGTGCATACATTTGTTTAACCCCGTAATGTAAATATATACATTCTGAAATGTATTTTAGTCCTCTAAAGAACTAAGAGCAGCTTTCAAGATCACATGACAAGCAAAACATTTGTTAATCAGAAAAATTACAGCCTATTCATGCTTACTGTTTGATTACTTCCACTCTGAACTCAAAGATCCCATTGTTGATTGAACTAGTTATAGTAACTTCTATTTATTTTTACAACTAGCTATTATGAGTGCAAACTATCCTTATCTCCAAGTGATTGATAGGCACATTAAGAAGCTGTTCAACAGGTTGCTAGGTTTGAAGAAATGCTTAAATCATGATTAGTTATTCCTTATCAGTCAAGAATGGGAGCTGAGCTCAGATAAATACATGGTGACGAAAATTAGATTTTCAACATCAAGTGCTCTCTCACTGTTTTCTGTTTGCTATCATTAAGCAGCAGTGCTACAGTTTCCTTTCAGTTTTATTTAAGGAGTATTTGGGCGTTCTTAGCAAATGCAGTTGTCCTGTTAGTGTGCTTAGGAGAGCTAAAAATCTTGTTCGATGATGACGTGCATCAGGGCCTCTATGTAGCTTTAACAAGTGGTGAACTGTGATTCACACTAATACATATTCATACTTTCTTCTTTTAAAAATTTGAAATTACTTTAATGGTTGAACATTTCAAGTGTGTAAATGTGAGACTCAAATTCATACAAGGGGATTGATAGCTTTATTTGTGCTATTGGGCGCATTTCCATCAGCCAAGGCCAGCTGCGCAACATGAGGACAAAAAGAAAAAAAAGAAAGGCAGCTGTAGGAGGTATAGCTCTCTGTGGTTTTACCAACACTGTGAAGTCTCCTTTATTAATTGTCTGAAGAAAACTCACACATTTTGGTGCATTTCTACCTTTGTTCTCCAACACTTATTACTTCAGGTAACACGCAGTGCGATTTGATACAATTTGTCAGTATACTGAAAGAAGCACAACTTATACAATCAGAAAATAAAAAGGAACTCAGACATAAGTTGTTGGTTTTGGAAAAGCGTGCTGGAAAATTTGAAATCAAGTGTCTCAGAGGAGGAGCAGTTTAACATATTCGTCAAAACGGACTCTACTCAGTTTCTACTCTTCGAGCTGTATTTGCAAATAAAGCCAGAAAACATAAACTGACAACCAAGTCGCAGGAGATTTTCTGCATGCAAGGTTTGCCAAAGCAGAATATTTTCTTTTGCAGTTTTAAACCACAAATACTCCTAACAAACCTTCAATACAATTAAAGGGTAGGTGAGAGCAGGGACAGGGTGAAAATACCAATCTGAAAGCTAAAAAAGTTTCTGTTTTTTCTATCAGCATCTTACAAAGGGTGAAAGGGCTGAGCTTTCACTCCAGTGTATGCTCAGAGTACCTGGAAGGGGGAAGCTAAAGGTGGTTTTCAAGTGGTTCTGTAGCTATGAGATGCTAGAAAGACAGAACCTGATAGTAATGTATTCAGGGTGATGAAGGCCTCAGGTAGGACTGTGTGAAGCAGCTTGGCAGCAAAGCCTTCACGGGATGTACACATACCATCCCTGCTCTACCTCCAGAGCTGAGGGAACATAAGGCAGGTAGGACCATGAACACCAAGCCTGAGTGGCTGAGAAAGGACACAGATGCTTCTATACTCAGTACCTCACATTTAAACCACTTGCTCAAGATATTTAAGAAGCTGCTTGCATCCCTTTGTAAGCCAGAGGAAGAGGAGGGAGAACACACATCTCACACCTTCTCCCAGGCATCCCTGCCATCAGCCAGGGAGACCCATGGCATGCAGATGGGCTATCTGATCCTCCCTCAGAAATGGCCCCGAATTTAACAGAATAAATAAATATACATTAAGCCAGGGACAGAAATTAAAACAGAAACAAACGACACAATGCTATGGCAAGCAAGGGCTATTGAGCAGAAGACAGAGACGGATGCCCCAAAAGTTTCTGCATCAGCAAATCTGTCATAAAAGTGCAGTGACAAACTCATTAGAGGTTATGATCACCTCCAGTTATCACAGAACCATAGTTTTTAGGGTTCCCAGATTTTCCCATGAAGACATATCGCAACAATGCGCAGGAACTCTTTCTTGTGAGTCAAGCATTGTTCACTATGTCACAAAAGAGATGCTGCACCACAACACAACAGAGAGAGATTAAAGAAGTCTCTGTGTGTGGCTGGCCTATGAGGTTTACGCAATGCAGGTATTTTGGTAGGCAGCTCCCACCTCTGACCAAATGGCTGGGTGTCCATATGCAGCTAAATACCTCAAACATTCTGCCATTTAACTGTAAAAAAACCCCAAATTATACTAACAAACTTCCAAATTATTATCTCCTTACTGTTTTGTGTTTATCTTATCCTTCGCCTTGTTTACAAATGTCAAGCATATGTGGGATTGCAGGATCAAGGCAACGCTGGATTCTCCCACTCTGTCCTCAGTTTGCAGTTGCTTCCAGGATTAGCACAGGGTTAGTGCTCTCTGTCACACAGTCTCTGCACTTTCCATCCCTCCATGCAGCAGAGGAAAAATATTTGACCCCTGGACTGTAAAAGCCTTTTCTATGCTGTCGGTCTGCCCACCTTAGAGACATACTACCTTAAAGGAAGGAAACTTCATACGGAAATTACTGATGCAAAATCTGCCTTAAGGAAAAAAGTGGGTGGCAGCATATAATTAATGGAAGAAACCCTTCAGAAAATACTTGCTACAGACAGAATCAGTCTTTGCAGGAGACAGCCGTGACAAAGTCCAAACTGTAATCTAATTTTTGTGGTATGTGCATTTGAAAATAAATAAACAAAAGTAGTTTTAAGAATACCTCTCCCATTCAAGTCAGACTAGAACCTGATACATCTGTGGAACAAAGAGGCTGTGAATTGCTTAGGTTTGGCATGACAAGTCTACCTAAAAGTCCCAGCTCTTCTTGGCTGTAGTAGCCAGAGGAGTGCAAAGGATTGGGGATTGTAAGGTTTAGGATGACTTGGATGTGGTATGAGACCTGAGTTGTTTCACTGTGGTTTGTGTCAGTCAGCTGGTAGACTTCAAGAGCTCCAATAACTTCCATACACACCTCCAAGGAGCCAAGGAACCACCAAAAGAAGTTAGGAAGATCTAATGCAAGGAGCTAGGGAAGTGGTGTGCTGGAGGAAGGGAAAATATAGAATTGGAAGAAATAACACTGCACAAAGGGAATAAGACAGCAGCTGACCCTCAGCAAACATCAGCTGTTTGGCATGTCCCTGAGAGGTGTGTGTGTGTGTAGCCCCTCTGAGCTCCTGGGTTTGGATGCACGTCCAGATTCCACTAAGAGGTAAAACAGGGATGCATGCTGGCTCCTGGCTGCTTGGGCAGCCCCAGAAGGGCTCAGGACTGTAACTGTCCATCAGCAGGCAGAGTTGAGTGTTGAGAATCAGACTCCAGTGACCTTACTAATGCCCCAGCCTTGGAAGTGTTCAAGGACAGGCTGGATGCGTCCTGAGCAGCCTGCTCTGGTGGAACATGTCCCTGTCCATGGCAGGGGGAGGTTGGAACTAGATGATCTTTAAGGTGCTTTCCAATTTAAACCATTCCATGATTTCATGATCCTGAGGGCTCTGCCCTCCAGTTGCCCCTTAAAGCCATGGTAAGATCAATGTTTAAAGAACTTTTTTTAAATATGTCCTAGAGATATGGGAAGCCAAGCGCTTCTCATGAGAGCTCTATCCCAAAGAGTGATCTTATATTGAGAGGCAAAGCCTTTATGTCCTGGGTTCATGAAAATACACAGCAACAGTCATGTCTTTGAGTGCTCTCTGAACTTGGCTAGTAATGGTATAGGCAGTGGTGGTTTCTGGGTTGATAGCAGCCATGCTGCCACCACAGATCCAGTGAGCATGTCAGAAACAAAGCTGGGGGTGAGGACACTCAGGCTGCCTTCTCCAGCTCCTTCCAGGAGCATAGAGCGTGAGGCTGGTGACTGAAGATGGCTCTGCTCGGGTCTGTCCCTGCCACAGCGAAAGGTTAAAGCACAGAACAGTACAAGTCCCACAGAGTGCTGCCCTTTTGAAATCTCTGGACTTTACCCATCCTGTTCTTTGCCTTCTGTCTTCTTCTCCCACCCATTCAGAGCCCTTTAGAGTACAAATATAAGCATTTCCCAGCTGAGGTAGGATTGCTTGTAATCTAACAAAATGTAACAATACAGCCTGAAATTTTGCAAGTGTCTGTCTATCTCCTGCAGTGTTTTCTTTTTATTACCCTGCTATTTCTGAAATGATTTTTGGACATGCAAAGCAATTCTTGAGCTGTTGTGTTAAACAGCCCTAGGTTCCCATATTTTCTAGGCAGACCTCAGAAATCCAGAATGATAGCAAACATAGTTCTTTGCATTTCCCCGCTCCAATGAAAATCTACCCAAATTCAGGAAACTAAAAATTTTGAAAATTTGAGGTGTACATGTGTTCAGAGGTTCATCAGAGCAGATATTTTAACTGGCTCAGGCTAAACTGCTTCAGTATCACTAAACATGCTTGAATTTCTCACAAGTTCCTACATGTGCCTGTACTGCACAAACGTGATCCCAGGCACAGCACGTAGGTCTGGGCAGGCATTTCTTTCTAAATCACCCATGCAAGACTCGGGTCTCACTGTGTGTGTAAAACCAAGGTCCCCGCTCACACTACGGTCAACAGTATGTCCAAGGCATTTGGCGTCAGACCTCTGATGTCTACAGGATCCTTTTCTGACCAGAGGTGAAAGCACTATTCCTTTAGAACCATGCACTGAGTGTCCCCACACAAGGCAACTGGGCAGAAGCAAAGAAGGCTTTCTTCATGACTTAATGGCTGTTAGCAATGGTTAGGAGTGGAAATGGATCACATACAAGAACAAAGAGAAAGAAACTTATCTCTTCTGCATCCTCTGGGAGATTGCTGCTGGAAACAAGGCAGTGGGAAGAGGAAGCAGAGACGTGGTCTAAAGGGTGAGGCATCAAAGCCAGACCAGAGGATCAGCATGGGATCCACTGGGAGGATAAGTTTTGTGAGTTTGTCCCAAAGCAGGGAACAGAAACCTAGGCTGGCTGGGTGTGGAGACAGAAATGATGACTGAGTATGGAAAATTGGACTGAGACCTGGGACTGAAGAGCCAGATAGCTGAGAAACAGAAGCTGCATCTGTACTTACTTGCTCTGCAGCATATCTTAGGGCCATCGTTTCCTGGTCATCTGAACTGTCAGGCCTGTTGGGACATGCTGCAGTTCCCTTCCAGTGCACATGTCCAGGTTTCCACCTCAGCATGCAGCTGGGGCATGACTAACCACAGATCCAGACATGGGAACTGGGAAGCACTCTTGGATCCAATGGGGTAAACACAGACAGCAAGTCTAGATAAAGAGCTTGAGAAAGAGGAAGACAACAGCTATGGTTTGCTAATGGAAACAAGCAGTTTGGGCATAAGGAAAGACTGTGCAGGATACAAAAATGCAGTAAGATGGAGTGTTGGATCTGGAGTACTCTTCAAGCAAAACTTTGGGAATGGGAAGCAGGGCTGGGGGGAATATGGGGGTGGAGTGGACATGGCACAGTGGCACGGAAAGACCACAGACTGGGCTTGACCTGACAAAGCCAAGAGGCTGGAGCAGTGTGACCAGGCTGGGTTGTAGCAAATCTTGACAGTGGGCTTGGACCAGCTCTGCAGGGAATCAGACATCAGGAGAGGGGCTGAATGCAAATGGTGCCTACTTCTGACACTATCCACTGCCCATTTAATCCTGTTGTTTCATTCTTGCCTGACTTGTGACACACAATCAGACATTATGATGCACTCTGTCCAGTAAAATGTACTTGACATGCTTTGTCTGGTTGTGGCACTTTCAAGTGTGCACCTTTACTAAATGAATGTATGCTTTTGCATGTATTATGATCATTTGGGTACAGCAGCCTCATTTATTTCTAGTCCTAGACTGAAATACTGAATTCTTTGTTACCTATCAAAAACACAGATCAAGCCTTTACAGATTTCTCTGTTTGCCTAAATCCAGTCTCTGGAGCCTTTCTTAGATTGCTTTCTTGCTAGTCACATTATTCTTTAAAACGCTCATCTTTATTGTAACATTTTAAGGCTCGTTCTCCTGATCACTTAAGCCAAAATCCTACTAGTGCTAAGAGCTTCTTTTAACACTGATAATAGAAGCTGGAAACAGACTTTCCCGGAAATATTATGCTGAAAGCCTTAGTTCCTTTTTGGGGGATCACGTCTTTATACACGGCAGTCACACTACATATTTTGTCTCAGACAGGCTTTTCAATAAAACTGCAATGTAAATAACCTACCTTTGGACTTTATTCCGTGGCATTTTTTCCAAGGTGTTCAAGAGAGTCTATTTGCTTCACAAATCTCACTCAGGATTGCATGCAGTTTGTAATTCTTATATTTGTAACAGAAAAAACCAAAATTGTTTCCCAGCAAGATGCTTGCCAGGCCCCTTTTAGCAAGAGGCAATAAGGAGTTTACGATCAGTTTCAACTGGCAAAAATTCCAACAAAGCTTTTTTACACCTCATGGCCCGGGACCAAGTCTTCCTTCTCTATTTGAGTGCTGTGATGTTTCATTTCTCTATAAGTACCCATGACATATGATCCACTATTGCTACTTGGCTAGTTTCCAACCAGTCAGGCCAGTTTTGCTGTGGCTTGTTAGTTCATGGTGGAACAATTTAATCCCGGGTTTTCCTTACACGAGGGGATTGGGGTACTGGCATGATAGGAGAAAGCAGGGGGAATGCAATGGGCCTGATGTGGCAAGGAAGAAGAGGATGAGTGTCCCTCTGCAGTTTTGGAAAAGGAAATGATGTTCCTGGTAGCAGGGTGGTGAGATGACCTCAGCTAGAGAGGACAACCCACCATGCCACTATCCAGGCTGTCCCTAGGGTCACTGCCACCACAGCTCCAATGGTGGGGAAAAAGGAAAAGGAAAAGACAGGCTACGAATGATCACGATAATCTGGTGCTAGGACTGGGAGATAACAAGGGAACATGAGGGAAAGAGGATTATTCAGAGCAAAGGAGATGAGATGACGGTTTTTATGTCACTGTGGAGGTGAAGAGACTAGATAAAGACTAGATAAAGACATCTTGGTCAAAGGCTCAGGAGAGCTGCAGTTCTCTGTCACTTCAGTGCTGAATTGTGAATGGCTTTCAGGTAGGAAAACAGGCTTGCACCTCCAGATTGCTGATTTTTCTTTTTGTTTGGGTTGGGTCTGGGGTTTTTTGTTGTTTTGGGTTCTTTTATTGTAGTTTGGTTTTTTATTTCAAAGATTGCAACCTTATCTGCAAGTTTAATTGTGCTGTTGGAAGAGGTCTGAGCCAGTCCTGTCATGGGGCGGTCTGTAGACAAGTTTGCATTTAAAATAGTAACTTCTAGATTGTGTATGTCTACTTTACTGCTATGCACTATAACATTCATTGGTTTAGAAATTATTTAGCTGGCACAAATTCAGTTTTTCTTTCACACAGTCTTCCTTTGGAAGGAGTCCTTTTACCTTCCTGTCCACCAGGGCAAGGCTACTAGAGATGTCATGCTGGTGGCACCTCAACAATGGGAGGTATAGCTTGTGGACCTCTCAATTTTTGGAAAAGTAGTCCTCTGTTAAGCCTTTTATGCAAAAGCTGGCTACCACCATCATTACTCCTAGTAAGCAAAAGGTCCACTGTTTTCAGGCTGATTGTAGAGGTAACCTTATAAGTTAGCAAGTTGGACATCCTGACCATCATCCAGGGACGATTAGGCACCTGAAGACCACTGGAATCCCAATTTTAATCTATACCTAGGAAACTATTTGCAGATAGTTACAAGGGTTAGTATTTGTCTCAGAATCCAGACCTGCAGGTTGTCCTCTCAATTGGGCCACAGCCGTACCATGTCTTTCAATCAAGGCAGCTCTTAATGCTTTTATTTCCTCAGATAGAACATTGCAGAAGTTACTTCACTAACTTTGTAATGTGAAGATAACAGTTTTTTGGAGGATCCCACTTGATCACTGTTAAAATGCTGATGCTATGTTCTTTTAAAACAATAGGCATCTCAGTCTAATGCAAATATTAGAAAAACTGTACTGATCCTTTACAAGCACAGTTGCAGGCAAGAATATTCCCATGTATGCCTGCTAAGATGAAATGCAAGCAGATTGGGATGTCAAAAGTCTGTGTGGCAGCTACTCATTTAAAAAGGACATAAAAAGCACTTATTGGGAGGAGGCAGAAGAATAGCAGAAAATACTGTAAGGAAAGATGGGAAGCCATAAGCAGATCTGACTGCAGGTGAAGAGTTTCAAAGGGCTGAAAGGGGAAAGCTGAAAACGAGAAGGAACCAAGGCAGTAGAAGAGGTGACCAACTTGGGAGCCCCGTCAAGAATGAAGGAAAGGGGCTGACTGTACCTGTGAGATGACAAGGTGTTGAACCACTCTCTGCAGCTCAAGCAGAGACCATTAGCAAATTTGGGAGGAAGGACCAGGGTTGAGAGAACACATAGATGTTACTGGAAAAAGATGGCTTTATCACAGTGTCTTTCGCTACCATTTTGACTGCCGAGTCTGCCTCTCTTTTGAGGTATTCTTATTTCAAGATTTTCAGTAAATGGGCAATCACACTGCTCAGCAGGGCTCCTAAAGCAAGCACTACAATCCCAAACATCCTCTGAGGTTTGTGTCAGATCAAAGTCAGCAAAGTTGGGTGCTAGTCAATGGATAGATACCACTATGACCACACTCAGGTATTAGAAATATGTTCTCATTCCTAAAGGATCCAGGCTGAGTTTTCTTCAGCTCTCACCTGTCCAATGGTTTATGGATTCCCAAGGTCAGGAGCAATAAAATATTAACATCTAATCTGTCATACCACCAATGAAAACTATAATCTGGCCCATGACCTCACGTGAGTACCAGGTTGTTAACTAAAGAAAGGAATCAAATCTTCCTCTAATAAATACTCCAGACTGTGACAGGTAAAATTCAGGTCATATGTCTCCTTTGAAGTTTTAATGACCACTCCAATTTTATGATAAAGCCACTCACCTTATGTTTGTAGTAATTTTGCAAAGCCTGAAGCGGCTCTAGTCATCTTTGGTGCACAGTTCCCAAGGACAGAGCTCTCATAAAACTGCAAGCTTCAAAGGGATTAGACCTCTTCTTTTCTCTCCTTTTTTTTTTTTTTCTCTCTTTTTTTAAAGGAACATTTCTGAATATTTTGTCCCCCATTTTCTACATAGGTCTCTGCAGAGCCCAACTGAACCTCCCAGCTAGAGTTCTTCCTCAAGCTCTGTCACTTACTAAAATAAAATGAAATGAAATGAAATTAAAAAAAAAAATTAAACGTCTTTTCCCTTTTCCTAACAGTAAGGCAATTTTCTGGGTCATTTCTGCTTTTTGTCTTTATTCTATTGTCAGTGCAGAGTAATTTGAAGCAAATCAATAGAGCCTGTGTATTTGCATATTTGCATATTTCT
Source organism: Myiotriccus ornatus (assembly GCA_036023395.1). Lineage (NCBI taxonomy): Eukaryota > Metazoa > Chordata > Aves > Passeriformes > Tyrannidae > Myiotriccus > Myiotriccus ornatus. The sequence continues at coordinate 66,332,918 of JAYRBT010000001.1, read as the reverse complement.
CAGGCTCTAAGAAGGACCACATACAGCAGAACTACTCCCCTGAATGCCATGGGGTTTTGTTTGTTCGTTTCCCTCCTTTTAAAGTCGGGGGGGAAGCCGAGCTGAATCTGCCAAAGCTTGAACTCCAAAGTTAATGTCCATCCTGGTAAATGAAATAGTGCTGGGGAACATTCCCAGGCACTGGAAGGCATTTGTCTGTGCTGTTCAATTGTCAGCACAGTGCTTGGCACAGCAGAGCCAGGGCCAGCTTTCCCAAACAATTCCCAAGCACGGGCCAACAGCTGGCATGGGCTGGGGCCACTCTCAACAGGCGGCTTGTGTGCAGGGCAAGGAGGACAAGGGAGGTTGGTATGGATGGACCATTTCCATCTCCATAGGCCTCAGTACCAGGGAACAGTCTGGAACACATTTAATTTACTAGTACAGACATAGCTGTGATTGCTCAAACAATGCTTGTACAATTATGCTGCTGCATAGAGAAAGCTGTTTATCCATCTTGACTATATAAACATATATATTTGCTTGTAGACTGATCGTATACGTTGCCTGGGCTGTAAGATCGATTTTTTCCATTAATTGCTAAGGTTGGTTTCTTTTCAGATAGGTGGTTTTTTTTTTAGACAGGTTTAAATGCAAGGCTGAGACACTTGCGCAAAAAAAACCAACCCAACCCAATCCAACCCAACCCAACCCAAACCAAACCAACCAAACCAACCCAACCCAAACCAACCCAAACCAAACCACTTATTCATTTTGCCAGTTCCCCAATGGCACTAAGGAGTAAAAGTCCAAGATGGAGCAGATGGGAACTTTCTGCACTTACACTGAGCACTGGAAAACAACTCAAATCAGGCATTTGTCCAGGTATGGGCCAAACCATCCCCAACCACAGTTCTGCAAACAGCATATAGTTCAAGTTTATTCAGTTTTATCAGCAAATGCGCCCATCTCAGATGTTTCTCCAGACATAGTAAAGTGCACCAACCCACACATCTTATGGCAGAGGTGGCTGGTGGCATTTGCATGGAAAGAATACTTGCTTGAAAACAAGTTGAAGACTGGTCAGGTGATCATTCTCTTTTGAGTCACCAGATCCCAGCTAAGACCCTCTTCCCCACTTTGGGGATAAAGTTAGTAATAGGGAGGCGAAACAGCAGGAGGTGCCTCAAAAGGACCATCATAAAACAGCAATCCCAGCCAAGAGCAACTAAGGATCATTTATCAGTCACTATATGCAAGTTAAATAACATAAATACACTAAATATTCTCCCAAAGATAATGAAACAGGAACATGTGCGTTCCCTGAGCTTAATTTGTTTGCAGATGGTACATGTCAGAAATAGCTGGTATTCAGAACTGTCTTTTCAGGGCACACTTCTTTAAGGTTACTGAAAAGCTCCTTTATTCAAGAAATTAGCTTAAATGTCCTAAGGCACAGAATGTACTCTGAAAATACTCACATTTCATTTGATTGCTGTTGTTAATGTTTCAGAAATGAAGTAAGTTTTCCCCTGGGGACATTGAGCCTGGCTTACCTATTTTTCTGAGTTTCTTCAAAGGAGGAATGACTCTTAGTTCTAGCCTGATAACAGCACAGGAGAAAAACCAAATGCAGTATTAGGAAAACAGTGATTTAATAATTTTTGGGATGGAGGGGAAGACACAGGTAAATTTAGTAATAGTATACAAATATTTGTATAAGAAAACTGCTGCTATTTTGTTATTTATATGAGAAGACAGAGAACAAAAAAACAAGCCAAAACAATTTCTACTTCAAGTGTATCTGAACACATTTCTATTGTTTTTCGTACCAACAGTTTGTGAATTTGTGTGTTCATTCAAGGGATTCATCATAGACGGGATGAGGGGAAAGGTTTGGACCATGTAAGGCTCTTACTGATAATGGGCAACAGAGGAAATGGTGTTAATCTGGCAAGAATTCTGCTATCTTCTGCAACAGAAATCTTACTGTATTAAAACAAAACTGGAAAATAAATGGCTTCTGAAGGATGAAGTCTGGATCCAGCCCCAGGAGACACTGTAGATGAAAAGACTGGCAACCAGAAGTTTGTTATGAAAACTCCCCAAGAGCAATACACTCAGACTTTAGGCCTTCTTTTGTGTCATACTTAAATACATCACTTTTTCAAATTAAACACTATTTTGTGTGTATAATTTCAATCAGCGATCCAGTTCCCCAGTCCAGCCTGAAGTGTACAAGGTTCCCAGAGTCACCTACAAGGTATTGGCAGTGTACACCTGATGCCAGCGCTGCACCGTTACTACCAAGAGAAAAGGCTGCTCCCACAGACCCAGACTTCTGAGCTGTCTCTGGTGCCAATGCAGCCCGCAGAAACAGATTTCTCAAGCCTGCTCCAGTCATGTGAGTTACTGAAGTTGCACATTGCTTCTTCTCACAGAAGCAAAACATCTGATCCACCTAAAAGGGATTTAGCACTTAAGGTGGTGTGTAAAGTAAGCACACAATCCAGAAAACCTTCATACTGCCAATGTTTAACCCTACAGGTTAAACTCTGATAAATCTAAGAGTTTAAAATTCCTTATGGTCTTAGAGCTGTGCTTATGCAGATATGCAACAGAGCCTCAGGTTTCACGCTGTTAGGGACTCAGGTCACATTCGTTCCCTTTCAGGATCTAGAAATGAGGTATTACCCTGCCTAAATCCTCTCGGGGTCTCGATGGCAAAAGCACTCTTCTGGCTCATTTTCTGTATGTACACAGCATGAAGCTTCTCACAAGCTGCTTTTCTCTGCAAAGCCACTGTCTTGAAGGAATTTGGTGATGGTTCCCTTCAATGGCAGACTAACCCACGAAGCAGAACAATCCTCCAGTGGCCCGGAGATGTGGTACTGGCTCATCCTGGCCATAAGAAAGCCAAAAGTCCCCAATTTTGCAGGAGACTCAGCAGGCCATGGACTATTCAGAGACACAGTGAGAGCTCACTGTGTTTGCATTTGTCCTCTTCAAAGCCAGAAAAGCAAGCAGCCAAGACTGGTAGATTCATTGGACTGGAAAAAGAGAACGATGAGTCTGCATTTTTGCAGCATGGGTGCTGACCTGGGAGGCTGGGACTCAGGTCCCTCTGAAGGGTCTATGTCCTTTTTTTGGTCTAGCAATCCACCCCAATGGGTTGGAAATAATGACAAACCACAGTAACAATAGCCAGCTAAACAAAAAAAATATAAACAGAAACAACAACTGAGGCTGGGAAGAGAAATGGCCTTTGGGGATATTATTTTGAAGAGACTTCTGACTTTGATTTCCCAGGCAGGGGAGATGGCAAATCAGCCATCCTTGTTTCTTGAGAAAGAGACAAACCATATTTTTGTAAAGTTTCCTGTAGCCAAAGCCACTGAACTAACTAACATTAAAAAAGAGTAAAGCAGGAAAATGGTGAGGTCAACACAGAAACCAAGGCTGGAATCCCCATGACTCCACTCTGAAGAGCTAAACCTTCCTGAATTGCTGCCACAAAAGTGCAAGAATCTCCCTTGGCATGACATGCCTTTGGTCTATTCCATGGAAAGGAGAAGGCTCTAATTATCTTCCTGAACCCTGTGTGTAAAAAAGATCACACCAGGTGCAAAAGTAGCAATAGCATGTCCTATGTATTGACACAAGCTCTGTACATAAAGAAAAAAGTTTGCCCTGGTTATACAACCTGGGGAGACTGGTAGAAAGTAAACAAGCCGCACTGTTATTCCTCATGCCACGAATTAAAACCCGAGGCAGGTGAGAAGTGTGCCCCAACCGGTAGCAGAGCAGCAGTGGCCTCATGCAGACAGAAGCAGGAGCAGCACTGGCCCAAGCCTGTTGCCAACAGCTGCCCAGTCAGCTGGGAAAGAGCAGCAGGAGCTGGAGCTATGGGAGGAGTGGGAAATATGAATTAAACTTAAGAGTGATGGGCAACAGAAACAGGATGGGGCAGAAACCAGGAAGGAAAAGCAAAGCTAAGGAAGAAGGAAGCCTGCTTTGACAAGCTACCCTTGAGACCTCATTTCAGAATGCTGTCTGCTGCCACCTGCACAGGTTCTTCTGCAGAAATAACTCATATTTCTAATCTGCCTAGCTGAAGAGTTACTTTTTCAGTGTAAATTCATTTTGTTTCTGCAATATAACCACCCTTCCCTCTCCCCACAGCTCCCTCTCTCTCTCTCTCTCTCTCTCTAATTTAGAAGACTTCAAAATAAAGAAATAATCTACTCCTTGGAAACAGAAATTCATTGTTGGATTTCTTTCTCAACACAGTACACATAGGAGGGAACACAGACTTTTAAATTTCCCCAATCGCTTGGAAATTTGCTGTTGAAACATGGGAGCACCCATTTTCTCCTCAGCTAACCCTCGGAGCTTGGTGGTGTCGCAAAAGCAGGTCGGCAAAAGCAAGTCTTTGCCAGGACTCAGAGATGAACTGAATATGCAAATGAACCTCCACACACATGCCAATATATATTTACATGCATATTTATATATAAACAGTAACTATTTTTAAAAAGAACAATAACACCACCAAAGGAATCTGGGGAACCATGGTGCTCTTCGCTTACCATTGACAGGCCTCTGTTGTAGACAGACTGGGCTCTGCCCGGTCTGTCATGGGCTCTCCAGTTGCCTGAGTCTACTTAAATCCCAAATCCTGAACATGCAGCATTAGTGAGGGTGCTGGAAACACAGCAGACAATGACAACAACAACAACCTAATGGTTAGTAGTGGAGAAGAGGAATAAGTAAACACAAGAAAAGTATGCAAGTCACTTTATTAAAAGCATACCCATTGGGCTGCTTCTGCTACTTACAGCCGCTAATAAATTCCCTCTGTCCTAATACACTTGAAGTGCCAGGATGCATTATTCAGCACATAAGTAATCCACCACATTCTTTTGGCTAATAGTCAGTTGTTGAGCCAGACTCTCATTCCTGAAGGTCAGTAGCAACACTTCTATTGTGGCTGAAGAGCATGGCAGAGCCTTGTGGCACCTTACCCACCAGGTTAAAACAAGGATCCATGCAAGGGATCCCATGTAATGAATGTTACAAAGTTCCCAAGTGGGTATAGAGGTACTTCTGTGGAGGGTCAGGCCCTAAACTCACTTTGAAAACCACAGGAAGGAACTCAGCACCCAGTCAAGAGGACAAGGTGTTCACATGGCCACTGGAAAAGCCAGTTGGTCCACTGGATTTTCTGTCTTCATACGGAATGATAATTTGGGTTCTGAAGGCTAATTGGAGAGTTGAATTTGAGAGTGGCCTCAGAACCTTCGGGGACTCTGCGCCAACTACTTTAAAGGAACTGAGCGGGAGGTTGTGGTGAACTGCTTTTTCTTGCAGGTTTTTAGATCAGGCATGCTGCTGAACTTCCATATTAATATTGTGCGTTGTAGCTGTAGCACTTGCCAGAGAAGAAAGCCCCTCTACCTCTGCTTTTGTACTGTATCCTGGTGCACGGGTCTGTTGTCTCTCTCAGTGTTTGCATTAGGTTAAATGCTGCTGAAGTAGACGGGCCTAATTACGGCCTTTCATTCAAGATTAATATGAAGCCATTAAGCTGGTTTATGCAACCAGGTAGCTGAGCAATAGAAACATCTAAAACAAGCATGAGGCAATGTTGGAGGTTGAAACCCTGCAATCAGCAGGCTTTTGTTGTGAAAAGGCATGGCAAACACTGAAGCGAGTGCTGCCCTCATCTATGGACTTGACGAGACAAAACACAGCAAAGACTAGAGGGTCATCAAACCCACCACCAGTCTAGCCCTAGACTGGAGGGTTGAGCTAAACAGGGAAGCTCGCCTCTCCCAGTGCTCCGTGTCACTGCTGTTACACTACCCTGCGCTCAGCAAAACAAGCTCTGGTAGCTCTTTCACAGTGACAGCACATGGATGATTGCCCAATTCACTGCCAGCTTCTTCTCCAAGCAGAAACGCCTCAGAGAAACTTGGGCATTTTTCTAATGGCTGGATCAGAAAAGGGCAATGCCACAGCAATGCTTCTGGGAGGTCTCCCCCTATTACCCAAAACATTGCCCTTATCTTTGCAGTTATGCAGTTACTGAGATGCAGGGAGATTTTCTTGCTAATTAACTACATCTTCACTGACTTTGTTCGTGCTACCTAGGTATTTTTTAAAAGGATGGATATGCTGACACAGAGAAGAGGCCAATTAAGAGAGAAAAATTAATTAAAAAAAAAAATCAAAGTTTGATTGTAAGGAAAGAACAGAGAAATTCAAGAAAGGATTTATGAGTCAGTTTACAAAAAATAATGGAATTTTGAATAAATTGATAATTGATTTAACTGGATTATTATAATTTGCTCATAAATTATATGTAAACTGATTCTTTTATTAGTTTAAGACAAATTTCTTCTAGAAAGTCCAGAATGTCTGTTTTCTTCAAGCTTGGAGGAAAGGATAAGACGACAGATGTTATTTCCTCCCCCCCCAACCTGAACATACACATCCACTCAGATTTTTCAAGAGAACTATACTTCCTTCTCCCAAGGAAGAAATACTGAAAAGGAGATACTGCTGTGGCAGGCATTGTATAGTGCTGCTATGGGACCTTCCTGCCTTTCTAGGGCATGAAAGCACCTTTTTGGGGAGAAACGTCTTCTGGGCACCTCTGCTGATGAGTGTGAACAGATTTTAACCATTTTGAAACTGGGAAAGAATTTGCATACCTCTATACATGCAACAGGTACCTTTGATATCCAATCATGCTACTGTGGATGGACAATTGCAACTGTTTTCAGGCAACTATACACTTCCTTTGAAGTTCAGATGGGAAAAAAGCACCATCCTTCATCCCTTCACATTTACTATTTCCATCACAGCAGGAGGCAGAAGTGCCAGGTACTTTCCATAGAGGCAGCCCCTCCTATGTCGAACAGACACTCTTTGCTTAGTATTGCTATGATTTCCAGCTCCCACTGCAAAAACACAGAACTTTCATTGTCGGGAGCTAGAGAGAGCACATGTACGCACACACACACACACATTAGGCACTTTGTTTTATTTTGCAAAAAAAAAAAAAGAGTCTTTATATATAAACCATTTCATTCTCTCTCAAAACATTCTACAACTATACAGCTGTTTGCTCCATCATTTGCATAGGAAATACCACAATACAAAAATAAGGTAGGGGGGAGGCAAAAGAAGCAAAACAGCAACCAATTTATGCATGTGTTTCCACGTATAAACATTTGAAGCCTTACAAAATTATTTACATCATTTGTCAACTATTTACATTAAGAGCAACATTTCTAACTATAACAAACAAAACTATAATTTATCAAGTATACGTAAAATTGTCTTAAAAAAAAAGAGTCTATCATATACCACAAATAAATAAAGACAAATAACAGTTTTAACAAAGCTAGGTTTTCCTGCAAGACCCTTTTTTGGTATTTTGATTGTCTATTCTAGGCTTTGGTTGACAGCTTAATATTACGGCTTGTGAAGTTCAGACACTTACTAGGTTTGTTTGGTTTTCTCCTGTTGTCTGGCCAAATCCTATCTGGTCTAACCTCATCTTTGGCCCTTCATCTACTATTTCAAGGCTGAGCACGGTGGATCAAAGTCACTGTTAGCAAAAAAGGGCATCATTTCTTTGACTTCAGTAGAGTTTCAGCTCCTGTTGTCAGCAGTAAATTTTCCCCTGCGTGTGTCAATCTGAACAGTGGATTAACTAAACTGCACTGTAATTTTAAACAAAACTACTGTATCCTTTACCTCCTAGTAAATTACATGCAATATCCACATCAAACGAGATCATACTGGTGCTGAACCAGCTTAACATGTCTGTGTATGGAAACTGCATCCTAAATCCTTCTTTTTAAAGTGATACTAAGTTTAGCTTATAGTAAGAGGTTTAACATCCTGTGTTCATTTTAACTATCCCCGTTATTTCGGCTTCCAACATTGACTTTACAGTTCATTCTGCTTGTTCTACCCTTTTAAGCAATTTGAAAACAAAATCCTGCTTTGAATATTCAGTGCACACCATTGAGTTTAACAGGTACAAAAGATCTGAAAGGCTTAGCTCAGTTCTCTTAAAAAAAATGAAGCTAAGTTGGTTCTGTTTTGAGAGGTATATAAGTAACTTTTTTTCATAAATGTGCCGTGTTATCAAATGTAAAACAACTGCTTTTTTCAGATGTTTCTTAGAAAACTTCTGTAATAAACCTAAAAAAGCTGATCTGCATATTTACAAAATCTTTGTCATAGCAAACATGCAACACAGAACAAAGTGTTTTGTTCTATGTCTGTTTATGAATTTTTTTATGTATTTTATATCCACAGAACGGCTTAACATTAAAAAAAAAAAAAACCAAACAAAAAAACCAACAAAACACATGTACTTAATATGTCCAGTAAAAACCTGACAGATTACAGTTTATGGCTTTTCCACTGTGTGCATTCATCTGCATCCTCTCATTAATTTGTTTACCAAACACTGTCACCATAATGACAATGCTTTGGTCAAAACACCGCAAGAGGAAAAAATATGTATAAAGCTGCAATGTGTTGAGATATAATACTTGTAAAGAGATGAACCTGCTGACTAAAGCCATATACATTATGAAAGCAAACAAATGACCAAACGCTCCGGTATTGTGATACAGTGTCTTCCCTTTTTCCGCATAAATATACAAAATATACATTTCCAGTTTCTTTTGAGATTTCTTTTAAATGGATAACCCATACTCAAAAATTAAACTAATTTCAGTTGTGTGTTGAGAGTCAATAGGAAATTGCATAGATACAAAACAGCCTCAACGACAAGTCCAGCTTTTAGTTCTGATGCCTCTTCATGTGGAGAGCCAGGTGATCGGAGCGGGAGAAGCTGCGATTGCAGACGGCGCACTGGAAGGGCTTTGCCCCCGTGTGCTTCCTGTAGTGGCGCGTTAGTTCATCCGAGCGAGCGAATCTCCAGTCGCAGCCTTCCCATGTGCACTTGTATGGTTTCTCACCTGAAAGAGAGCACAGAGCAGTGAAACTGTCAGCCATCACTCTTTAGCAGAGAAAACTGATGCGAGATCACGCTGAATAGCACTGCTCTTCCATTTGAAGAAATAAATGACAAACAAGGAGCTGATGCTTCCTAGTTATTTGCAGGTCTATTCATCAGGCCCCAAACAAACAGCCCCTTTGTTTTTTTCAGCAAATTTTGTTCTTGAAAGTGTGATTTAATACCTCAATAAAATGCAAGAAACTTTCAAACACGCAAATTAGAGACAGCTATGGTACAGAAATGCAGAGTTAAGAAGACTGCACAAGACCAAAATACATTCCTTTATACTCACTCCAGTATGAGGGAGAGGAGGAAAAAAAAGCAGTCTCACATGATAATCTAGCCGAGTTTGTAACAAACTTATGCTTGCACCTTTGAAAAATGGGTAAATTATACAGAGCTTTTTTAAGAGATCTGAAATGGGAAGGAAGACTTCTATGAAGATTCTTTGTAGTGTGCAGATCTGTTCAAGAACTTCTGATGTGTGAAGAAAGGGGCACAGTGTGTTACAATGAGGATAGTATTTTCTAAAATGTCACAAGCAATAAAAACTTATGGTATCCCACTTAGGGCTAGCTATATATAGGAAATGGCACCTACAAGTTCAAAGCACCCATTTTCAGAATGAAATGTCTACAATAAGATGCTTAAATAGCCATATTTTAGAGGTGGAAAGTGCTTGCTGTTTCTAGCAGTCTGTACTGATGTAGGGGGAACATGGCATCTCTGAAAACTCACTATGTTACAGCAGCTCTGAATGCAACCTCAAAATATCCACCTAGTCTTGAATACACTGGCCCAAGCACCTCAAATGTTTGCATTCATCCATTTTAGAACTATAAACACAGTATTTTAAGCATGCCTACAATTTACAGGTGTTTGTTTAAATGCGAGAAATATAAAGTCACAAAGCCATGATGACTTCTGTGGCAGCAGCTTCATCTGGAGCAGAAATACACCCAAGCCGAGCATTCCAAAAAAGCCTTTCTAACCTCTTCTACCTCTTCATTGGTCTCAGACCTTTACCCTCAACAGTCTCAATCCTACTGCACTGTTGAGTGCCTCCTGTTTTTGTTTTTTACCATCATACAAGCATGTGGAAAAATTGAGAGAAGCCAATATCCTGCAATCTAACTGTTTACTCTGCATAAGCTAGGCAGGTAACACCATCTGAGAAACTCTAAAACATTACTTCAAAGGCACTTATTTATCATGCAGATGAAATTATGAAAATGTTTTTGTCTGGGAGTTTCTACTGCTTCTTCTGATTAACCTGCAACTTTTCATCTACTACTGAGTGAAAAACCAGCCCTTTGCTCACAAGGGGGATGTGGCTTCATGTTAGCAGCGTCACAACCAGAACCAGACCTCTACAAGAAAAACTAACCACCCAATCACCTCTTTGCAAAAACACCAACTAGGATTTATTGAAATTATGGTGGAAATGTAACATCCCTTAAGAAAAACAAGAGCCTGGCATCACCTCTCACAGAATTTGGCGGATCGCAAAGCAGAACACAAATCATCACAGATTTTTGTCGTAGCTGAATTTACTCTAATGAGTAAATTCTGATGCTGACTGAAGACTGAATGGTTTATCATATAGGATTGCTTTTTGCTCTATGCAACACATACTTTATGCTAAAATTCAGACTTCATCCAAATCCAGTTTGTAAAGCTTTTCTAGCACCAGAGAAGCCAGATAACACATTTGGTCTGCACAGCAGAATGACAGGAAAGGTCCCTATTCAGCGAGGGATCTTTTGCACTATATACATTGATGTATTTTAACTGCATTTTTAAGGGAGTCTTTTACAGATTCTTTTGCTGATCAATAAGCACAGCACCAGGGAGATCTTCTGAGAACACTTTGTGTTAAAACACACACGCACACATGGAGGTTACACAAAAGCATTACTCCTGCATTTGAAGCACCTTAACTTAAAGCCAGTGTATTTCTTTCTTTTTCTCAGTCCTTTCTCTTTTCCCCCTATTGGCTTTAAACTCTTAAAAGTCTTCACTTAAAACTGCCAACCTTATACTTCATGCTGAACTCCCAGTCTTGTGATCCTGCCCCACTTCACTGCCCAGGGAGAGCATATACATAGTTAGGCCTCTATCTGCTCCTAATGTTTGCTCTTATATTTTGCAGATTTACACAAGGAATGACAGAAAAGGTAAAGAGGGCAGGAAAACAGCACTCGTTAACAAAAGCCTAGGAATATCCAGACCAGACCGGAATGGGGACCCAGAGATTAAAATCTCTTTCCAAGCCTGGCATCAAGGAGATATGAAGTACGTGCAACTTTCACCAAGTGTCGGACTACACTGCACTGAAAAAGCAGCCTCAAAGTTGTCCTGTGTAGATGGTACCTGACCCCGTCAGAGTACGAACAGAAAAAGAAGCTGCCCTCCGTTAAAACTTTCCCTCACGTGCGAGCAGTGCCGTCAGCGATACGAAGGCTCCTGGCACGCGAACTGGCAGCAGTCGGGGCAGCAGCGAACCCTGTACCTTGCTGGGTGCCACAGCGTCCAAGCCAATGTCGAGCCCAGCGACCAGAGACCCCACCAAACTCCAGGGCACTCAACTTCGTAGAGACACTATCTCGACACCTACTGCACTGTCCCGGTCACTTCAGTGCCAGCCACAGCCAGAACCCTCCCGGGCGACAGCGCTGCTCAGGGGAAAAGCTACGCGCGGAATAGCACTGCTCCTCCCTGCCGGCAGACTGCTGCAGACCCGAGCTAAACCAAGCACTGCTCAGGGGATGGATGAGCAGAGGGGAACAAGCTTCTGCCTTACACAGATTGTTTTAACAGTGTTACTTTAATAAACTGGAAATTAAGGCCAGAATGCTGCTTTTAACCCCTGCTTTGGCCAACAGTGAGAACTGGAAAATGTATTTTTAGTGCCAGTGCGGAGGCCTACGTTATTTTGAATAAATCCTAGGGGTAAAATACTGAATATCTATGTTTGTAATGCTAGTTTCCGTTGGAAAGTTCTATTTAAAAACTGAATCAATTTCAAATGTTTTCCTTTCGGGCAAGGAGGAAGCAAGGGTAAGAAAAAGTAGGTGCAGATTATTTTCACTCCTTTAGAGCAAGGAGAAGAACAACTAGCTGGCAGTATTTTCTCTCTCTCAACCTATACACATGCTTTTTGTCATTCAGCAGAAATAAGAATTTGGTTTAAGTTCCTGCAAGTGGGGGAAAAAGTGCCTCCCATTACGTATTTTCTGAAGTGATCCTACTTCTTTGCTATACTGACTTTAAAGCTCTGAGAAATCTGGGTTGAAGATTTATTTTTTAAAAAAGCAGGTATATACAACAAGGGACACTGAACCCTTTATCCGCTATTTTCGTTGGCTACATAGTAATGTAAGATTTGTTTACTTTAATGATTGTGCGAAATACAGTAGCTCTAAAGTTTTAGAAATATTTGGTTTTCCTCCAGCAATTTAGGGCTTCTATAGGGTGTTAAACCAAGAATGCCACTGGTCATCAAATATGAAGGCAGTACACGGCTCGGTTACTGGAACACGATCGTGGTATCAAACAGATATTTCACTGTAAAAGCAAGAAAACAGCTAACTCCTCCACTTCAGGGGAGCTTCCACGGGATTTGTTAGAATGTCAACACTGTTCAACTAAAACACCATGAGGGAAGCTGGTACCGATTTCCAGCCAAATAGCACACTCCAACCCTTTCTTCCCTAGCCAGAAATATTATACGCAGCACTTCTGGGAAACAGAACTGCTTTCCTTTAAATTATACTTCAACAGGATAGGGATTTCATAAGTTTAATTGGATTTCTGCATAACCTCCATCCAGTATCACTGATTTAAAATATTTTGCTAGGCTTATACATCACAAAATGTATTTTTAAGTTCTCGAGCTCTTAATATGTATCCACTCTCCAGTTTAAAAAAAATACATTTGTGGAGCATGAGAAAGAGACTTGTACTTGAGCACAGAAATTTTAAGCTCTAATGTTTAGTTTGGAAGCTCTTTTACAGAAAGCACCTACCAAGAGATAAGGGAGCTTAACCTGAAAGGAGACTATTTTCCTTGCAATGTGCCTGTTACAAAAAATTATTTACAATGCTATGAAATTGCAAGGATGTCAAAAAGATGTTTAGATATCCACCTGTAACATGCTAACCTAACCAGCACACTTCAACAGATAAAATTTCCTCAGGTAGATCCCCAAGGTTCGGGTTTCTTATCAATACAAGAGAGTGGTCCGGACCAGTAAACACATTTGTGTTGCCTCTTCTCCCTTTAATTTATCTTCTTGTGATTTAGCCATGTCAAAATGCACCAATTGCCTTCCAAACATTAATTCCGGTCGCTGGCAGCGACACTGATGGCCATGCTCATTTGGGTAAGGCACAGTGCCACCAGTGCGGGGGTGACAGTCATTCTGAAGACACCCTCTATCTTCAACATGCACCCTCTGTTCAAGAACATGTTTCTGTTTAAAATTCTCTTTGGAAAAAATAAGTCACTGAGAGCTTCCATTATTGATGAATTTCCCCATTAAGAAGAGCTTTATGACTTTATTTCTGCAATTCACTGCTAGGATGGGTTTCTTTAAATATAAAGCTGTAAACAGCAAGGGCTGGATTTTCAAACATAAAGTTAGGTAACTCTATTGGTATGCAGAAATCCAAATACAGGTATTGCACCAGCCAACGCCTGCAACTTCACTTGTTTGCTGTCAGAAATTTTTGTCAGAACAGCGAGTTTGGAACTTCCCTGACGAGCAAAAAGTAGCATGCTTTTCAAACACTCCAAAAAGACAACACCTGATTACATCTTGCAAGAAAGTATAAAGACACCTCCTTCCGCCAGTCTTTCCATTTTAATATCACTTGTGTTTATTATGGAACTATTTCTAGTGGCAAGTGTCTGGCCTTAAAAAATTTTCAACTACATGTGATGAAAAGTCAGCAGGCAAAGCAGAAGTTTCTGCACCATAACTGCACCAGTTACGTACATAACCTTTAGCACGTTCAGTTTCAAACCAGATTATTAAAAACCTTTATGCTGTCTCAAAGCTTTCCAGTGAATTTGTTTTCAAATTTTTTACATGTGAACATCAGTCGTCTTAATTCCCTGAGATGCTATAGCCTTAAATTAAAAAAATATAAAAAAAAAAATTAAAAAAAAAAAGAAATGTTTTTTTCTGTTTTAGTTTGCTTGAAATAGTGTTTCTCTAGCTCACAGAACCACAGTTTTAAACTCTGGTCTCTTCCAAGCTGACTGGACCAGAAAGTAGTTACTTGGGTGTATGTCTGCACTCGTTCAGATGTGTTTTGCTCCCAACGTTTAGTTAAAATCAGACCTTCCTTCTGCCATTGATTAAGTGCTGCAGTCGTCGTTATAAGCAGCTTCTGGGTTTGTACTTGGGTTGTGGGGTTTTTTTTGAGAAAGAACAGAAAGCTGAAGTTTCAAAATAATCCCTCGGCTGTTTAAAAGCTCTTTAGTGCACTAAAATTCTCAGTTGTCCAAGAGTCCTGGCAGCACACAAGGTACATCCAGCTTATTTTGTGAGTGACAAAACAAATTCAGTCCTAGAAATATCCATCTCATCAACGATATGAATTAGGAGTGTATGCTGCACATTTTAAAACGTGATAAAGCCACTCCCTAGTATAGTAATGGCTGGAGTGTGACCATTAGGTACGACTTCACAATGAAACAGCATTTTGAGGAATTTTGTAACAGAGAGCTATTGAGCCCTCGAAGTCCGATCACAGACTTTGTACTTGATACATTCACAGACTTGATAAATCAAGCATGAACAAGAATAAAAGTTAACTGACTGGTGAGCAAAGAGGACAGTGAAAAGAACTGTGCATCATCTACTTTCTGACCGGAGACGAATTACCTTCTCAGGGCTCCCACCACTGCTCGAAGCACATTTATTTTCCTCAGTGCTGTCTCATGCATTTCAAGGATTACTAGGGAATCTTTACTGGCCTGTGCAATGGTTTATTTTCTTTCTGGTATAACATTCTGCCTTAACAGAGGTGGTCTCTCTTCAAAGAGATATGCAAACAAAGAGGAAAGGAATTTTTTTAAAGTAGGTTTATAAGAAGTCCGTGCCATCTGGGGTGCATGTCTGCGTCTACACATCCTGTGCCGAAGAACACACTTCCTAACCTATGCCTATGGTACAAGAACAGCTCTTTAGCTCTCTTACCAGTTACACTGGCTTTTGTACCGTCAGATAAGAGGTGCTCCTAAAATGGAATTTATTAAACATGTACTGTAGACTTCCAGATTTCCATCTACTGTATGCACACAGGCACAGAAAAAAAATTAAAAATTAAAGCAAAACATAAAAGCTATTTTAACTCAAAGCGAAGTACTGTACACTGCCAAAATCAAAGGTTTTAATATGTCCTTAATCAGAGTTGTTAGAGATCACTGAATATAAATAATGCAGCCTGACAGGACAGGAATGCTGCTACCAAGATACTCAGACTAAACTAGGACATTACTCAAATGTTTCTAATCTTTCACCAATGGGAGGTGCAGGTCATCTAACAAACAACAAGCAACACTCTACTCTGGCTGGAACCAGGAGTCAATCATCCCAGTCAAGCTCAGAAATTAATTACAATAAGGAATGTCTGATCAAATAATGGAAAGTTTTAATCACTGGCAATTGCTGTGAATCTTGGGGCTATATTAGCCTATGGAGGGCGGTCTCAAAATGAACTATATTTAAAGTCAGTCTCTTAGGTCAACAGTTTCCTTATCAGGAATCAAATATCCTGGAACTGAAGTTTAATCCTCTCAGGGAGCAATTGACAGAAACAACAGTTTTTTTAAGCTTTCATGCTTAGAGGGACTTTCTAAGCTTTTAATCAAAAAGAAAATATTAGGCTTTTCTTTTCGGTATCTAAAATCTGAATACCCCTCACCTGATACCCTAGAATTTAATTCCTGATTCATAAAAATTGTATGCTGATGTGAACGATCAGTAATATTTAATTAAAATATACGTTTAGGTTGCTAAGATTTCACCTTCTTTTGAGCAACACATTCTAACACTTCTCACTTAGCTTATGACTACGGATAAAGAACCAGATCAATTAATCCCAAGGTCTGCAATTCTTCACAAAGTGTTTGGAAAAAAAAAAAACACATTATTTTCCCTTAAATTGTGGTTTGCACAGGAAAATAATGTACTTCCATTTCTCACACAGGCAACTAATGGATTTAGAAGAATTCATAAATAAAAGATACTAACATACTCTTCGGCATTGTCTAGCAACACTGCACTTTAATGCACTTTGTCAACAGTTTTATTTAACTCTCTCCCACTTTTCCTTATGGTCTCTATCAATGATGGCATTTACTGACAGCTCCTTAAAGCATAATCTCTGCAACTGACTCATCTAACAGGTCAAAGAAGCGGGGTCTGCACAGAAATATTAGTTAATAGCTGTTTTCATGATCCAAAGATTTTTCCAGGATGAGGTTTGCTATATGCATAGACGGCTGCAATCATGAGCAAGGCAGAGTCTTTTGGGGTCTCCTTTCCAAATTTGTGCACCCTGAGTGAAATCCCCCACCAGAGTCTCAGGATGATTTGAGTTGATATATATTTTCACAAGGTGCTTTTCTTCCAGCAGGAGTCAAACTACTAGATGTTTTCCCTTCTCAGCAATAGGCATCCTGAATTCCTGGGCAATTCTATATGGCACCACCTTTAACAAGTGTCCCTACAGAGCACCAAGTCCTAGGGACTGCTCAAGTCTACTGCACACAACTGGTTCTAACTCTGATGTACCATCAGTCTAATTTTGGATCTATCAAGGCAGAGATCTAAAATAAAATAAAATGTTTAACACCTTGAGGAACTGCACAAGTCAGCAGCTGTTCCATGCCTATATAAACATTTGAAATAACTAGGGACGGTGGAAGTATTTTGAGTGCATCTCATTTAGAAAAATGCCATTTCTCTCGAGTTATCTCGGCTTCCACTTCCCATCACTAAATCCAAACTAGATCTATAGATAGAGATGAAATAGTTCTGCAGTTAATGCTAGAAACTATTAATGGCAAGCCCATCATGTGACTAGAGAACATGCCTGTACAAAGACTCTGTATACAGAAAACCAATATGCAGCTGGAAAATGTCCTCAATGTGCGTGCCTTGATGTGTTCAAAACAATGACAGATTCTCCTCTTAAAAACATACACAATTCTGAAGCGTCCAGCTGATCACAGAAACAATAATTAAAATAGCCCTGGAGCCAGCAGTTCTGCAGTGTTGCAGGTAGGGTATTCCCAGTACCCACGTATCAAACACTTAATTTCCACAATCCAATCTTTAACATATAAAGAAATCTAAAAGGATAACTTATAGGACCACTGTTGATGAATGATCACTTGATATATATATTTACATACTCAGATGCCAGAAAAGGAACTCAATGAAGTTTATCTGCTATACACAAGTAACTGCTTTTCACTGATATTTGGCACATTTTTTTAAGTTGGACATACAGCTGTTATGCCAAAGGTTTAAGGTGGTTTTACTGCTGAAAAGCCTGTGATAAAGGCACAACTCCCTCACACATATTATACCACAGTTGCACAATGCCAGGCATGAAAAGAAACTTGTTCTATGACAAACAGGTAAAGTCATTTTAAAAGGAAGTGTTTTAAGGTATTACAATGTACCAGACACCTGCATGGAAATGGACAAAGAGCGTTACATATCTTTTCAACATCTGAATCTTTGTTCATATTTTGGTTTGGGGTTATGAGTTTACGAACTAAAATCTACTTCATCATTCACAAATGCTAAAGCATTACACAGAGAAAGAAAAACGTGTGCCTGCCTCTGCAACCGGTACAAATACATTACCCAGCTTAGCTCTTAATGGGAATGCTGGATTCCTAATCAACAGCAAGAGTCCAGAGTAATTACATTAAATCAGCATAACTTTATTAGCTTATACCACCTGACTTGGTCTAAGGTAAACACCTTGGGAACACTTAAGAAGAAAAATGTATGGGATTTTCCTCTTGCCCATTTCCTATAGTTTTATTTAAATGTACCTCAAAGTCTGACAGTGTGTTCATATCTCAACTAAAAAAGAAAGGACTACAGCCTACATTCCACCTATCAAAAATAAAACTTCCCTTAGCTTTGTTCTCCAAGAACATCCACTAAACCCAGGGAAAGCTTTTCGGAAGGGAAAGGCTGCTAAATAAATACCGTGAAAAGGCTGAGATTTTCCAATACAAAAGGAAAACCATAAGGTCTGTCTTGACTTTTAATGGCAGACAACTTTCGCTGCAGGCTCTTTTATTTTAAGATGACAGATTGCTGAGAAGGGCGGGGACTGATTGGGATGAGAAAGAGACTGCAGCCAATTTTAAAAGGTATTGTTAAGAAACTAAGAATAAAGAGAAAACAACTTCAGTGGTCCATGATTACTAAAGAACGGGTTTAGCCAGATAAACAGGTCTGCTATCCCTGAAGGGATTTGAAAGAATATCACACACAACTTTATTAAAATGGATTACGTGACATTTGCTTTACACTTTGAAGGTAAAAGCTTCACAATAGTCCTTTAAAAAAAATTTAAACTAAAAAAAAAAATATCAAAACTTACTAGTGCTGTATGAATTCACAGTTCAGGGGAATGGGATGCAGAGAGGCACACAATCTAATTTAGCCCTCGGCATTGAGTCCTTTGGAGATCAATAGTGAGATTCTGTTGCACTCCTGGGGGACCTGAGCAACTTCTCAGGTTTCTCTGAGTTTGCACCCCTTTACTTCAACATTCGTTAATCGATTTAATGTTAAGTCCGAGATCTGGCTCTTAATACACACTTCAACCATATGTTAAGGCAGAGATCATAATCAGTGCTGAAAATCTTCAGTTATGAAGTGAATATTCAAGAGAGTTAAACTAATACAAACTCCGAAATATTGCAGGTAACAGGATACAGACTTACATTCTTGCATGTAATGCACGCTTTAGACAGTTTATCCCTTCATTCACCTCCCCAGAAGACCCTTTGTATTACAGACCTGCTTAAATTCACTAGATTTTTATCTACAACAACATTCTTGTTTTCACGAATATATCGGTTCCTTTGACCTTTGCACATTTATCCACATTTCTAGGTAAAAAAGTGAAGGCAACAATAAACATTAGTGACCCTAAGCAATATATGTTAGCTACGTGGGATGTACCTCTACGCACACAAGTATTAACTTTGTAAACCCTAATGTCATTACTACTCGAGGTACAAAAAAGATATAAATTGATTTAAAAAAGAAAAAGTTCCCATTTCAAATGCTGACCACGTAATGCTAATTTTTAGACTAAAGTTTTGCTTTTATTTCTCTTTCTAGCTATTATATAATAGTAAACGAGATATTTAAAACTCGTATTTAGTTCCTGGCTGAAGTGCGTAAGTGGAAATCGCACACTCTTAAATTTACAGATTATTTACTAAAGGGGGTTTCTACTCTCCAAGACTACTCAGATTTACATCCTTGTGAAAATATTCCTTTCTTACTAAACTTACTGCTAATGAGTGATAATATATAAAAAGTATTTTTAACAGTGTTTGCGTTTAGCCTGTTACTAATGCAAAGCAATGATTTTTGTACAGTTGGTTTCGATTTTTCATTGTGACTGCAACACAGGTAACTTTCATTTCTCAAACAAAATTTCCTTAGTAACATTTAGCCTGGAGATACTCAATTTCTTTACGATAATCTAACGATCCATTCTAAATAGCTGCCGAACAGAAAGCCTTGTTTCCACAGAAACAGTGAAACATTTTGTTAGATCACAGCTCATGACAAGTTTTGTTTTGACTTTTGGTTTAAACTTACTTCTTACTAGAAAGGCACAGCCATGGCACTGACAGCCGGCTTCAATAACAAAGTTGCTTTAAATGTGATTCGTGTTTTGCTCTGATTCCAGGTTCACACAAAAAAAACCAGGCTCATACTCAGTTTTAAAATCAGGAGCTGCAGCCCTCTCATTTGATTTGATACTTTTCAGTGATTTGGCATGAACAGTTCTGTCCTAAGATCCTGCCAAAGAACTGTACTAGTTTCCGATCTGCTGGTGTTGAGTTCTTCTCCCTGTTTCCCTCTTTCCTTCTCCCTGCCTCAGCAGGTGAATGCTTAGGAAGAGCACCTAGGGCAATTCCACCTCCCAACCACTGTCCTCTGCACGCACGGCTCCTGCACCTATGCACAAGCAACACCATCCCCAGCTCCGCTCCACGCGGGCCTGAGAACAGGGACTGCCTCTGTACCTGCGGGTGGAGTTTGATCAAGGTACAAAAACCAAGTGTGACTCACTGACACTTTTAATTGTCTCCATTTTAACGTCACTCACTGACCAAAAAAAAAAAGAAAAAAGTTGTTGCTTTTTTTAAGTAAGCATGTATAACCACTTGTCTTTCAAAAAAGTAATAAAACACACTTAATGCCAAGGACAGAGTAAATGGACATATCTTGGGAGTTTTCACGATGTTCCTGAAAAATTCTAAGATTAAAGAATTATAAAAGGTCAAGAGAAAAACCCAAACCAGAAAATTCCATCTAGTTAGATAAATCTTTAAAAGAACACGTTTACTACGCTTAATTCATTATTCAAGGGGAAAAAAGCCTATTTTTTAACACGTTAATGGCATTTTAGATTGAAAAGGCACGTTTCCATCTGCTTTTTTTCTCAGCTATTGTGAGTTCTGTATTATAAAAGGTTTAACAAAATTGCATTAGTAAAAGCAATTTTTCTTTTCATTGACCAATCCCTAAACATTTCTTAACTGAACTGCCAGTTTGTACCCATAGCACTCTAGAGAAAACAGGGAGGAGATGGCAGACCAAACATGCTTACTTTCTCAGTAAATGTGACAGCCATGAGTGAACAAGAGACAGTGAGAGAGTGAGTACATACCTGTGTGAGTTCTCAGGTGTGCTTTTAAGTGAGAAGACTTTGTATAAACTTTTGTGCAGCCTAAAACAAAACAAAAAAGCAGAAAGGCTTCAGTAGGGAGAAGAGGAACACTTCGCATTACATTTAAACTTCCTCACTCAGTGCTGGGGAACTATCTGGACACAAGTTTGCTACCTTCTGGCATCATCTTTGTCATTTAGAAGTAAAATTTTACATAGAAAGTTCCTAGGGATATGCTGCTTTACATAGAAAAATCACGTATGTTTCTGGCAGATTTACTGCTTTGTAATGTAGTATAGACCAAGAGCTGCTACAATCTATGTACAGTAACACCTGCTACATAAGTTAATAACTCAGCAGGGGGCTTCATCTTTTAAAAATTTCAGAGAGGACTTGATCAAGCCAGGCTCGGTGTCACTGCCGCCCAGGGCTCAGCATAACTCTTCCACCAAGCACTTATCACGATGCACACCGAATGGGTGCTACGCCACCCAGAGTTATGTTGCTCAAGGGGGAGAGCAACCAGGAGCAGCAATTTCTCTCTGCGCTACAGTGGGTGTGAACATCTTGTATCTGGGATCACGTACTACATGGAGGCACAGTTTATAGTCAGGTCTCTCTTCCCCTTCAGTGTAGGAGAGGGAGAGGCTGAAGACAACCCACCTGTGGGTAATTTTCAGAGATGGTTTTAATGGATTTATGAGGGCAGCTGAATCTCCTGTTCATAACAGGGAAGATACGGCCACGGCCTCAGCTATTGGGAGCTGAAGTGATTCTTTCAGTGCCAGAAGATTCAAACTGAGCTGTACAGTGTTGGACAAACTGAACCTCTGTTCCACCACAGATATTGGAAGAGTGAGCGCAGGAGCTGCATAGTCACACTGACTTACATTAGCAAAGGCCATCATTTTTTTACTTTCTATAGAGCAAAAATTTTGTAACATTGCAAAATGAGCTCAGTTGCTTAAGAGAACGACAAATGAACTGAAGAAAACAGTCTATATTATTTAAAGAATGTAAAAATGTCCCACTCAAAACAACAAAGAAGAGAAATTCTACTTTGACAAGAAATTATTCGATTCTCCCTAGGTGTAGACTACAGCTAAAGAAAAAACACCTATACCTCATCCATGATTATTCACACTTTTATTATTGTAAAGGCTGGGATCTTCTGGCATAGATTGCTTACCGGGATAGTCACAGTAGTGGATACGTCTTTTCTCCAAATCTGGGTTACTTCTCCTGTTGTATCTGACCGGTTGGATGTTCTGGGGGGTTATGGGCAGAGTCGCTGGTAAGTTTGGATTGTGAATCGCCAGCTTAGAAGCTATAGTTGCGGCGTATGACGGAGGGGGGGTTAAATTCTGCAGCATCTCTGCTTGTCTGTCTGGACTTCCAGGTTCTGAGCTTGGGGGCGAAGGAGGGAAGTAAGTGGCCTGCTGCTGCAGAAACTGGTTTGGCATGGTGTAGCTACAGGGGGGGATGCCCTGGAACTGTTTCATTGCAGTCTGTGGAACAGCCGAGGAGAGCGTGTTAAGGCCCGCCATGGCTGATGGCATGGAGACATTGTTTAGGGAGTCCATCACGGCTGCCTGAGAAGTAGTGTTGGGCATATCTAAATCCGGTGAGCTCAAGAGCTGATACAGCTGGCCTTGCTGGGGTGTGACAGAAAGATGAACATCTGGAGTAGGAAGCTCCTGCTTGATGAAAATGTTGTTCACATCAGGAGTTTGGTGGGAGCTGAAGATGCTGGTAAATTCGGGGAGGGCCTGAGTGGGAGTAGGGGCAGGGGCAGCAGTTTCGTTCTGGTGACTGAAGATGGTGACCGGCTCTGTCTTGATGTGGGTTACACAGGGTCGCTGAGATTTGTACAGGCCAGTTCTCAGATGGCTAATGTCGGGGAGGAAGACGTTCATGTTGATGCTGTAAGGCAACCCTTCGCTGTCAGTGAAAAACTGGTCTACAACCGAGGCACTGTCTCTTCTGTACTTCTTATGTTCAGGGATGACGGGAACAGGTGGGAGCTGAGGTGCCAGGTATTTCTCCATTTCACATCTTGTCTACAAAGAAAAAACAGACCATAATCCACATGATTTGTTACCAACCAAGAAAGATGATGGCATGCAAGTCATGTGAGGCTTTGCAAATAAAAGGCAATACTGTTCAGCCAGCTGCAAGACACCTACTGAGGAAGTTATGAATGCTCACACTAATGAAAACCTGCCTTTTATAATCGCATGCTGATCAACATCATCAAGGACAAGGAGATAAAGTCATGGCATAAGTCATTCACACATTAAGATCGATCTGATGTTTCAGCACACACAAACTTTTCATCTTTTATGCCTACAAGACAGTGCGAGGCACAGAAGTGACAGGCGCTGTGCCTAATCTGCAGATCTCCTGCTATGGAATTCACTGCTCGAGCAGAGTGACTGCCTATCTGTTTCACCCGCTTGTCTTTGAAATGCTAACTCTAAAAGCCACATCCTCAGCTGGCTATTTGAATGCTAATACTTCAAATAACGCTTATATATATATATATATATTCTACACTTACAGGATTTTTCATCCTTAAAAGAACAGTATTTGATTAGAAATATGACACCAAAGTGTAAAATTATTAATCATACTGAATAACAAGAAGACGGGTTGACTGCATCAGAGTACTCTTTGTGTAAAGTGTCTCCAGGACTACACTTAAACCAGTAATAATCTATGCAGTGTATAATTGGCTAATAGCATGATAAACATGACCCGATCCATGCCTCAGTCCTCGGAGAGCTCTTTAATTACTGGAAAATCATTCTCTTAGCGCAGTGGTGCGAGGGAATCCGTGGGTGGCTGGAGCCCTATACATTACTGGTGTACAGTCATCGGCAAAACATTTATCACGCACTCTCCAATGGGCAAATGCTACATTCCCCCCTGCCCTGTCAAGAAAGCGCTCATACCAGACCCGTTTAGCACCCCGCAAGAGAAAGCAGCTGACAAACAGCAACTCTGCCCGAAAACGGATTTTAGGACCTTTCTTCAAAGACCCCCAGTAAACACCACAAACAAACGGAGCCGCCTTCCCGACCCTTTGATCTGGATCTGCCCCGACATGCCAGACCACTTTTTCTAGCTCTTGTTTACGAGCCGAGGGTAGCTCGCTTTGAAGCCGTGAGTTATTTACTCGCTGAGGAAGACACCACCGAAACGCAGCGCCCGACAGCCCGCTGCGGCACCGGGGGCTCCCACCGGCCCGGAGGGCGCGGGTGTCCCACAGGGGCGCGGGGAGCCGCCCCCGGACCCGGCACCGTCCGCGGGCTGGAGCCCGGCTGCGGTTGGCGCCTTCCCGCTTTTAGCTCCTCCAGCTGTTTGCCTGTGGATCCGCTCCCAAACAGCCTCCTGGGACAGACAGAAAATCCCGGGAAGTCCCCCCTTCCCGGTGTGTCGTGTGCTCTCGCCCTCCCTCACCCCCCCTTTCCGAACATGACTCCGTGCGTGGGCGAGGAGGACAGGCGGCCGCTCTAATTCTGCCGCCGGGCAAGTGCGAAGGCAGCAGCTGTAGCTTTCAACACACCCGCGGGGGCAGCCCCGCTCCCCCCGTCCGCTCCGGGACGGCCCGCGGAGCCCGCGCCCCGCCTCAGCGCCGGCCGCCGCGCACAGCTCCGCCGGCGGGAACGCGGGAGCGCTCCCGCTCCGCACGGGCGGCGAGGCCGCTGCCCCGCACACGCACACGCATACCCACGCCCCGCCGCTGCCGCCGCAGCCCCGCACCTCAGTGTCCGCCGCCTCGCCCCGCGGCCCGGCCCCACCCAGTCCCGCCCGCCCCCTCCGCAGCGGTCGCTCCCGCCCGGGCGAGGTGCGATGGCCGGTGGGCTGTGCGGGGACCCAGCGCCCACCGGCGGGCTGGGAGGGGGTGCCCGCAGCCTACCTGCACCATCTCCTCCGCCGGCAGGGTCGCGCCGCCGCCCCCGCCGCCCGCTGGGTGCTGCTGCGGCTGCTGGGGCGGCGGCTGCTGCTGCTTCAGGTCCTCCCCGGGGAAGATCGCTGCCTCCCGGGCGCCCAGCACGGGCTTCAGCTGCGCGAACACCGGCTCCTCGGGCTGCTGCACGGGCCCCAGGCGGGCGCTCATGGTTAGCACCCTGGTGGCCATGAGGCTGGCGGCGGGCGCGGCGCGGACGGTCTGCCCGCCCCGGCACAGGGCGACTGACCCGCGGGCGGCTCCGGGCGGGCGGGCGGGCGGCGGCTGCTCGTGCGCTCAGTGCTCAGGAGCCCCAGCCCAGCGCGCATCCACTCCGCTGTCGTCAGTGCCTCCGCCTGTACCTGGCCGCGCGTATCTAGCCGGTGACACACGCCCGCCTCTATTTCACCCTACTCCACCCCCGGCCCCCCCTACACCCCACCCAGACCGGCGAAGGGGGCCGGCCCTGCCGCCCGCCCTGCCTACGGGGAGCGCGGACAGCTCCTCCCCGCCGCCCGGCCCGGCCCGGCCCGGCCCGGCCCGATCCAGCCCTGCCCCGCAGCGGCGGCACCGGCGAGCGCGGCGGAGGAGGCAGCGGCACGGAGTGGTCCCGGTCCCGGTCCCGACCCTGACCCAGGCCCCGAGCCGACCCCGCCGCACCGCCCGGGCAGCAGCCGGGGAGCGGTGCCGGGCGCACGGTGCTCGGGCAGGGGCGGCGGGCGCGGTGCTCGCCGCGGAGTGGAAGCGGGTTTTCAGCAAGTGCGGCGGTCCGCCGAGGCCCCTCTCGTGCTTTCACTATTATTTATAGTCTTGTAAAGAAGCGCTGCTAATGTGGGCACTTCAAAACAACCGTCTTGTCCTACCTTTCATCTTCAGAAGAGCTTTAAAGGCAGTCATTCAGATTTATTGTATTTTGTCCCGAAGGCAACTCGTACTCGAAACCTGCTGCTAATAAATTTCAGCGCTGCAATGTACATCCCCCCTACGATGTGCAAATGCTGTTTTTCAGCGTATTACAGAAATAGCGCAGATGAGAAGGAGAACAGGTAGAGGAAAAGAGGTAGCGACGATTGTCTCGTCTCTTCCCCCCCCTCCCCCTTGGATGAGGCAAGTTTCTATGTACTTGTTTTGAGGTGTGGTTTCGACGCAAAGCATATTTCCTCGTAGACACAGGACGGTGAGCTAAGCTCCCGCATGTTTCGCTGAAGGAAGAGAAAGAGGAGCGTCGCTGTCCTTTCGTGCGACACCGGCGGGCTCACGTCGTATGGGAAAAGTACAGCATGTAGTGAAGCCTTGGAAAAAAAACTTTCCACTTTTTTTCTGGCCCTGCCAGCTCTGCACACTCGGTTTGCAGGGAGAGAGTCAGTGAATCCATAGACATATTGACAACCTCCCCCTTCCCGCATTTATCCCCTATCACTTACAGACAAAGCTCTTTTTTAAAAACGTAAAAAAGGATTTTTTTCTGGTCAACCTGGCACTCCTCCTCTTTGCAGCCCAGTCCACAGCGAGTAGGATGTCTCAGAGCCTGCATGCAGACAACTAATTACAGAACCAGGAAAGAGCTCAGCATAACATTTCTTTACACAAACTGTCTGTTTAGCAATACGTAGCCGCTCGATGCTTGTTATTACTAACGCAGATCCGGCTATTCCCGTCAGCGTAGCATTTAAAGCCGTGCAGGCTAATTTCCATCCACTAACACTAACATGTATTTACATTTAGACAATGCAACTTCAGTGTCGTTTTCTGAAGACTCACTGCTGGCATTTCTTTCCTCACTCAAGCCTATAAACAGGTGTTTTAACGAACAGATTTTTAAATCATCTTGTTTTTGTGTGAATGCCCTTCGCATAACCCTGGTTTAGGGCTATACTTCAAAGTACAGTTTTTGAATGCCCGTCATGTCCTCTGTGTTAAGCCAGTTAGGCTTCAAAGTACGTTTTTGACCCTCTGAAAGGACAAGTTTAGTATAAACTGCTTTCTAACAGCTTTAAAAATGCAAAACTAGCAATACTACACTAGGCTGTCTGGAAACTAATTCTTCTAGATCAGGCACAACATAGGGCTAGACAGTATCTGATTAGTGCATATACCAATAACTTGCAGACATTTCTGTGAATTATATGGCTGTAGTAACTGAAATGTTTCTGAGACTTTCATACTTTAATTGCATGTTTTCCCTCCATCTCCTTAAGTGAATGATAAACAGATAATTTCAAAATTTTGAGTGTTTTTGTTTTATATATGTACATTGTTAAAGGGCCTGCTCTAGCAAATGCTTTAGCAGGTTAATTAAAACGGTATCATTGAGTAAAGCTCTGTGTATACTTTAAACATCTTCAAAAACATCTCTGAATGGGTTTTAACACAGATAAATAAATCCAATCTCATCACCATGTTTTTGTGCTAATGATGGGCCGGGTCCTACAGTCTTTTGTCAGGCAACAATCAAATGGAAGATTACTAAAGACTATATAATTTTTAAAGGGTGATGTTTTATTTTGACATTTCTGCTGTAACTAACAACGAAACAGATTGACTCTTTTTCCTGCTCAGGTTCACTGCTTATCTGACCTACACAGTGCTGCACTATTTATATTACAGATAGTCTAAATGCATTTTTAGATCTAGACAGAAAAATTATTTGATAGCCCATTTTATAAATTTCCGTTGTTATTAGATTTTATACTTTTGAATAAATCATTATTATTTACAAATTTAAAGTCAGTAATAAGCTGCCAACTAATATCATCTCTTAAATTGAAATGAGAATTTGTTCAGAATTAATAATCAGAAAAAAAAAGAGTTTACAACTATAATAATTTTGGAATGTTTCTGCTTCTTCACTGATTTTGCAGACAGTTAGAAGTGAATTTACACCTTAACAGACAAATTTGCAGCAGAAAAACAAGTAAGCTCTTTTCAACCCAGCTCAATCCTGTTTGTGTAAGTAAGACTTCTGGCAGACACATTTAGGAGTTACAGTAAGTGGTCATTCCTCTGCAACACAATTCCCTGAGCATCTTATAAAAATAACAACTCAAGGTCTTTAGTTACTGTCCTGCAGAGCAAAAAAAAAGGAGAAATAAAGCCTTGAGTGGTAAGCACCTAGAGCTAGGTATGTGAAAGACACCTTTCAGTGTCCACTGTCGCTGGTAAGAGAACTGCAATGCTCTGCACTCAAAAGAACATTACCAGGTTCAGGGAAAAAGGGTTAAACTTTGTGAAACTATGTAAATGCTGCAGGTTCTGAGCGGGCAAGGATCCAGGCTTTCTGAATGAATGTAGACTCAATTACTTTGAACTCTCTTGTTCTGTACATTCCTATTCGCTTAGTAGTGCTATACCCATTAGGGGAGACAGGAGAAAACAAGAACAAATGTCAAGTCCCAGGTGGTCGGGAGCTTGGCAGTGGAGGAGCCTTGTGGGAGTGGGTTTGGGAGCAAAGGAGTTTGGCAGAGGGGCAGGATGGAGACAGGCTCCCTGGTTTCCTAACTCATCTGCTCCACCAGACACACCTCTTAAGGAAAGGTACTTGTGTCCCACTATCCTGGTGGGGAGGAGTAGGGCCAGAGTTGATGGGGACCTGCACATGTGTTGTTTGGAGGGGTAGGGAAGGAGTGGAAAGACATGGACAAGTTGTTTCATAATGATGAGGTGAGGGAAAACTGAGGTCCTCAGCTGAACTAAGCCAGGATTGAAAGCCACAGGAAGATGTCTGATAATAATTTCAGGAGTTTTTAGCACATTCAGAGGCCTGTTCTGAGTCAGAAAATATCCACCTTATTTTTTCACATAAACTTACTAGAGAAGTGAAAATTAACTTTCTTCTTGCAAAAGAGTAGCTGTCTATACTTTTGGCCACTCATTAGACACCATCTCCTCAAGGGAAGAAATGGTTTCTCTTTTTACTTCTGACTTTTTCAAAAGAGAGCCAGTACAATCCTTTTACTTTAAGAAAGTCATTATTTTTCTCATTCTAACTTTCCACTGAAGATAGGATTCCACTAGCCACAAGGTACCATCTTAACTCATGACAGGCTTTGCGAATGCCACTTGCGCTATATAATACAGCACCACCACAACGAGGAATGTAGCAGGGTGACTTTCTGTTAAAGCGAATGTGGGAAATCATGAAATGGCAGTCTACTGCTGTGTGTCTTTATCTGTTGCTGTTTCAGGATTAATTTACAGAGGTGTTCCCTTTCCTTATGAACGGCAAGCAGGGTTCCCATTTTTCATTTTACTTTACCAGAAATACTGTGATAGACTACATGGAGAAAAGGATATTCCTGCTGAAATAACAAATGGCACTCCCCCAATTATTTCAGCCTGGCATTTTGAGGAAAAACACAGTTCATCTGGACTTCTTTCCCCTCTTAAGATTTCAGTAGTCATCCTGTTCCACCTTTCTGCTGCAGTGTGCAAAGCATTACAATCAGGAAAGTACCTCTAGTTCCCCTTGGACAAGGCTTTGTTGTGAAGCATGTACCGAAGGTGAGATTTCATTTTGCCAAAGCCCCCTGTATACCCTAGAGGACAGTTGCATCAAACCTTCCTGTTTCCAGTGTAGTTCCTCAGGTTTTCTTTGCTGTACTGCTGGGAATAAAGTGTGTACCTTCCTGAACCATCTTGGCATTTTTGTTAATGGAATTGAACTGGTAGATCTGGTCAGGTAGAAACCTCAACAGAGTGACTCAAGCATTAGAGAACTGGATTTGACATTTTTTTAAAATCTAAAGAAAAAAAAACACTGCAAAAGAAATGATTATCCTACAGGCCCAGAGAGAGTCACCATTGCAAAGCTTGGTACAGACTTTGTAAAATGAGAGGTGTGTGAAAAGTTCTCTTTTGCACAGGTAAAAATTAAGCAAAACTTTTAAAGTTACGTTTAAAGCTTGCTAAGATTGCTAAAAACACTCAGATGCAGTTGTACTTGTGGTTTGTTTTTATCCTTTAGCTAAACATATTTTCCTTATGCTGTAAGATGAGTAAGTTAGAATAGCAGTGAAGGTTTGTGACAACTAAATGAAGGTATGTAAACTTACCCACAAACAACCTTTGAAAAATCTTTTTGCAGCAACAGGTAAAGATCCTACCATGTCTGCATTTTCTGTGTTTTGACCTGAGTCAGTCTGCACTGTATTAAAGCCTAATTACAGATTAATTATATAAATCTGTCTATGCAGAGGTCTGTTCAAGTATTTTCCCTCAAGTTTAACTTGAGCATGTGTGTATACACTTGCATGCATCAGTCTGATTTGCTATTTATCAAGGCCAGTGCTGACTTGGCGGAACAGATGTTTCAAGATGGAAACTTCAACTGCTCATTACTTGAATTCTTGGATTAAGAATCATCAACCTGTCTGGAGCAAACAAGACATCTTACTCAGTAGCTGAACCCAATCTTTAGTCAGATATTAAAGAGTCTTAACTTTAGGTAAGAGCCTCATATTACGAGGTTTCAGGTGCATTTCAAATATTTTCTTGTTAAAGAATCTTTTCTTGTTATCGGTTCCATTTTTTTGACCTCTGTAGGTTTAATGTGCATCTGAACTGGAGGCTGTTTATTACAACAGGCCTTTTTGAGAACAACAGGTCACTGACTCAGCTTTAGGAGATGAGTCTTTCCTATATTTTCATCCATGGTCATACTGCTGCTCGGCTTGGACTTGTTGCGTGGTAGGGCCAGAAATGACAATGACATGCTCCTTAAGCGTGCCATTTAATTATTTATGTACTATTAGAGCAGATGGAAATCTCTACACGTGGAGCAATTAGACAAGATTAATTAAAATGCGTACTTAGAAAATAACATTCTCAATTTTTGGAAAGATGGTTTGCCCGTCGCTTGGAAGTTTGGTGGGAGCCACCACCATTCTTCTTTTCCACCTCCCCCATCCAACACAGCGACTTGCCTGTTTTATAAAAGCAAGTTGTGTTGGCAATGCTTGTTAGCAGTAGGTGGTCTTATGCTGATGTTTTAACTACTTGAGTATATGAGACAAACCCACGTTCTTTACTACTAAAGAAAGCATTTTTTGGCTCCAGAATGTTTATGCTGAGAATCCGTTAATAAACGCTAACTGCAAAGCTGCCATAATTGTGTATTTTGGCTGAAATCTCCTGATGAGAGAAATAATGTAGTAGAGAGTCCTTTGGGTCTCGTGAAATCCTGGTCTCTCAGGTGGGAGATGAGCTTTTGCAGGCCGGGACGTGCCAGAGGGGATGGTCTGGGTAGACAAGCTAGGAGGACATTAAAGCAATGACATGCTACTGGCTTAACAGTCACTAGGAGCATAATGAGGTAGGGCAGTGAATGCTCATTTGGAACTAAATCCTGATGTTGAGAGCAAAAATAATTAAGGGATGTGGTCAGACAAAATTCCTGCACTTCTTATGCTGTGTTCTTTCAAGTAGGGGAAGAAAGGATAAGCTCCTTAACCAACTGCCTATGAGCTGCACAAAGATGATCCTGGGGCCTTTAGAGCCTAATATCTGCAGGGTACAGTGTGCTGCTTACTGCAATACTGGGAGCAGTGCAGAGACCCTGACAGAGTGCTTTGGTTGTCCAGAGAAGCTAATGAGCCTGTGTGGCTAATGTTCCCTGTGGGACCTGAACTGCCCCCTTCAGAGCAAGTGTAGAAACCTAAATTTCAGGGTGTCATGTAGCTATGCCCTTAGTGGTGAAGGAGGAGAGATCATGCTATTAGCACTAGTGTCTTCATAATTCCTAAAACTAAGCTATACCTCTGTCCTCAAATGGACTTGCATCCAGCGTAGGTGAATTCTGCATTAGACAAAATGGAAATAAATAGTAGGCTGAGTGAGGTGAGTACAGTTCTCAAAGTCTAAATCCCGCAGAAGTCAAAACACCCCTTCTTGAAAAGAACGACCTCTTTCCTTCTGCCTTCTTAGAGGGCACTTTGTAAAGCAGTTATAATTATAGACACTCAACAGCTGGGAAAAGAAGTAGTAACAGCAAATATAACTTTGATGGCAGTGATTATGGAAAAATAATATGGAGGAAGAAAGATGCCTAAGAAGTCAGTGACCTGCACTGAAAAGATCATCTAGAAGAAGTCCATGAAATGTATTAAGAACTCTAACAATTGTCTGTTTTTAGATAAAAGATGTAGAATTGTTGATATGCAAGGAGAAAAAACATGCTAAATATTCCTGTGCTGCACTTGGGGAAAGAGGAGGAAATATATTTGTATCATATAATGACAAAATACATTTCAACAGTAATTCAAGAGCATATTAAAACAGCTACTATTTATGATCTTAGATGAATATGTCTGGATAACCTCACACCAAGAATTTTACAAGAGATGGTCAGTGAATTTTCAAGATTGATATTTAGTAATTGTTTGAATATTAGACATGTTCCAGAAGACTGTTAAGAAAGCTAGAATTAGAACCAATACTTAGAAAATGTAAATGAAATTATGTAGGTAATTATAAAGTTGCACTGGGACATTAATTTGAGCAGCCTAATGTGAACACTCAGTGTGGGAATTTATTAAAATAGAAAGATAATATCATTTCACTCCTTATATGCTTATGAAAAACAAGACTTTGTTGAAGTAATTTTGAATAAAGTTGGTCACAAAAGATA
>JAYRBT010000001.1:66256003-66300253 GCA_036023395.1 Myiotriccus ornatus | reverse complement strand
TTTTATTGAGGAGATTAAGTGTGGGGGAGAAATAAATAATGAAGGTGGGAATTCTGTCTACTGAAACAACAAATCCCTACATTCCTTGGTATGTGGGATGCTTCTAAACTGTATGTCTTCCAGTATAGATATAGATGAAGACATGAAAAGGTTCATGGCTTAATTATGGCTAGTTAGCTAGATTCCTCAGATGGCCAAAAAGATGAAAATCTTAGATGCCTAAATATGTAAGGTGAACCTCATAGAGCTGTTATACTGTAACTGGCACCAGTGAGGGTGTTTCACTGAAATGCTCAATCTTTTTCAGCATCCACAGTTCAAGAGGGGGTGAAATCACTCCCTCACACTTAGCTGTTGAGCCTGCATGCACTTCCAGTGTCTGTTGAACTATTCGGTGTGTAGGCAGAGGAGAGAGCTGGGCCTCAAGATGGAGGCAGGCACTACTCCCCTTGGAACAGCGTAATTCTGGATGGAACATGCAGTAAACTGAGGGGCTCATTTTAACAGTGCAGTTTTCAATCTTTTTTACTTATGCTCCCCTGCTACTTATGCCTCCTCCCTTTATTTTTTAATAAAAATAAATAATAATTAAAAAAAAATACACGCTTAAAACTTAAGTGCAGTATAGATGCCTAAATAGAGAAGGAACTGTGAAAATGGATTCTTTGACCTGTCAGATAAAGATCTACCAAGGCTGGAGTTTGATTGACTGGAGTTAAGTCTAGACAATTTCAATGTTGGTCAGTCTGCCACAGTGAGGCTGCTTGACTATCACTGCTTGTGGTCCGAGGGATCTTTTTTGTCAGCATTTGAGAATCACACAGAAGGAGCCTACAGAACACTGTTGGCATGCGCACCATAGCCCAAGAATTCCTAATTAAACTGAATTTGTTGCTCCATTTTTGCCACTGTGCACCCCAATTCCATGATCTGTGCAGGGGAGTCACCCCAGCTCAAAGGATGACAAAGAATTAGTTAACATCTCCTGTCTGTCCAAACATTATACCCTTGGGGAGAAAAGAACCCCAGCAACCAGAAGGAACCAGCCCTTATGCTATTGGAAACAGCTGCAGCAGCAGCAAAAGTAGGATTTTCAGTCAGTCAGAAGATATTAAAATTACTACAGGGTTCTCACATGCTTAATAATAAGGGTAATAACTCAGGTGACCATTACCATTTTTCAACATATCTTGGTAAATTGACTGACATTTTTTGAAGAAAAAGGAAGTTTAGGAACTAACAAGTAATTAAAAAAAAATCTCAATAGCCAGTACTGATTTTCTATGCATCTGCCTCAAGACTAATTGAGGTGTGACCTCCAGTGAAGGCACGTTGAACATCTTTCAATTAGTGAGCTGGATAACTGGATGTCACTTGTCAGGAGGTATAACAGCAAAGCAAAGATTACAAAAACATACCTCAGGTTGTAGTAGAAGGGTGAGCCAGGAGTTTGAAAGGTGCTTCCCAAGAAAACTTATGAATGTGTGCTTGATTTTTCATCCCAGTCACTCCATAGAAGAATGTCATTTTGTGATGAGAATGTTTAAAATCCTGATCATCAAAAATCCAGAAGTTAGAGAATATATTTGGACTCACTAGGGAAGCTAAAAACTCATCATAGCATCTGTTGTGTTTAGTGCCCATCAGAAGTTGACCAACAAGAAAGATGAATGAACCAAATGCTACCAACCTCAAAGACTTCAGTGTTCTACTACAAGGAAGCCGATCAACCTTCATAAAATGTGGCTGCACGAGTCCCATCTCCTGTTCACTTGGGGGTTACAGAGTTGATGACAATATTGATCTTCCCGGGTGAGGAAATTTCTGCATTTTTAATGTAGTAGTGTAATGAAAAGGCACAGCTGCATCCACCTTCATGGTTTCTGTTTGCCTCCTGATGAACACTTTCCATCAAGGAGGGAACTGCCTCCACACAGTTTAATTTACTCAAGGTAAAGCGTAGTCAGAAAATGAGAGATTTGCCAACACTGCAACAATCTAGAAATAAGATGATAGGTGAAAAATGACAGTGGGTATCAGTGATGACTCAAATGTCTGCTCACAATAGGCCTTTAGACGTGACATACATCTATCAAAATGGATGAACACAGAAACATCCCTTTTCTCAAATAAGTCACAAAAGTAAGATGTCCATTAAAAAAGAAGTCAAATCAAATGTTACAGAAGGTGAAATATCTAATGATGTAGGACTGTATTACATATGTCACCCTAGTTTTGCTAACTATATTATTCCTAGGAGCTGCAGATGCATTCAAAGTCCTTTAGAATGTTTTAAATTTAAGTTTTCAGACATATATTAAGCAATAAATTATGGTAAATAATATTCAACATAGTTAAACAGTTAATTAACACAATGTAGCTTTTTTTCCCTCATCATTTTTTGCCTTTCTGAAAATATTTGGAGCCTGATCAACAGAAGTGAATAATTTTTCAGTGAGAAAAACATGAAACACTTTGTTAACATTGGCACTCATAGCTTCAGCTTCAAGTGTCAGATTATTTTCTACAAAACATGCTGGAAAAGCATGCAACAGAATATTCAGGACAATATTAAATTCAGCTTTATTCTGCACCTATTTTAAGGATATTAATTTATTCAAGTAATTAAGGATATTGTTTTTCAGAAAGAGGCATTTAGCTTGCAGTCATATGTTACAACCACCTTAGCTAGTTTCCACTTGTAATATATTAATATTTTTCTAAAAGTTCTTTTTTTCATAATTGGTTTTTGAAAATGCTTTTTGCATTATTGAAAAAAAAATATTTTTAGAACAAGAGACCAATATAAAAACCTTTCTCCATTTTAATGATAATTTGTTCTTTTTTTTTTTTTACTAGAGCTGCTCTAGATCAAAATATTTATGTATTAGGATGTTCACATTTCACCCATAAGTATTCTTGTTGCTGGGTGACTTAATGGAAGTTTGGTCTATGCCTATTGTGTTATGGTATGGAAAACTGCTGTTCATGAATGTACAGCTCATTTCAAATGTGTTTACCTGACCAGTTCATAACATGCTTAGTTAAGCTACAGAGCTCGCTTACGCACGAACTCATAAGTAATGTGGCAAGTTGGATGAGGCAAGACTTTAACAACATGTCTTAATCCCTGTGCTGCTTGAAAGATATAAATAAGATAAAGGAGAGGAAAAGTTGATTCAATCTTTTAACAAAACAAGGCTTCTTTCTCTTTA
The DNA here is from genome assembly GCA_036023395.1 of Myiotriccus ornatus. Classification (NCBI taxonomy): domain Eukaryota; kingdom Metazoa; phylum Chordata; class Aves; order Passeriformes; family Tyrannidae; genus Myiotriccus; species Myiotriccus ornatus. The sequence goes on along the minus strand of JAYRBT010000001.1, from coordinate 66,297,038 downwards.
GATTGCATAGTGATAACTTTGTAGAGTAACAAAATACAAAGCTTCTTTTAATTACTAGAAAACCTTGTTTCTGTGTGATTCAAGAGTAAGGCCTAATGATTCATAAATTTGGCACACAGTGCCGGGTACAAGTCACCATAAGATACTACATAACTGCATGTAATGTGGGGAAAAAATGTATTTTATTGCACAGGAGAAACAATCTAATATTAAAACATGCATTTTCTCAGGATCAGGATAAACATCCTGTTCTAAATGTTTAAAAGTGTTTTACCATGCAGGACTACAGTTTTTAAAACTTTTAAGTCTTTCATTCAGATATGACTTCACTGACAAGTAAAAGAAATAAAAGTGGAAGGGAAAAAAAGTTACCTCGTTTCCTTTTGCTTCCTATTAGCATTGCCAGGTGATGCAAAGAGAGCAGGTTGCAATTGCACAAACAGTCTTTCATCAGTATCACATCTGCATCCATTCCTGCTGTTTTAAATCTTACATTAAAACAATCATTTGAAGATAGTGAAATTCACCTATGAAATAATTAATCATAGTAGGTTAGACCAGCTTGGTCCACTGTGTTCTATCAACAGAAGCATTTTGCAACAATCCATTGCAGCACTTCCAATCCAGGTGACGTTATTTATACTATGAAGCAGCGTCAATAAGCTTTCCTGGTGTCTAATTTAGGAATATAAAGAAAAGCTCTATGTTGTTTATCCCAAGGACATTTTGGTACCATTAAACTAGTTTCATGTCAGTATTTCCTTCAAAAATATCACACTGAGGTACAGTGCCTACCTCACTCCCTCTACTCTGAATGCAGGAGTGAAAACTGGGCTCACAGAAAGCTAAGTAATAACCAAACAGCCAAAAAAGTTGCCTATTCACTGAATTATGCAGCTTAAGCTCTACACTTACTTCATTAATCATTAATGCATTATATTTTTAAATGTCTACCTTCCATCAAATGCTATGGCCCTAATTTGTTTTATTATATTAAATGTACTCTAACTGGCAACATACAACGGAAAAGTTCTAACCTTTGCAAAGTCAAGTGTTCAAGTAGTCATGGCATCCATAATCCTTAATATTTGTCAAAGGTTCCTTACTCTTTCATGAAGTCAGGTGCTTAAGAATGGGATAAATAAAAAACTAGAAAACTGGCATTTTTTTAAAGCAGACATTAGAAAACGAAGGAAGAGGCATATATTAAATTCAGTACCCCATCAGTACTTCGGAGCTTTTATATAGTCTGTAGAAGGTGCCTCAAACTAATAGACTGGAAGCTCTGAATGTTGTCTTGGCAGTTTCTTTTCAAAGCTGAAGGGCTTCCTTTCTTCAGGAATGCCCCCATCATTGCCTTACCCAAAGTTAACTTCTGTGAACACTCAGCAGGGATGATCAGATTAAATCCTATCCACAACCTGAGGAAAATGGTACATATTCATTTTCTTACGGTAGCAGTTTAATGACTACAGAGCACTGTGAAGCCAATGGCCTTACCTGGTTTGTTCAAACTGTTTTTGCTCCAATAAATCCATGTTCAGGATCACGCTTGTTCCTACTGCAAACCCAACAACTGGCATTTCATACAGAGTGAAGAAATGTTAGTACTGTCATCTCTCTGTGTAGAAGTAGGACTTTGTGCTGTGAGGACTAGGACAAGCCTAGGTGATGTATGAGAATGCCGGCATATGTCTGCTTTTGGCACATGTCTGCTTTTGGCACCTCCATGGCTGAGGGGCACCCAAGCAAGAGAACCGTACAGTTACATCGTTATCTTTTCAGAAATTAGATAGAAGTGATAAGAATATAGAACACAGAAAATCTCTTAGATGAAAGAATAACAAAAAACATAGCTGAGAAGCTGGATTAGGTAATCCTGTTTCCAGAAACATCCAGTGGATCTGGAAGCTTGCTTATCAAAGATAATGTATATTTTTATGAAAACTAGGGCTGTAATTAAAATCAGTAAATGTGGTGCTGTCCACTGTTGGCCCATGGGGAGTTTGCACCTTTCTGTCACGAATTTTACAATTCCTAGAGCCAGAACAGTGGATCAGACAAGTCCATGAAGATGATGCAGTACAGTAATATATTTTTTAAAAAAATTAATTTACAGATTCTTTATTGTAATTTAATTTACAACCAAAACCACCTTAAACATGGATACTCACAGAAAAATAGTTTGTTTTGTATTAAAAATAAATATAATTAAACAAATAATTTAACTTACATTTATGTTAAAAATGTATATGCATATATACATAACATTTCAGTTTACAACTACAAAAGAATAATAATGAATTATCAAAGATCGTGATATTGCTGCACTGGGAAACATAAGAACTTTACATAATTTGTTTCTTTGTAAATTCAGAGTTTATTGATTAGAAAATACTCTATACTTGTTCTTAAATCATTCAGCTATCTCAGAATCACTATCATGGTTTAAATATATTTGACAAAGGTTTCAGCCTGCACAGATTTGAAATGGCACATCAGAATGAAAAACCGCTATATTTCATAGGATTGGCTATTTGGTTTTCATGGACAAGAGATCTAATCAGCTCACTCAGGTTTCCCTAAGGGAGGTTTCAGACAGTCTCATTGTGTAGGAGGGCATCCTGGCTGCCGCTGAGATTAGCCTGAAGAGATTTTTCAGGGTTGAGAAAGAAAGGTAAGCTCCCTCCTGCTGCTGGTAAACACTGTTATTGTTCTCCCATTCCCTGCTGAATGGCACAAATGCAATTCTGCAACGTAATTACTGCAATAATGAAAGAAATGACACAAAATGACAAGGAATGTGCTAATTCAGTAAGACTCAAGTCATTGACATATTAGTCCCTTTACTACTCATTGTTAACTTTCAAGCACGTACTCCTTTACTCATAAAGACTGAGTGAATTCTGGGGACTTAGTATTTAAATAATAAGTTAATAAAATAAAGATTAATGTGCAAGAAAAGGTGCCTAATGATCTCTTGGGAGTTGTCTGGTCAGTACTTGAACACAGAACATCTCTGATGAAGTATCGGGAAAAAAAGAACTTAGCCATCCTTGCAGGACTTGTAGACTGTTTCCCAAAAGCGAAGATTCACTAGAATGCTATTTATATGCTAAGCTCCAGGTAGGAAAAAAAGACAAGTGAAAAGACTCCCTTGAAATATTGTATTTTTCCCTTGCTTAGAATTCTCACAATACCACAGATGAGATGAGTGATATTTTTTTTGTGAATGTCTTACACGTAGCTCCAGATGACTGCTCCACTGGCATTGGGAATTGGGTGCTTGGAAACCACAGGCCTGTGAAGCACAGAGTGACAAGTCTCCTGTATGTGTGGGACTTCATCCATGATGGGGAGCATGAGAAAGCTTGGGCACAGAAATGACCCTCTCTCAAGGTGTCAGAGAGAACTCAGTGGGAATATTTTCAACTTTCTTTTAAAAAAGAACCACTGCACTTCGGTAACAATCCTGTATTCACATGTATATTCACATATATATTGTATATGCAAATTCCCTTGTAGAAGTCAAGCACTACACTGCCAGACTCTACCTAATAATAATGCACAAAATAAACAAATCCTTCTAAAAAACTGAATAAGAAAAGACAGTCTTGCATGCCACAATATGTATCTCTAAAATCACAAAAAACAGGACCACTGGGAATTGCTAACAATTTCAGCTGCAAGAGTGAATAATCTAAGTAATCCTTTTTCTATTGAACCAAAAGGAAAAATGAAAAGACTTTCATTGAAATACAGTCATAAATTCCATCCATAAGACTTTTCCTGCAATTAAGTTACATTTACTGATCCACTACTCCCTTAAAAGGAGCATTAACACAAAGACTTCAATTATTCATGGTCAAACAAAGTTGATTCTATTACTTCAGTCAAAGCAGCATTCTCTTTTACAGTAGTTATTTCTGTAGTATCTTCAAAAAGGGCACACAGTCTGTGAAAACATGTAAGTTTTTGAGTAAAAGCTATTTCCATGATCCATCCTAACTTTTTACATTTAATACTTCTGCCATTTGCTCCTTTCATGAGGATGAAATTTGCTGGGGATTTTTGTCCCCTTCATCCTTTAAAGGGCAAGCTGACTGAAATTCACCATTTTTTCGAACCTAATTCCAATGCCCTGAGAAAAAATCTCTGTCTCACTCAAAAAGAAAAAAACAAGAAACAAACTCCACAAGTATTTGCTATCATGGAAAACTTATCAGTGAGGAAAGAAACCCGGGGAACTCTTCAAAATGAACTCTGTGGAAGACAGTTCGTGGTTCTTGTGCTGTCAGCAGAGGGCTTAAAGAGCTGCAGAGGGTCTGCCATCTGCGAAGAACTGTACCTACTCCTTCTATCGCTAAAAGCTTCTGCAGTACTCGCCGCTCCCTCTGCCCTCATTCCCAACTACTGTACGTTTCCGCTAGCGATGCTGTCCCCCGAGAGTTGGCACCTCATACTGCTGTCAATTGCTGCCCAGCTTCAGTCCCAAATACCCCAAGTGTAACTAACTGCCTTACTTAAGCTACGGAAGCATGCATTTTAAAGGTCAAGAGTTCCCAATCAATCCTAGGAATTTAAGAAGGGGATAATATTGCCCAAAGACACTAAGCAAAACTTGATCTTCTAGAGATACTTGTTTCGTTTTCAAAGGTTGAGAATGAATACAGATTCTCGATTTTCTTTGGTATAGGAAAATACCAGGGATACATTTCTTTGACTCAGTAAGAAGTCTGGCATGTGATCTACTAAATGTAATGTTAACAAGGAAAGAAATGCTTTCCTCAGTAGACCTCCCTAACGAGCACAACCCTGAAAGATGACAGGATGTTACAGACTCAAATTGTTGTGTATAAATTTGTTTTCATGTAAATGTGCTACAGACTGACAACTGATTGAGGTACACATACATAATAACATAAATACTTTTTCAAAAGGTAATAATTTGTTTCTAAAATGTCATGTTTTCTGAGTCATCTGTTTCAAAGACATGGAAATTGATGAATGCTTATCATGCCTGACCGTCTTGCAGATGTTAGAGGTTAAACAGACTTAAGTGTTACTCTTTTTTTTCTGGAACTAGGTATCCTAAAAAGTATAACTGAGACAGAAATTCATAGCTAATGTGTAAGAGGCAGGAAATTGTATCCCAGAGATACTGACAAATACTCAGACAACTAATATTTGAATTTACAGTTTTTCATCTTTTACAAGGTTTCATCACTGTTTTGTACAGAGATTCTTGAAAGGGATGAAGATTACAAATCCCAATGACGTATTGTTTATTTGTACAGAAAATATTTAGAAACTACACTGCCAGTGAATTATGACCACAGGATTCAGCAATAAGCCATAAAAGTTTAAGACCTTATTAAAAAAAAAAAAAGTAATTATATGTTTTCAATTTTTTTCTCAAATAAGACATTACCTTGATGCACTAAAGGTTCTTTGCTTCAAATGAGGGACAGAAAGGTGAGAAAGCAATTACAGTGTTAAAAAAAAAAAGAAAAAACATCCTAACCTGCTCTAAACCACTGTCCTTCCTTCTTTCTGGTTCAACCCCTGTATTTACAAAACTTATCACTTAAGTAACACCTACTTAATGTACCACGAAATGTAATGGTGGATAGAGATTTATTTAGGCTTTGCTGCCTTTGGGTTGAAAAAGAGGAACTGAGGATGATTATGTGGGTTGGCACTTCAGTCACAAGTTACTTACATGCATGACTGGCCTTAGAAATTTCTCTTTACTTCATTATTTTTGACTCACACATCATTGACACAAGGTCTGCTACAATGGGAGACTGCAAAGACCATGAAGAATAATTTTGGAACAATTCATTTGACAACTATGTTTGTGGGAAAGAACATCAGTAAAAGTGCTGCACAGGTAATGCAACTGCGCCTTTTCATTATTTAAAGAGCAAAAAGCTTAATTAATTTTTGCTCTAGGGCATCTTACGTTTGAATAGTTATATTTAAGTGACATTCTAGCTTTCTCACGAGAAGCTTAGAAGGTCTCCTCCTAGATAATTTAATTATAGCCTTGGAGTCTAGTGAGGAATCACAGGAAAAATACAAAATCTTCAACTGGAAAAAAACCCCAAAACATATTGAGAAGATTTACAAAGGGCCTACATCGATTACAAGGACTTGCCAACAACATTGTGTGTTATCGGTGTATTCCAATAAATTACTTTTATTTTTGCACATCTAAAGATGGACCTTGGTAATAATTAAAAAAAAACCACCACCAAAAAACCCTCAATCCTTTGTCAGAATATGTCACTTTATCATCTTAAGAACCATTTAAATGTTAATAAAATCTTACCACAAATCAGCCTAATATTCTGGTAGCCTTCTTATAAACCTGGGTTGCCTGGAGACAAAGAACTTCACAATGCACAATTCTGTAAGAGTTAAAATGTTCCTGTGTATTGCATTTCCATAGAAGAATTAAACAGAATTTTGTCTTTCAAATAGTAACAAGCAAATAAATGCCACTATCTTTTATCAGTGTATTTAGAAGTAACACTATAGAGTAATTTAGGTTGGACAAGAATGATGAAAATCAGTCATCTAGTCCATCTCAAAGTCAGGTCCTATTATACCAGTTTGCTCAGGACTTTGTCCAGTTGAGTTCTGAACATCACCAAGGATGAAGATTCCACCACCTCTCTAGGCAAACTGTTCCAGTATTTGACCACCCTTAGAGTAAAAACATTTTTCATAAGAGCTGAGTTTTCTAGTGCTCCATCCTGTGTCCATTGTCTCTTAGGCTATCACTGTGCACCTCTGAGAGGAGTCTGGCCCTGCTGTCTCTTAGGTAGGCGGAGACTCCAACAAGTTCCTCCCATAAGTCCTCTAATCTTAAGGCTGTACGAATCCATTTTTTTCAGCCTCCCCTTCTACATCAGGTGCTTTAGCCCCTGATCATCTTGGTGCACCTCTGCTAGACTCACAGCAATATGTCAATGTCTTTCTTGAACAAAACTGGGTGCAATGCTCCAGATGCGATCTCCCATGTACCAAACAGAAGGGATCACTTCCCTGCATCTGCTGGCTATCCTGTTGGTAATGCCACCCAGGATGCAGCTGGCACATTGCCAACTCATATTCCATTTGTTGTCCTGTAGGACCTTAAGGTCTGCTCCTGCAAAGCTGCTTTTCAGAAGTATTGGCATATGGGGTTATTCCATCCTCAATGTGGGACTGCAATTGCTTCTGTTAAACTCATACAGTTCTTGTGGACCCCATTTCCAGCCTGTTGAGGTCCTCTGAGACCTTGCCCTCTACTACTCCCCCAAAGCTGGTATTGCCTGTGAACTTGCCAAGGGATGCTACTATTCCAGTTGGACTTCGCATTGTTGGTCACATTTTCTGCAGGTTGGTGTGCCAGCCCGTTTTCCATCCACCTTACATTCCTTACCTCACCAGTTTGTCTATAAGGATACTATAGGAGAACAAATAGTACATACTTAAGATTCTAGCTAGTATCTTGCCTAAAATAGCTCACAGTCCTTCTAGAGAATACAATTTAATTATTCATTGGTAACAGACAAACTGGATAGTCTGGGAAGTTAAACTGGGGACTGAATCATTACTGAGTATCTATTGCAAACTACAAAATTAGCATCTGCATATAGGAGCTGTTCCATGGGAAGTAAAAGTTAAGGATTCTGTTCACATAAAAATATAAATTAGATAAAACCTAGACTTCAGGAAACCGAAGTTATTCAGAAATGTCTGTACTGATAGGTTTCTGTGATTTTCTTCCCCAGTGAAGAGCCTAATAAAAGATATTACCTCTGTCTACACACTTGGCCTCCCTCACTTACAAAATGATAATTTTAAACCTATGATGTGTAATTGCCATCATTTTTACCTCACTCTCTCAGAACTAAACAAGAAAAATCAAAGAAACCGAAGCTTTCCTGGAGCAGAGGAGGTATAGCTGTGCTTCAAATTGCTGTTTGGAAAATGACGAAAAGTGTATCTGGGAATCTTAAGCTTGATAGAACTCAGTATTATATAGTAAATAATTACTGTTCACATCCAGGTAGGAACAAATAATCGACTGAAGAGATATTGTCAAGGAAAAAGGAGCTAAGAAAATGGAGCTTTCTCTTAAATGAAATTCAAGCAATATTTTCAGTATGCAGCACTTAAAAAAAATATCATCTATATTTATGTTATATATAGAAATAAACCACATGCAGTCAAAAGTGCTTTAAAATATCAGAGAACTTTTCTATAGTCAAAATAGATGGTGGAGTGGAATAAATAAGCAGAATGTCTTCTTGAAAGATGGGGCTTATTTTCATACAATTAAATATTGCAAGTTACCCATTTCACCAGTACAGCCTTACAGTACTCACACATCAGGTTCTTTTTTTATTATTTCATTGATGTAACTACACTACTATCTAGCCCATTAAGTATTAGTGTTCATAATTAAGATGCATTTTATTGCTTCTTTAGAGTATTTTTAATGCCTGTTTGGTTATACAAATGACATCAAAAGACAAACTACAAACCAAAGCTGATAAGAAATTATTTTTTTCCAGCTGACATAGAAAGTAGGATGTAGTTTAATGCTAAATCATGTATATTTTTTAAATTTCTGTAAGTCAGAATAGTTGCAATGAATGTGGCATGAAACACAGGGTCCAAGAAAAACGATACAAAAAAGCTGAAACATGCATTCATTTGAACACTCTGAATAACACATCCTTTAACTGCTCAGATTATAAATGTGTACAACATCTAATGTTTATTTATCTTTTAAAATTCAAATATATGTTAGTAAAATCATTGCACACATTATTTCCAAACATTTTATTCACATGACAGATCTAAAAATAATTTTATGAAGTATAAGATTATTTGACAATTACAAAACATCCAAAACAGTTGCTAAAGCCAAAACAGTTGTTTGCCTTTAAGGTAAAAAGGGCATCATTATGGTGAAAATAACTTCCTTTGAAGAAAAGCTCCCCAAAGAATTATTTTGAATATACTTCTGGAAAAATGCTATGGTGATGTTTTCTTCTGCAGTTTCTTGTACCATACAGGTGCCTCTTTGTTTGTCTGTAAAATAAAGAACATTTAATTGGGCGACAGTGAACATCAGAAGAAAAACATGCAATCTACACTAAAGTCTCATTCCTTCCTACGTAGTTCACAGGGATAATTGAGTTTTTTGCTTAAATGCAAATATTAAAAACAAAACTATGCATTTAAGGTTACTATTACAACATATCTGTATTAAAGCCTCCCTATTTCCAGGTCATAAAAGCAGACTATATAGTAAAAACTAAATTATATTTAAAAATAGCCATCACAATGAAAACATGCGTAACTGTGCCATAAATAGGTTTCATTTCAAATAACACCATCTGACTTTCTCAGTTGAGAAGAGAATGGAACTTAGAAAAGAGATCTTAGGTTTGCCAAAACTGACCAACACTTTATGCAGAAATTTAGTTCTTAAAAAATGGTAAATGAAAATAAAAGAATTCAGGAGTTTTCTGACACTGTAGACAGTATTTTAATTGCAGAGAGTTATCTGTGAGCAACTTTGCCTTGCCTTCATAATCCTACGGGCTATTGCTACACAGTCAGGATTGCTTAACATTCTTGTTGCAAATTCAGTGGTGGTTTGTATAAAACAAAATAGTTTTAGTTTTAGTTTTTATAGAAATAAAACTAATGAAGTAGAGGTGGAACAAAGTAAGCACTGTTCTGCTTTCAGAGTTGGGTACAATCTCTTGAGTTAGTAAGTATCATCTCTTTAGTCTTTTGTCTTTAAACTTTCTAGTTCCATTTTCTGTCTACTCTCTATTCATTTTTTTCCTCCAAGACTTAATAACCATTCAGTTTAAAAATCCACTTTATTAATTTTTAAGAATTCAGTTACAAAAATAAATCTGCTCTATCTGTGCAAGCTTAAAAAATTCTAGAGATTGACCTAAACTGGCAGGATTTTCACAGTACTACTAATTTCTTTTCCCCATCTAACAAGAAAACTTATGCCATCTATATCCCTAAGTAAGACAGGACAGATTACGCACTGAAACCCTGGATCATTTCTGCAAACTAGTTGTTTTCTCATGTTTTGGATCACTGAACAGCTCCATCAAAACCAAAGTTTGAGCAGTATGATTTAGCACTACCAAAAGGACTGTGGATGAGACAGCACTGGGTAAGCCTGTGCTTAGTCTCATAAGCTCTCCAAGCAAATTCTGAACCCCTAAAATCCTCCAGTGCTCTCACATCATGTTCAAGAGATGCAGCCATTTTCTACATTTTGTGTTATAAAACTAGTGTCTGGCGTGCTGCAACACAAACCTCATATTGTTTGAGATACTGAATATTAAAGTCTCCACCAGGAAAAGAAAAGAAAAAACCCAAAACTCGTATTTGGACCAAAATAGCACATATGCTCTTTTGTGGATCTATCTGTGGATACACCCTACAGAAAGGCAGCATCATGAAGTGTATTGAAGTCATGATGTGTTTTGAGATTCAGCATTGCAACTTGTTTCTCTTGAATTTATCAGTTCAGACACAGCCATAGTCAGAAACTTCTAAACCATTTTAATGGAGCTTTCAAATACCAGAGGCGCTAAATCTGAAGCAGGCCACTTCATGTATTAAAATCCAAGCATTTAGTTTCTGAAGGAATAAAACAGGGTTTTGTAATATTAGATATCCTTAGCAACAGAGGTGATATCAATATTGCTCTTCCATTTCTTTATATATATTTAGATATATACACATTAATATACACATATACATGACTATAAGTATACATAAATGCACCTATTTCCTCACTGCTGCAGCTCAGTATATATATGCACGCACTCCACTCATACATGATCATGATCGATTTAAAATAATACACAGTCTATGAATCCCTACAACTATTACAATTTTGCTAACCACTCTCAGTATTGAATTATTATAATAGTATTTTTTTAAAAAAGACCTAGTTTGCTGTGAACTTAAGATGTAGGAAGTATCAAATAGCTAAATAACATCAAAAACTGTAATCTATCTCCTGAACGTTGACCACTTCATAAAGAGCTGCAAGTATTTAGCTGAATTAATTATACATCTCCTTGACGTATGAACTCATGTTTTTCTTTTTAAAAAGTGAGAAGAATTATCAAAAAAGTTTATGGCACTTAGTCTTATCATAGTACTTACAAATAACGTTGGCTTAGGGGTAAATATATTTTCTTCTTCATGTTCTGGCAGCAGTTTTGCTGAAGGGTTTGATTTGTTTTTTCCAGTTGCACTTCTTACATCAGTATGAGACTGAGGTAGATTTTGTTCATAGTGTTTACCATGTAGACTAATTAGAATCTGCTTCATTGTGGCTAGTTCCTATAAACCCACAAAAGAGCAATGCTAAGTTATTCAGTTAAATTACATTTGAACCTATTAAATATTTATTTGTTAATAATAACTTTATATTCACCAAACTAAATGTGTAAGTGGATCAGCAAATATAACAAGAATGAACATATACTTGCTATAATTAATAAGATTACTAATTGGACCCTAGTAAAAGTAAAAAAATAAAATGGGCACAGAGGATTTATATAACTCAAATTTTGTCTTGCTTAAAGGCAGAAAAAGAGAACATTTACTTTGCAATAAGGAACCCACTATCTCTTTTAACTTAAACTTCCATTTAATTTAAAAGAATTTATTTGCCTTTATTTTGTCAGGCTGAGAGAGTTTACAAATCTAATTTGAATAACTGTGACAAATTGGACTTTTGAGCACTGGTTCTTGCACGAAAATCATATAAATACATTACTAGACATACATACGTGTCTTTATATCCAGATTAGAAAAGAAAAAATCAATGAAAAACCTTCAGGGGATGTACAGCAGAAACAGGATCAGAGTCAAAAAGAAATTTTGTGAAAAATGAAAGTTCCAACATGGGAAAAGAAAATTGACAACATATAGAAATGGAAACATTTTCTGGATATCCTAATAATTTGCTTTGAAAACTATTTGGATTAATTAAAAAAGTAATCTTTCCTTACTACTTAGCTGAACAAAACAGATTATTCAAAATGTACAGTAGAGTGAGAAAGGAAAGAAATAGCATTTTCTGACTTAACCTGAACATCTTCTTTTGTCATCTTGCATCACACCTAGTGCCTAATGTTCCCCCTCCGGTCCACGTAAGTTACAGAATTTAAAGCACTAATAATTATTATTACTATTACTATTATTATTATTTAGAGCATTAAGTATTATAGAAGTAGAACAGCAAAGCCACTAGAAAAGCCTTTCAAAGTAAATTTTAACACTATGTTACATTTTTTAAAAGCTATTAATGTTTTTGCTTTCTTGCTTTTTACAAATGGTGTTTTCTTCAATAAGCAATACTGTAACTGCATTAACATTCTTTATAATTAACATTTTATCTTATCTCTCAACCAGAACAGGGCACAATTCATATTTATAGCTGAACGAGAAACATTTGTTACATCTTACCTATTTCTTAATACTTGCCAGAAAATTACATTGAGGCACATTCTATTTTCATTGCATTATTAGTAATGAGTTAAAAAAAGGTCTCAGCCTTTTAAAACATTCCTGCCATATACCTTCTCTCTGTCCACTGCTGCTTTTAGTACAAGATACAAAGTCAAAAGAATCATGTTGTAGCCTTTAAATTGTTGCACACTAACTCAGTTACATGAATGGATGTTACACTCTACAGACTGGCTTTATCAAGTGTACAAATTGTTCTTGTATCTCAGTCATTTAATATTAACTATTTGCATAATTCAGCCATGTGTGGTGGCATGTTGAAACAGCATGACTGCAGAGCAGCTGTTTAAAAGGACTGCATAGCTGATGCCAACATGTTTTTCAAAGTTGTAAGCTCTGCAAAGATGTTGCCAAAGCGACACATAGACAGAATTTCTTGATGAAAATAACTCAAGTGAGTATACAGCAAATAAATACACCATCACAGGAGATTAAATTGTACATAAACAATGTTTTGACATTAGCAAATGCTGTTCCTATACTTAAACTGCATTATTCTGTGCACCAAATAGTTGCACGTTTGAACAAGGCAAAACCCCAAAACTGTCACACAGATTTATTTCAGAAACGGAGCTGAAACTTGTATGTGTAGGGTCAAATTCTCTTGTATCAAGATCCACTTGGCAGTCTAAAGTCTTCTCTGATTTACAGAATCTGTCCTGTACTTGACAGCACTGTCTGTGTTCAGACTTGGAATAGGCCCTGGAGAGTCAGCTCTCACACAGTCTTCCCCCGTGACAGGAGGATTCTCTAATGTGAAGCTACGGGAAGGAATGACAGGGACTGGGGATGAAAAATTAGTCCACAACGATTAAGTTATTTTGGCATCACAGACAAATTTATCATGAGGATTTAGCTAAGGTTGCCTTAACATTTGTTCTAAACCCCCTCCACATTTAGTGAGCAAGACCTTAACAAACTTGGCAAAACAGCGTAAGAAACACTGAATCCAACAGAATCACTGAGGAAAGAAAATTGGCCCAAAACATTTGCAAGAGATTTGCTGTTTTCAACCAAGGAGATACTGAAAACAAAGTTCCATCTTTAACTGCAATATTTTTAACCATCTCTTTAAATTTCTCTGCACAATCTTAATCCCTACCTTCACTTTTAAGTTCTAAACAAGAGTCAGATCTGCTACTGTTGGCATGCTACCTTATTCCATGAATATTATTTTCCAATCCTAAGAACTGGCAAGTTGGTCTAAAAAGCTAGCAAGGTAAAAGCAGCTCTGGAGATTGGGTTGAGAATGTGAACTTGTTCCAATGGGAACGGGACCTTGTGAAAAAAGGGGAAAATGAGTATTAGAGTTCAAAGCAGATGGGAAAAGTCTTTTGTGTAGAAGGATGTGTACTAGTTTCAGGATAAGCTAAGGAAATGAAGATGTGAAGAGGAAGGGATGATTAACATTTTTTATATATTTTTACTCTGTTGAGTCCATGCAGAGCTGTGCAAATTGTTTACTTACAATATTCCCTTTAGTTATTCAGTGCACTGTAGAAACAGTGTTGCTAAAGCTCTGCATTTCCCAATTTCTCTGTCAATTTGGTCTTTGCCATGCTGGCTCCTGGACGTCTAAGCAAGTGATGCCATACAAACTGTGTGTCACTGTGTTGAGGCTTCCAGGTCTGAGGGCTTTGGCTTTGGAGAGCCAGACAGCAATCCTTCTTGGGAGGATTACGAGTACTGACACCTCTGGGTGGATTCACCCAGCTCCCCTCTGCGCTCAGAGAGTCTCATTGTCACAAACTCCAGGAACACAAGCACCCACTCACTGCTTATGCAATATTCTGTGGGGACGTGGCAGTGCGGACACATGGAAAACAATGCAGTTAGCAAGGGAAGGTGGTTTAAGATGACACAAAGAAAAAAATTATACTATGCGGCTGGCACAAAAACAGTGCTTATGTACAATTAGTGTCGCCCATACAAACAAGTATCAAGACTGAATTATTAAATATTTTGAAAGTCACTTCATAGAAACCTGATGAAATTTTGTTAAGGATGCTAACCAGCTCTGCATACCAGCACAAATGCCAAAAACCAAAGTAATGAGCTGTGTGACACATTAAGTGGGATTCACTCAAACTTATAATACCTAAATTGATGTATCCAAAATTAAGTATCTAAACATGAGCTAAGAATCTAATTTCCAATTAAGGGCAAGGTAGTTTGGAAAGTGACTCCATTCGGAATTGGGATGCTTATTGGTGTGTCAGCTGAATCATGTTGTAACAACACCAGCCATACTGACTAGGCTGCTCTTAACTATAAAGCAAAGAAAGAAATTTATCTCACCACAGGCACCTCCATTTTGATACCGAAATTTAGTTGTCATAAACTGAATCGATTTCTCATGTCACTCTCCTTATCATTTATTTTTCTCAGCCTTCTACTTCACCTAAAACAACTTTCATCCTGAATAGCCAATGTGCAATCATAATTCCATTTGCACATATATTTGAAGGATCAAATTAATTTTTAAAAAAGAACTGTATTTTTAGAACAAGCTTTCACACCACAGATTATCTACTTAAGTTTTCTAAAACATAGAGAGATTCATACTCTAGAACAATCTAACATCCTGTATTGCACTTATTTATGCACATCAATTCACATTTAATGAAGATTACTTTAGCTATAGAAGAATAATTGGAAATTTTGCATACATAACCAGAAAGTAGCCAGAATTCGAAATAAGTGATTAGAATGAATGGCCTGAGAACATGGAGCAACATAGAAGGAAGGTGAAGTAAGGTAATATGTATTGCACTGTAAATAGTATCAGAAGAAATTACTTGCTTATTTCCATTTATTTTTGGTAAGTTATGTCCAACAACCTTAGTTAAAAATAGCAAAAGCAATTTTGTGTGCCAATATACAAACAGTGAAGGAGATGCAAAGGTTGGATTCAATGACCTTGGACGTCTTTTCCAACCTTAATGATTCTATGATTCCATATTTAGGTACAGACAAAAGACAGACATCAGCCTTTCCCATGATGTTCATTAATTAAAACGTTTTCTGATTTGGCATATTTCCCAAATTCTACCTTGCTAATTTATAAAGCTCAATCCTATCAGTGTTGGTGTTGCACAACTAACTGAAAATCATCAAGGTTTAAAATATGTCAGCGGAACCAAATCAAAGGAGTGTAAGTAATTTTTAAAAGTTAAAGTAAAAAAGGAAAAATAGTTGGATGTTACTTGCTCATATTACTCATATTTTGGAAAAACAGGAGATTTGTATAATGATGTTTGATTTTAAAGCAAAAGTAAAAATAAGTTACATTTTATTTAAAATTATTTTTACCTGTTTATTATGGATAATTGAAATAGCACTTAGAAAAACAGAGACTGAAGATCAGTACTGGAATACAAAGGATAAAATTTGATGCCTTAAACTAGCAATGCAAGTAGAAGATAAAGATAAGCAAATGCAAAAATATGGTATGCAGCCTTATAAAATATAAATGTATTTTGAGTTATAGATACTATGAAGGGATCTCTGTTTACATTGGTTTTGATGTCCTTGATACATGTTCACACATACATGTAAAAAAAGAGCATCATATATTTTTGTAATTCAAAATTAGTATAATATTAAATATTATAACAAAACCATAATTTAGATCATCAAAACAAAGTGGAAAACAACTTTCTGATAGGGAAAACAACTGAGGTATAAAAAGGAGCTGTTTTATCATGTAACTAATTGATGAAATACATGAAAAAAATTGCCTACATTGAGCACAATAGGCATTTATCATGAATCTCGTTTCTTTTCAGTGAATTGTTGACAGTATAATTTTTTTTTTTACTGTCTCTGTCATGTAACTATAATTAAAGGAAGAAAGAATCCTCTGTGTACACTCAAAAGCTCACAATGGCACTTACCATTATATACGTGTGTCTATAATTATAATAAATATGTGAATCTACATAAATAATTAAAATGATACATATTTTTATGTCATGCCCTGGAAGCAGATGCAAAAGAAGAAAAAGCAACTGGCTTACAAGAATCAATTACATACATGTCAATTCTTATGTTCTTATGCAGGGATGTGTTGCATCTCAAATAATCGCCATAAAATGATCTTTAAAAGAAGCTTTGCATAGATCAGACTGAACAGGTGGAAATCCTCAGTAGGAAGAAACATCTTACTTTGCAGTCTGAAGATAGTTCATTTGGACAGTAAATCTAATGGATTTTTCCTATCACTAAAATAACCATAGAAGGAGCCAAATGATGCCAGATCCATCTGACTCCTTTCTTGTGCAGTAAAGGCCACGGCTAAATATCCTTTCAAGACAAAGTGGCTCTGATAACAGCATGTACAGTTAACCAAACCTTTACCATGATGAATGGTATTCTACTTTTAGCTTTGCATATAGAATTTAGGAATTCTATATGCATATTCTATATGGAATTTATGATTGCATATATTTATGTACTTACAATTGCAAACTTCACCTTGGATTATAACTCCATTTTGAAGCAGAGAACTTGTATTGTGGAAGGTGAACGAGATATTTCTGTCCTAGAAAATATATCAGGTTCTGGCAGAACCACTGAATTTTGATGACTGGTAAGTGTTCCCAGAGAAGAAAATAGCATAAAAGTAAAAAATGGAAACACTGAAAAGGCACTAAATACTATCATTTAAAAAAAAGAAAACCAATTTCACTGACAAAATCAGAAAAATCAGTTGAAAGAGACAAAACGAGAGGTTTCCTCCCTCAGAGATGCTGCTCAAAAGTTAAGGTCTCAGAATTTGTGAGTCAAGCACTAAGATGATGATTTCAGATATGCATTCCTACTCCCAATCTGTAAGTCTCCTCTACTGTGAGAGCAAAGCATGTATGTTCAGGACCTCCACTGGAAAGCTTGTATTCCCCACTTTAACTGCCATATGGTCCCCATGTGGTTAAATTATAACTCAAAATATGTATCCAGTCTAGAGAAATTTGAGAGATTACAGCATTGTCTTTAGGTCCAAGAGCAGTTGACTGTTTGACATCTCCCACGCATGAAAAAGACTCGGCAAGAAACTGCTTCAAAAAGAGACTTAGTACACTACAACTTTAGTCCAGAGACTCAACTCTCCTCAATATGGAAGCCAAATAACAGGTTTGACTTTAGCAGTCTGGTGACTACATTACCTTCTAAAATAACAACAACAATAAAACCAATACATATAATAGAACATTCAAGTGAGGGAAAACAGCCATACTGGGATGAAAAACATGTTCGTAGCAAATCAGTGAAATCTGTCTTCACATGCACATATCCTCCCATTTAGGAAGCTATTGTAGTCTTCAAACAAGTCTGCACAGGGGAAAACACAGTTCAGAAAATGAGGCTACAGGTATGTTAAAGAATACTGATTTGAGAAACCTAAACCAGCACTTAAGAATGCTATACTCATTTGGTAGTGTCCTGCAAAGAGCTTATTTCTGAATTTCTCAGGTCTCTCAAGAATTAAAAGTTCATGTTCAATACACAAGTGTTCATAGAGAGATTCAGAGAAAAAAAATAAGTAATTTTAAACTTCCTATAACTCCTTCTTAAGAGACAATGATCTTAATATGGAAAAGGGCAGGGCAGGGTGGTTCAGAAGTAACCATCTTCACAGTCCTCTGTCTCAAGGTGTTCACTAGGGTCAAGCTTGATGGGCATATCAGGCGATGGTAGTGAAAATACTAAGAATATTGCCCTCTATGAAGTCCTGTGCATTTCCTTACTTGGATCCTTCTTACACTCCTACTGTAACTTTTTGTGAAAGTAAAGGTGTGTTAAAAGTAAAGTTGTATCATTTAATTGCTGATACTAAGATGCAGAGGGATCTTTTTTAAAACTCTGGTTGCAGTTTGGCTTTGGAACATGTGACTGAATACTTGATTGGATTTCTTCACATTGTCCTTTAGATATCTTAGGTAATAATATTTAAGCCTAGGCAAACTAGCTTGTCTGATCCCTCCATGTATAGCTGTTGGTTAGAAATTCAAAGGTAATATTAATTTTTCTCATTTTAAATGAAGATATGGTAAATCACACCATAATAGTGCCTGTTTTGATGTTCTGACTACAAATCACTAGATGATTTTTAGATGCAGATATCTACACTACAGATTTTTTAAATTAGGCAAGATCCATCTCTGCTACTTTGTCACTTGACAAACAACTTCTCAGATCATCTTTACACTGGCAGTACTTGCTAATAGCACTGGACTTCACCAGCTAAAATGGAGGTAAACAAACGAAGCTCTCTGTACAGATTGTTGGCATAAACATATTTTCTGGAGAACAACAGGCTAGATGACTGAAGTAGAACCTGATTCTACCTTTCAACATATGCAATGACTTGCATACAGCACTTTGAAGAAAAACTTGAGTATGACACTTGAACTTTGGAGTGCACTAGAGAAAGGAGACATATGTGTCATTATCAAAGAATGAGACTCTTGAGCAAAAGTAGTACCTACAATGTCTCCTCTTCAAAACTACCGACAGTTCAGACAAAGCATTATTTTAGAACTGTTCTTCATGGGTTTTATTTCTCCCAGACACACACTGCAGAAGATAAACTATAACCTGTAATGAATTATGTCTCCCTTTTTTGACTCAAAATGGAAAAAAGACCAAGACCATTAGCACAGATTTAACAACACTGGACAGTAACATTAATGATGACAAAAGGTGAAATAGGAGAAAGGCACTACAGAAGTGCCATTTTGATGTGACAGCAAAATAAAGCAAATGGTTAGTTAGTCCATTCCCCTGTTTAAGACTGCAGATGGATGAAATGGCAAAACTGGTGCAAATTCAGGTTCAACAGTGGAGCTCTTTGAGCTTGTGCCTATCAGGAGTAGAACCTACATGCACAACAGAGCTCAAAGAAGATTTTAACAACTGTCTATGAAATTAAGAAAACATCACAAGTCATGGTTCAATCCTTCAATTAAGGCAGAGTGTATTTGACATAGTCGCATCCTAATTGCAGCTGTGCTGGAAATATGAGAAGTCAGCAAGAATTCTGGTGTGAGAATTGCACATATGGTTATCTTAGGCATATGGATATACACTGTAAAGCTGGAAAGTGGAAGACAGTATAAAATGTCCTGATCAAACAAATGAACCTGATAACTGGGCGGTGGAAAGATGCCAGACCATATGCAGGATGTTGATGGCTTCTCTGCACTACACTTAATTCACAAATTCTCTATATCCCAGTGCATATAAAAACTTAAAATGAACTGACAGATCTGTGAATATAAGGATCTACAAACTACTTGCAGTTTTATAAGGTGAATGCATTAGAACTGTGTAAACAATAAAATGGCCCAGTCATTGCAGTGAACAGCTTCTGTCTTTTTAGATACATAAAAATCTCTGCCTATTTCATCTGTGTCTTGAATTTGTTCTTAACAGTTAAATCTTTCTAACTTAATAGGAAATAATTTGACTCATAATTCAGAATTTCCAAGTTAAATTCTTAAGGTTTTTTTTCACTTTTGTATTGAGAACCAGAAGTATATTTGTAATTGTAACTAATTCCCCCAATATTTTTTTAATCTGAGCTACTGTGACATTCATTTACTCAAAGTTTAATAAAATGTATGCTTTCTTTAGTAAATACTGCTTACAGGAAATGGATGCTAAAATGCTAATATGTCAAAACACCTTTATTTTCATGAATTATTATGTAGAAGTTGCTGTATTTTCTGAGAAGGTAATGTTCTAGTGTGGTTCTCCCTAGGTCTTTGTTATTTTTTACAGAGTATTTAAATTCATTTTCCACTTGGTAATATTCATATGCTACCATAAAGTGAATAAAAGTAAAATTTTTACACAGTTAGATATGAAGAAGAATGTGACAGAAATATTCATAGCCAATACAGATAAAAGGAATATAACATTGGTTAAATGTTAGGAAAATCTGAACAATTTCATATTGATCAAAATCTAACAATTTCTTGTTTAAACGTTTATCACCTTAACTGATTCTCTCTCAAAAATGTGTAATTTAAAATACACGTGCCAACTCCATCCCATAATCCATATATAAGTTGAATTTTCCCTATGAAATTTCCTGTTTAGTACACAACTGCTCAGTGTGTACCACTGTGAATGCAAAGATAATTATTTCAAGAATATATATGAAAATAGTAACACATTCTGAGTAACACAGCTCCAAGAAAAGAATGAATGTACACTGCCGTTGAGTCCTCCCTCTTCCTAAATGCAGCACTATTTGGAATCGAACTTTTATTAAAGCTTGACAGAAACAAAATAGATAACAAAAAATCAGAAATATCAGAGTATTTTTCTTTGTAAAAAATGAGCCAGAAACTTCTCAACACTCGTTTACCAATGTAAATGTCACTTTGTTTCTCCCAGCTTAAAGTCGAGAATAGCTCCAGGGCTTACTTATGATGCAGAAATGTCCCTGTAATCTACTTAGAAAACATGCAGAACATTAATAGAAACTAGAATCTTGGAACATAAACGTAGCATAAGAAAAATGATAATTACTCTGTGGCTTAACATCTAAAAAGAGCTAAGCATTGTACATCAGCATTTATTTTATATAAAACAAGTTGTGGCACATAGATGAGCAGGAAGTCTTTCCCCTTGGAAACACAAATAATTTTGGCATTATCGTGTACAATCTTTTTACACAGAAAAGAGGAGGAAGAAGCAGTGATAGAGATTGTTTGATGGCACCTGTTACCAATCACATCTTTTCACTCGTGTCTTCCCAACCCCTGCAGATACCTCTTCCTTCCCCTCTCCCCCAACAAAGCACTTTTCTCCTTTTATCCACTAAGCTTCCATCCCTGATTTAACACGTACTGCCCTCCCCCTTATGACTCCAAAGCTTTTTATGAGCGTCTGAACTTCTCTCTACCTCTGTTTTTTGTAGATGGCAGCTGCTACTCTCCAGGTTCCTAAATCCAACACACTGGCTTTCTGTCCTAGGTTATTCCTAGTCAATCTTCTTCAGCATAACTTAATTACAGCTAAAGATAGTATTAGCCAGACTTTAAAGTATGACTAATAATGAAATGCTGTAAACTCATCAGGAATTCTCAAGGTCATTGCTGAGACAGAATTAAACTTTGGGCACAGAAAACTGAGCAGTGAGAGGCAGGTCCCAAGGGCAATGGGAAAAAGTAAATGGGTGACAGTAAAAAAGATAATCATGGAAATATAGGAGTCAAAATAAAGTAAAAGTAAAGTAAAGCAGAGATACTTCATGAGACCTTGCCTTTCCACAGAAGAGTCAAAAATGAATAAAAACATCTGACTTTCATTTCATTTTTGTGGGCCAGATAAAGGGATAACTATTGAGAAGTACCAGGCTTTTGTTTAGGATACTGACATGAGATGAATGCTATCACTTGAGCCTATTCTAGATTCTCAGACACTGTGAACAATGTCATGGAATTCTCATAATTCACATGGCCATGTTTAAAGTCTAACATTCATAAAGACTTATATAAATCCTTGAAAACCTTAGCCTGATAGTGTACAGAAGCTCTGAAAAAACTCTTAGAGCTATTAACAAACTACGCATACCCTAACAGGACCAATTATTAGCTATTCCTCCTGCCTGATCATGTGGACTCTCTCCAATCTTAATCACAACTGGAGAATGCATTTGGCAGCTATTTATCAAAAAACAAAAAAGTCAGATTTTCTACATTTTAAAGACAATTAAAAAACTGTTTTCTCCTCTTAATTTCTCCTTTCTCTCTCACCTGTTCTGTCTTTTTCTCTATGCACACCTATTACCTACACAATGTTGCCTTATGTTTATCTCCTTTTCTTGCACCTCACCACATCTTCTGTTTGTTTGGATGAGATAAGCTAGACTTTTAATCTCATTCACATGAGACCTCCAGCCTGCTGTGAAATTTATCCTTTCCCCCCCAGAAAATATGATATAAAAATTATAAAATATACATTCTACAGCTCAAAACATTTTTTTTTTTAAAATTTATATTTTAAATTTTTAAGATTTAATTATTCATAGACTCACATGTCTTTGGAAAGTGGCCTTTTTCAGGAAACATGGATTAAAAGTGAATGTAAATTTTCAGAATGAAACAAAGTAAAAATGTAATTTGTGAAACTACTTCCAAATTGCAATCAGTTCCTATATAAGAAGATGATTTAGAGAAAAGAGTTAATTTGTGTTTAGTTAGGCAAAATAAACATTAAGGAGATTTTCTTTTCAGGCTTTTGACCTTAAATATGTAAGAAACAAAGAATGGCTGTGATTAAGATACTACATTAGGACACGTGAACTCTTAACCTCTACCACAAACTGGGAAGATCTGGGCAAAGTACCACTTCTTTTATTTTGATCGTTCCTTCTGCAAAACAGGGATAGTGATAGTTTTCTGCTCTATGTTGTGGTTATAATATTTGTGAGATAGGTGTTCAGTTACTGTGGTGAAGGCCAGAGGCATATTCAGTTATTAAAAAGGATTATTTTGACATAACCATGAGAAAGTGTGAAAACCTGGAACAGGGTAGAGTTACATGGTTGTAGAGGAAAAACCACATTTACTCATTACTGGTGAGTTGCACATCAGATGTGGAAAGTTTCTGACCTGGCAATTGGAAAATAAGTTCAACATAGTAGTCACTTGGGCAATTAGCATTTTAATATTAACCTGGTAGACTATTTACAGCAACAGCAGCTCAGTAAGAGTTTTTTATATTTTAATGTTTTAAATAGAATAGAAGCTTGCAATGGCTAAACAAAATAAATTTTAACCCAATCTGTTTGAAGATTCCTACCAATTCACGTACACATATTTAGACAGATTTAACACTCAATTTGAGTGACACAACAATTTACTGACATAAGCTAACTGGACTTAAGTAAACAAATAGCAATCAAACCTCATGTATCTGTAGCCATTTAACTGACTGATATCAAATAGGTTTATTTAAAGTACTAGTACATGTTTTCTACTTTGTCCCCTAGCAGCCACCCAGAGCCCGGTTTCTGGTTGCTAATTTCAGCTGAAGAGCTTTGGCGCAGTAACACACAAATGTGTCAATAAGGCCGGTGACTAGTTCAGCAAGTTTACATTCTATCACTTGTATGCACAGCTGCTAGTGCACCATGAGTGCACAGATGTGTAAAGTTGATAAAATATCAGCAGGTTGTCATATCTTTTTAAGCAGTATATAATATTCATGTGCTTATAAATAATCATGTCTGCATAAACAATTGTGTTATAGGAAATTAATGACTATTGTAAACAGCCCTACTTTGCACCATCTATGTCCTAAATTTTACCCTTTTATTTCTTACTGCAATAGTTTCACAATATTAGTTTTACTTTTATAGGTTGAAAATTACCATATTGCCAGACATCACATACTGGTGATTTCAAGCATTCAAAAAAAACCCAGACAATGTAAATTAAGTACCTTATATTCATACAAATGGAAACTGATCTTAGCACTTGCAGGAACACCTATTGAAGTCTTCTATTGTGGTCTCTTACACCACTGTCTCATTTTGTATTTTTATGTCTCCTAGAATATTTCTATTTAAAACATAAAAAGAACCCCTCCGTTTTTTCTACTTGCTCTGTTCCCTCCCCCAAATTATTTCCATTATCCCCAATTTATTATGAACTCCACATTAAAAATATAAAAAACAGTTTGTTAATTTTCAAGATTTTAGAAGTCAGTCTCTACACTCTGGACTTTGAATTGGAAAAGCTAAAATAGATTTAATTGTGCACATTATTAGTTTTCTTTACTACAACACATCTGCATCTTAAATATCTGAAGAAATACTACAATGCTATACATCAAAGCATAGCAAATTTATAACCTCTTAAATGTAACCTCAGGAAATTATTACTAAAACTTCTTGCCAAACATCTGAGTGCTGACAGACTGCCCTTCCAAGTTTTCATCTGAAGTTTGAAAGCCAATGGATAAAGTCTAGAATTGCGCTTCTGATGTTACAAAATACTAACAACTGCATCGAGCATGAAAGGCAAGATCACAGAGCTCATGCTAAATGTTTCTTTTAGTCAAAGGCTGACTGTTGGAAGGAAAAAAAATGCAACAAACTAGATAAAAGGAATCATGGATCAAGAGCTTCAGCTAAAAAAGATTTAGTGGATTCATCCCACTTAACTTTAGCACTAAACAGAGAACTGTACTTCAGTGCCTTTTAGTTATAGATTCCCATTATATGCACAACAGGATAAAGTCTGGATGCATATAAAGGATGGCACAGAAGCTGGTGTGCTATACTCTACAGTTTTGGACACAAAATGCCCTCTTTATCACAGGTAAGTAATACTGACACACAAATATTTCTACTTGCTTTTTTCCTTGCTAGACTCTTTCCAAAGGTGATTCAAACTGCTAACCCAACAGCCAGCCATTTTGTAGTTTTCTTTTTTTGGCCAGGTTAGGTTTCTGTTCAGTGATTTGAATGGTCCCGGTGTAGCATTAGAGATGTGTCAGAGCTTGTGCAACAGGAGGAGGGAGGAGCAAAGAGGCAGGGCAGTGTTATAGCTATGGGGTCAACTCATGCATAAAGTGTAATTTCATCTAGATTTATGCTTTGAAGGAACATCCTTCTTACCTGTGCTTCCCTGACTGTACAAAGACTCTAGGGCAACAGAGGTCCAACTCTGGGGCAAGAGGTGCAGTTAGTTAGTTAGTGGGAAGAATCAAGACAACAACTTAGGGGTTTTTTTTGGTGTGGTTTGGTTATCCTAGTTAGAGGGTCAAAAGTGTAGAGTTCAGATGATTAAAAAGAGAACACAGACTACAAATAATAATGCTAAAAAAATTAATCTGGATTTTAAATACTTTTTTCTAAAAAAAATCCCTCACTGTTTACTAGAAGCTTATAAATGGGAGACTCCACTGTTCTTCCTCCAAACAATGTTTTATGCTCTTCAGATGAATCTGGAAATACAAATGATATCTTAACAAAACATATAAAATATCTTATTCTAAAATCAGTTGAAAAATTTGGCTGCACTAACTATACTTGCTGTCTTGCACTGAGGGACTTACAAATGGCATCAGGAGACTGCATACCCTGGTTCCTTCAGAGAGGGCAGTGGCACAGGGAGGGCTTTATTATGAACCTCTAAGAACATAATCTCAACATGATCCTGGATACTGATCATTCAAGATACTGCCATTGAGGTCCCTCTCAAATAGGAACGTTTGTATTTCTCTATATGAAGAAGATAAGAAATTTTATCCTACCAGCTGATTCTCAGTGATCTAAATGAAAAGCTGGATTAAAAGCTTTTCCACATTCATTTACTAATTAATTCAGAAAAAAAGGAAGTAGCAGAACAAGAATATAGCTGGAAAAAAAAAAAAGCTTCCATTTTTCTCATTCATGGATCGATACAAACTTTTAAAACTTTGTATAGCGAGTACTTTTCACTTTGATTTCCCACAGCAAAAGATAATAATCATCATCAAATTAGATGTCTACATAATTATTACATTAATTTTTGTTTGGCTTTTTTTTCCTGTAATAAAAGAGCTCATGTAAGAGTCCTATATAAATTCTTTCAAGATTCAAAGGTTTTTTTCTTCCAAAATTAAAATCTGTGAAAAGAGAAGTAAGATTAATCATGAATCTAAGTTTTTTTTCTAAAAGTGTATAAAATGCTATAATTGCCTCCAAAGCAACATTACCAATCCAGCTGATATCACAGAGACATAGAAGTAAAAAAAACCCAACCCCTCAAACTCTAACATTGCATTAAAAAGAGTTAATACATTCTGAGACCACACAGGCTGGAATACCTTAAGTCAAAACTGTACACTTATTGAAACATGTTGGAAGACAGCGTTAACATTGTTCTGGCATTTTGCTTGTACTTTTAACATACCTAAACTTCATTTTATGTTAACTATGACTATCTTGGGTTAATCTATTCAAGAATTCTAATGTTTTACTTGCAAACATGAAGGCAACGAGATAATTCCTAACAAGACATGACAGCTTAGTATGTGCAATGACTAAATGAGACTGATAGTAACCATTTTACATGATAGCACGATCACAACACATAAACCCATAATTCATATTTTTTTTCCAATTGCATAAACCTGTATTTACAGGTTGCATGTCACTTTTATTTAAAAGCACACACCTTGTTTAAATGCAGTTAATGCTTTACTAACTCAAGATGAGAAAATTTAACTTTTTTATTAAGGTGGCAAAAAAAAAAAAATTGAAGACTAACTCACTATAAACTAAGTTTCCCTATTCTGTACAAAGTTTTCAAAACTCGAGATAATTGCCTTTTAAAGAAATTCAGAGTCTGTAAAACTAATGGAAGAAGTTTGTATTAAAAGTAAAAAATAAAAGGCTGCACAATGAATAAACAGAAATGACAGAACTGAAACATACACACACAAACAAAATGCTACTTTTTATTTTACACATTTTCCTGAAAAAATTTCAGCTTATTTTTTGTTTCTTAGGTGTTCTTTCTGTGCATTGTACTGGCATTTTGTAATTTTTTTTCCTCAAACATGCGACTTCTAATGTTTCTTTTTCAGTATTTATATCCTTTTCTGCATAGGTGTCTTTAAAAACCATAATCATTGTTTGGCAAAACCAGTATGACTAATATGGCCTATTTTTAACAGATGTAAAAAGAAATCTGAGAAAACAGTAATAATTTTGGAAATATTTGCTCAATTCAAACATTCAGGATATGAGAAACATCAAAGATAAAGTCTGTTTCAGACTCAAATATTTGCTTTCTTTTTTATCAAGCCCTTCCTGATCGTTTTCCACAGTTTGAAAGTCTTAAGTGGTGAAATGACACAAAGAAGCAAACTGCTGCATATCAGTAAGAGATTATGAGGGTACTTATAGGGACTAATGTTGTTTGGATGTAAACAATGTTGCACAGCTTTGAGTTAGAAATTTTACAGCTTTCTTAGGAAACATTACTAAATTTTACCTTTCTTTATAATTTTTTATTCTTTGTAATTAGCTGCACTGCATGTAAGTTGATATGACACTACTAAAACTAGGCACCCAAGGCGTAACTACTTTGAGAACATAACTACTTGGCAGCAGCCATACTTGGGAGAGAAGGAGTAGGAACAGGAAGCTTTGAAAGAAATTAATTTGAAATCAGTCTGCTAAGGGCCTATCATAGAAAATCCACTACATCTTTATACAATTAAGTAATGTTTTCTCAGAGTATTTTTCATATAATTAATATAAGAATATGACAAAGCATGAATGGTAAGGCTTATAAATTATCTAGAAATGTTTAAATCACAGAATGGCTTGGGTTGGAAGGGATCATCTAGTTCCAAGCCCCTGGCCATGGGCAAGGACACCTTCCATGAGAGAATGCTCAAAGCCCCATCCAACTTGGCCATCACACTTCCAGGGATGGGGCACCCATAACCTCTTTGGGCAACCTGTTCCAGTCCTCACCACCCTCACAGAAATTAATTTCTTCCAGTATCTAATCTAAATCTACTCTCTTTCAGTTTGAAACTATTCCCCCTTATCCTATCACTACATGCCCTTGTGAAAAATCTCTCTCCATCTTTCTTGCTGGCTCCTTTCAGGTACTGGAAGGCCACAATTAGGTCCCTCTGAAGCCTTTTTTCCAGGCTGAACAATCCCAATTCTCTCAGCCTTTCTTTATAGGAGAGCTGCTCCAGCCCTCTGATCATCTTGGTGTCCTTCCTCTGGACTTGCTCCAACAGGTCGGTGTCCTTCCTGTGCTGGGGACCCCAGCACTGGACGCAGTGCTCCATGTGGGGTCTCACCAGAGTGGAGTAGAGTGGCACAATCCTCTCCCTCACCCTGCTGGCCATTCGCTTTGGGCGCAGCACAGGACATGGTTGCCTTTCTGGGCTGCAAGTGCACATTGTGGTATCATGTCCAGCCTCTCATCCACCAGCAACCCCAAGTAATTCTCAGCAGGGCTGCTCTCAACCTGTTCTTTCTCCCCAGACTGTACTGACAGCAGGGGTTGCCCCAATCCAGCAGCAGCACCTTGCACTTGCTCTTGTTAAACGCCATAAGATTCCCATGGGTCCACTTAAGTTTGTCCATGTCCCTCTCGATGGCATCCCATCCTTCAGGTGTGTCAATCCCACCCCTCAGCTTGGTGCTGAGGGTGAACTTGATCTCTCCATCTCTGTCATTAATGAAAATACTAAATAACACTGGTCCCACTACAGACCCCTTAAGGGACACCATTTGTCACTGATCTCCATCAAGACTCTGAGCTGCTGACCACTACCCTCTGGATGAGACCTTCCAACCAATTCCTTACCCACTCAGCAGTCCACCCATCGAATCCATCTCTCACTAGTTTAGAGAGAAGGATGTTGTGGGGGACCATGTCAAAGGCCTTACAGAAGTACAGATAAATGACATCTCCAGACCTTCCCTTGTCCACTGATGTGGTCACTCCATCACAGAAGGCCAATAGATTGGTCAGGCAGGACTTGCCCTTGGTGAAGCCATACCAGCTGGCATGAATCACCCCTCTGTCCTCCATGTGCCTTAGCAGAGTTTCTAGGAGGATCTGTTCCATGATCTTCCCAGGCACAGGGGTGAGGCTGACAATTCAGTAGCTCCCAGGGTCCTCCTGTCTACCCTTTTTTAAGATGGGTACAATGTTTCCCTTTTCTCAGTCACGGTTAGATTAATAGAGACCACATTGTTTCACATAAACAAAAAAATCAGAAAAACCCCCTCAAAAACCCAATGAAAAAATCCAACCCAAATGCAACCCAAAACAAACATCTGTCTTTGTTTCAGTCTTGAATTTGATATTTAAATATACACGTGGATACAGACATCAGAAATAAGTGCTATTGAATGATTACTTCTGATGCACCTGCAGATGTTCCTGCCAGGTCAAGGACACCTGCAGTCTGGAGAAGTATGTTCAATTACTCTCTTCTGGAATTTGACTATTTTAATCTCTCATGCATGGAACCTTACAAGTACTTAAATCAATTTAGAGAGTTAATGGCAAAAACTGTTCTATGAGGAAATTGTATCAGGCAAACATGCAGTGCAATTCAGAACAGAAATTACATGATTTAAGAACTTTTTATTTTTAGGTGATTGTTTCACATTTGAGTTCTGCACTCAGGGAACAGAATTAAAAGAGTTTTCATTTATGTTGAGACAGACTCAGCTGTCAATAAAATTATTTTGGTTTGGTTATAAGAAAAAGTAGTTTTTTAAATGGTGAGGAGAGACAAAGTGGTCTGGACCAATTGACGACATGAGTTCTGGTTTACTGAACGGAATTGTGGGGAATAGCATGAAAAGTACATGAGGGAGAACAATTTTGGAACCGCAGTGAGAGGACTTTAAGAGGTGCATGGATAGTCAGTTTTCTATGAAAATAATGTATTAGAATGAGTGATAATGCAATCTCTGACAGGATAATTTAGGGGAGTTGTAGATTCCTTGAAAGAAATCTTATCTCCTCTCTTACCAGTAAGAGAACTGAGAGGATATTGTCAAAGAACTATTGTTATCATGACTCTATGATGATCACTTTCTCAACAGGTACCTCTTGGTTTTATATATTCAGTACTCTGTAGCTTCATAAAACTTTCTATGGTACTGTTCACCCTTTTTCAGACTCCTTCAGTAAACTTCATTTATTTCTATCCTTTGTTTCAGACATTTAATCTGGAAAAAGATTTTCTCTCATACTCCATGGCATGTTAGCCTCTTAATATTGTTCACACAAAAATCTTGACAAAAGCCCTTTAGGGTTCCTTGTATAAATCATTTCTGTGTAAGTGGCACAATTTTGCATACTTTTAGATCTGAGAGTGTATTCCAGTCCAGCAGCATGCTGACTCCTTGCTCAGATGAAAGTCAGGTAAGTACATAAAAAATCACCCTGACTCTTGTCTGAACGAAACCTGTGTAACTACTGTCCTGTTTCCTCTCCCCAACCCCTGTTTTGGAGTTAAAAAGAAATTCAAATGAATGTATTGAATTGCACAATGTTTTGGTCCAGGTTTTTCGTTGCAAGGATCGGGGAGCACAGAGAGATCCTGGGGCATACTGTGGCATATACAGGCCTTGCAGATTACAAGTGTAACAATTTCATCATCTTTATCTTGATAACTGTTAAATGCTTGAAAATTCTAACACGTTGCAATACATGTCTGTTGGATGCAAAAGAAAAAAAACGACAGAGACTAAATCATCAGAGAGAATTTAGCAACTGAGACCCTCTCCACTACCTGACAGACACAATCACCTGTGTTCCTCAAAACAACATAGACAAAAAAGCCCCCAAAATCAAACCAAACTAAATCAATTTTTTCTCCATGGTTTAAGGCCCAAGAGAGAAAAAGTGCACTTACGGTAGTAATGCTAAAAGAGGAAGATTAATTACCTCACGGTCATTTAGAAGTCTCTCCAAATCTGCTGCCATTTGATTCTTGACACGCAGTAAAGCTGTCTTTTCTTTATTTAAAAGACTGGTAAAAAGAGGATAGAAAATGCAGTAATAGCAACAGATAATCTCTTCTAATCTCGTATTCTGGATGAAACATGCATTTTCTAAAGCTAAATACTGGCAACAATAAAAGTCTGCTTGAGCAATTGTATCTAATGATCCTTTTCTATATTCAAGCACTGCAATTCTTATAAATGGGTCTGAATGTACTGATAAACACAAAATTTTATTTTAGTCAAACAGAAAAACTATTCAAAGCCTTCATAAAATGTTTTTGTTTTTTTCTCTGAAGGGTAATTTAAATTATCAGAATATTCTACTATTATCTCTTTGTTTCTTCTAGGGAAAATGAGCTTATTTTATAAGCAAAGCAAGGCTCCTTATATCTACACTTCTATATCAAAATGTGGATTTCTTTGTTGTATTCATCACTAGTAGCAAAACACACTGTTTTGAGTAGCATCTCTTTTTATACTACTGCATTTCGAATTCTGAAAATAGCAAATCGAAGGAAGAATAACATCCAGCTCTCCCCCTTATAGCTGTGTAGTTTCTGTGAAAATTGTAAATGTATTTTTGCTATTTTTAATTCCAGGATAATGCACGGGATCAAGTTTGTCCTATGAACCAAGTATGAAAACTGTTTTAGCATGAAGGCATGCTTTAGTAGCACAATGTCAAGCTTAACTCTAATTGTTCTTTGGTTTTGTAGTTATAGAATATGAACATTTGAAATGTTTAGCATACATATCGTGATTCTAGGCAGCAGTTCTATTATAATTAAATGTATTTTCATACTTAGCCCCAACATGAGTTTCTAACAATAAACTTCAGACTAATGTATGCATAACACCACATATAATCTAGTTTGTTAAAATAGCCACACAGATTTTCTTGGAAGACCAATGTTATATATGCCATTAGCATGACTTAAATAAATAGGTTGTACAATATAAACTGTAACATAAATCAACAACTATGAAAAATGCAATTCTGCATGCGGAGTCCAAATATGTAATACTGAATACAGGTCAGGAGTTCAAAAGCAAATGTATTAAAATTTTATAAATGGGATGGATCAATTACATATGTTGCAAACACAGATTATTTAATATTTCCAGTATTTGATCCAGAAATGATCAACAAAATAAATCAATCTTTAGTTGGCCATGTATCATCCGCTTTTTTCAAGTAAGGAACATCATCCTTTGCCCCAGAGATTTTTTGGCAGTTCCTTGCAAGCCCTGTATTGTAAATTATGAGTGTCAATTCCTCCTAGGCATTCATTAATTCTCAGAAAAAAAATGTATGCTTTTGCCAAATTGCTAAGCTGTTTCAGCTACTTAAAAGGAAAGCAGTAACATTTATGAAAAGTTATAAAGATATTTTAATATTTTCAAGTGGGTTTTTTTCTGTCACATTTTGAATCATGATGAAATTGCTGTACGATTTTTTTTTCTGGGTTCATGTGTTGTAATTTACTGGTATGTCACTTTGTTGTGAATTTCTGTATTTCCTAAGAACATAAACTAATCCTTCTAGAGGCTGGTAAAATTGCTAAAGAAGCAATAATAAAAGTTTCTCAATTACTTTAGTAGTGTACTGAATAAGCATAAACATCACTGTTTATGACTTAACCAGAAGTTCATGTTCAAGGTTCGATTTCACCTACAGAACAGACCTACCTACTCTACTTGTACCTTCCGAAATAATATGACACGACTGATCCATGTGAACCAGTTCTAAATTTCTTTGTTTACAGTCAAATATAGGACATAGACTCTATATAATTCAGTAGCACTTGATGTGTTTTCTGTCATACATATTAATATAGAATTACCAAAGCACGTGCAGACTTTAGATTCAGTAGTTTTGCAATACTTACGCTTTTTCATCATTGCAGATAGAAGGTATACACATTTAACAGAGCAAGAAAGCAGTTATCAGACAGAATGATAATATATTCACACCTGTAATGACTATGCAGAGCAGAAATACCTTCAGAAGTTCTGTTTTGGGAAGAAGACTGACCATTTCAGTCCCTGTTTTGAAAATATTCTGAACCAGCATCTAGGACATCAGCAAAGAGGTTCTAACTTTAAACTACCTTACACTTCCATCAAAGAGTAGTTTAACCTGATCCAGTTTCAACTGGCAGTGTAACAAATCAGAGAGCAGCTTTACAATGAGTTTCAGATGACCTAAGTGAAAACTGTCGTTGAAAGATAATCCTTCCCTTACCACATTCTGGTAACCTCCTCTTTGTGTTGGTACTGCAAAATTTGTGACCACGTTAAGTACGCCATTTCACTGATCTGGATGGAAGCTGCAGTCTTTTTAAAGGATATTTTTCACATGGATCACCAAAACAACTGGATTTACCATGTAGAGTGGAGACCCACAGCTGAAGGCAAGGACAAGAGTGCTCCATTTGGTAACAGAGGGCCTTAACTGCCTTGCTGTGATTCTGAAACCACAATCTATGAGTCTAGACAAACCAGCTTCTCACATTGGAGCTCAAGGGTTATACCTTTGATCTGAAGAGACAGGATCTTCTTTACCAAGTGTAGACCATGCTGTGCTCCACAGTCCTGATCACTGATTGCCTCACTCTGCATGTGGAGAAGGTGCCCTTTGTGAGATGTAGGGGCTACAACCGTAGCCCCAAAAGTACAGGTTGGAGCACTAACTGAAAAGCAGCACAGCTCCTGCTTTTTCTATGTGCTTTTATAGAAGAAACTGAAATGCCTGGGGGAATATTCAGTTTCATTCCATCATGCTTTTAAAGCTTAGCCAGGTATGAATCCAGGTACCAGGAATGCAGGACTTACCACAAAATGCTTGTCATATACATACACATTGCTCATAGCAACCACTGTCTTGTTTTGTTTTGCTTCACTCAGGATCTAAAGCCAAAGTAGCTTGGATATTTTAAGTAAGACATTTTTAGGTTACATAATTTTTCTGGAGAATGGATACTAACATTTCCCAGTTTCAGACTTACAAACCCTTTTCAATTTGGGCAATTAAGTCATCTTAATGCTTAAGCTTAAATATACTAGCTACTATCCTGTTCAGAAGCTTCTATTATTAGATATTCTGAATACCAAAGAGACTAAATAAACACGGTTTAATACATTAGTGGGTTTTATTATTACTTCTATTCAGTTTGGAAAAAGAGCAGGTTTCTTTTTCAGTGAACTGCGTACTCCAAATGCTGTAAGAAATAAAGATTGTGTCTTTCTGTTAATTTCCCCTTACAGCATGAAGTTGAATAGCCCAATTTTGAATTATTTTTTTGCATTTTATATTCAGATACAAGTATTACCATCGAAAAAATCAAACACAAACAGTATACATGAAGGTTTCGTACATGAAATGGAATATATAATATAGCCATATAGTCAAGCTACACCTTCTCTGCCGATTACAGATTAATAGTTTGGAGCAGATGGTTAATTATTAATCTAAGTCAAATTTTGTTTTTAAGTCACATAGTTAGAAAGAGAGGTATAAAAATTTTGCAAATAAAAGCTCTTTAGAAGAAAGAATATATGACAAATTACTGCTCTCTCATTGTGCAGGCAAATGACCACAGCTCAGATTTTTAAATGGATTTAGGAGAGTAGTGCTTAATGATTTTAATTGGAATGCTTCAGGAGGGTTAAAAAATTTTATTTAAAAAAATATCCATGAGGTGTCTTAATTGAAATTACTTTTTCAAATTGTTAAAAAAAAATAAATTCAAGCAACTTTTTTTTAAAGTTGTATTACAGGTCAGAAAATGTAGAGAAAATGATGTATTTCTACAAATTTTTCTTGGATCATTTCTCAGGTAAACTGAAGTAGCATTGGAATAAATGATGCCTATTTCACAGAATGGTAATATTCTCTTAAAAAGCTCATTGCCACTCTGTGATGGGAAAAACTTATCTAACACTGTATGCTAAGCTTTATGTTTGGATGGCAATTAGAGAACCCAAAATGTTTAGGTAAGGAACATTTCAGTACAAAGCTTCTTAGTGAGCAAAATCCTTATGTGGCTTCTAGATTTGCCACACAGTTAAGGCTTTTGAGGAGTGCTTTTGGGAAAGTGAACCTCTTTTAAAACCAGCCACCGGTACTGAGAAATTTGAGTAAGTAACTGCATTTAAAATAAATATCCTGTCTTTATGAATGAAGTCCTGTTTAATATCTCCAGTTATTTATAAACCTAGATATTTTTAGCAGAAAATTATGTACTAAAACTACAATTCACTACACACGTAAGAATGAAATTCAGAGATTTGTTTTCCCACAGCACGACAGTTACAAGCATTTCTTTTCAAAAGGAATGCTAAATGTGTTATTTTAATTTCTGACTAAAGAACTGTATGCTAGAGAGATTTCTTTATAGTAGCAAGGAGTCATCCTCACACATAGCACTACTCTTATTAACCATAGCTATTTACTTTTATTAACGAGAGTGCTATGTGGTCTAATAAAAATAAAAAGTTACTTAACAGAATATTTTGAGATATGTGGACCACCTATAAATTCACCCTGCAGATGCTCTGTCACTCAAGACCAGAGGTTTTGTATCCAAAACATATATTATGCAGGTGCATTGGCTCAGTGCTCAAGTGTTCTGCTTCCAGAGCCATCCGAGTTCTCTTCAAGGCCAAGTGCAAGCACAGCCCATGGCCTGTCTGGAAGAATTCTAAGGGTATGGGAATGAGAGTGGTAGTGAACACTAGGTGTGGGCAACACCTAACAGAGCCTCCATTACCCCTAAACAACCTCTCCTTTTATCTTTGAGTGGTAATACACTTGTGCCTTCACAAAGAATCTAAGCAGCGACATCACACCTTTAATAACCTGGCAATGGGTCCCTAAGTTGTTCATGCAAATAACTAACAGCAATGAGAGTTGCTCAGCTAAGCACTTCCCCAGTCACAACAGCTCTTGCAGCTCCTAGTGAAGGTCCAGCTCAAAACCCACAGATTTGGGTGAAAGATGTCCAGAACCGACACACTTCTCAGCAAGCCACTAAAGTGTCTCCAGTTCTGGTAGAATATACTACTTTTAAGTAATTAATTCTGTCTGGTAAGCATTTTGACTACTCCTCTCCTTTCAATGAGAAGTTGGATGGGGCTTTGGGCAACCTGGTCTAAGTGGAAGATGTCCTTACCCATGGCAGAGGGGTGGAACTAGATGATCTTTAGGGGTTCCTTCCAATCCAAACCATTCTGTGATTCAGTTTGAGAGCTACTGACACAAGCAGTCTTGTGCACTATTTGAACAGTCCTTCCAAGTGAGGAAGACATTTTGCTATGGAGGGTCTGAAAGACAGCCTCAGCTCTACAGGTGACACTTAAGGATGAAGGAATGTAAGCTCCTCTGGTTCCTGTTAAGGGACCACATTATAAGTAACTTTATGCCATTTTGTGAAAAATTGGTAAGGATATGGCCCAAGAACATCCAAAATGAGATTTCAGTCATAGATAGCCTTCCTCATAATTACCTTCCTCTTGATCTGATTTCAACGGGACAGTCTATTTCATCACAGAATCAAGCCCACATCCAGTAGCAACCAACAAACTTCTCAATAGACATGGAAATACAAATTATTGCAGGTTGCTGCAAAACATTTATAAAGTTGCAAGAAAGTACTGACTCATCATCCTTGGAAATCTGTTGGAATCTAATCACCCCAGACGTATCTTCTAAAAAGATTATTGGCCATGATCACTGTGTACAGAAGCCAATTATGGATTAAGACTAAAAAAGTAAATTCACTTGCAAATTAGTACTTGCTGATCCCTCCACACTTAAGCGAGATGTGATAGAGAACACTGGCACTGATAACACAGCTATGACTGCTCTGCTTAGGGAATCCATGATTTACATAATGCAGAGTTGTCTTTCTTGATGAGCAGATGACATAAAAACACAACACAAAAAGAACATTCCTCCACCACAGATTCTGCACACAAAAAAGAAGGAAAATCATGATCAAGTACAGGGCAGTGTAAGGGTAAAACTAAGTATTTGGTCTTGATTATGATGGTGCAGGGATATCAAAATAACATTGATTTATCTAGAGTCTGGTACTCAAATATAAGATAAAAAATATATTAAAAAAATCACTAGTATTTTTAAAGATCTGTCTGAAAACAAGAATTCAAACACTATTTTTCTGTTAGCTGGTACTTGTGAAATTGCTTTTTATAACTACAACTAGTGCATTTATTGTATTTAAACTTAAAAAAACCCTGTACTCTGTGTAATTGTAGCACAAATTAAACCTCAACTTAGAGAGGCTGCTGCAGAATTGCAGTATTAACTATTAATTATAGGTAATGGTTGAAAGAACAATTTTTTAAAAATGGTTTTACAAATATTAAAATTTTCTCTCAGCTCTGAAATACAGAGAAACCAGGCTCCATAAACCATGTTTAGTGTTTTCACTAATGCTTTTCTAATAGCACCAACATTATCTGCAGAATTTAGGGCTCTCCTTGAGGAGCATTAATTCTCTGAACTCATCCCCTCAAAAATATTCCACACACAAACCAACAAAATGCTGTTTAATAAACTAAGAGGGATAGGAATAGTGGGCTAAATCTTTTGATCCAGCACAGCTTCCCTTGGCATATATTTGGTGGGGATTATCATTAATTTACTTAAATCCCATTCTGATTCAGTTCTGGAATAGCTGGGAGTTAGACTCGTCCACAAAGTAATCTGAAATCACCTAGGGGATATTTTAATTTAAAACTGTCATCAGCAGATTCCAAAAGGTTATCCTCATGACAAAAGATTGCTTGAATGTAATTGTTCTCTGGTTCGAAATCCCTTCCTCTAACCTTCTTTCTCTCACTTATGGGAAAGCAAAGAACCAACATTATGAATTTGTAAGAGATTATGATTTCTCTTGTGTGCCAAGGAATACCAGCAATTTAGGATCTTTGTTTTAAACATGGAGTTATGAAGAACAAAATTAGGGACTACAAATTGTACCAAAAGCCCTAAGACATTAGACTGTTTCCAAGAATTTCACTGGCCTATGAAACCAGGCCAGCTAGGGGAATAATACCTGTTTTTAGTTTACAAGGAATATTGGAAACTAGAGGAAAAAAAGTCTTACCAAAATATTTGATGTGCAAACTAAGTGTTACTTTTTTTGCTATAATATTTTTTTGTCAGACCACACTTTCCTTTACAGGAACACAGACTAGTGGTGAGCACACCCCAGCTCCCCACAGTAGAATACTGCTGGTATGTTTAGCATGAATGGTCACACTGTGGAGAAGATCCGTTTACTTCCTTAACCTGAAGCACTTTAAGATGAAAAAAGTTCTCTTTACAGTTAACGGAGAGTAACAGGCATCTCTAGGAAATTACTCACTCCATCCAATATCTGAATACTTTTTGGAGATGTCACTTCCACTATGAATTACTAAGGAAAGTTGACCTAAACCCCTAATTTAGGTACCTTAATTTGTAGGCTAAATTTAAGAAGAATACCTGGACATACAGATTATTTGCAATGAGCCATATAAACTCTAGAGAATCACTGTTAATAATGCATTCAAGTTCTTACATATTTTAAAGCATGACACATACACTTTCAGAAATTACCTCATCTATTTACTTCCTTTTTTTTCTAGCTTTTAGAGACTTTTGGATTACTATGTGAATCATGAAAGACATTTTCCTATTACCATCATCTAAAACTGTATGATGCTGGGAAGTTGCTCAGTGGTCAGAGAGTTCTGATATAACAGATATAACAGGAAATGAGAGAGCCTCCACTATAGAATAAGCTCTACTTATGCCTGAAATACCCTTTGCTGGTGGAGTAGTCTATAATTTTTCTCTGATTTTATTTCTTCATTTTTACTTTTGTACACCTGGTGTGTCATTCTTTCCTTTTACTCTTCTGAACTTTCCTTTACTTCATGGGAGCTCTTCTCAACTCCAAATTCACTTTAAACCTACTGTCATAGCTGCTTTTCCAAACCTAAAGCCCCTTTGTCTGACATTATGAGTGAAATCACAGACGCTGGAGTTGCAGCATAAAGACTGGAGTTCATCAATGACGAAGAGTTATCATCTCCCACTTTGTGGCCAATAGCATCCTTTTTTTCTAATGATAAACACATAAGTAATTTTATTTTTGGTTCAAGAGAAAGTAAAAAAAGAAATAGTGATTTTAATTACCTGATATCTTTTTCAAGTTGTGTAATATGTTCTTTCTGTAGAGTTATTTGAGAATCTCTCTGTTGCACAGTTTCAATGAGATATTTGTATGGTTGCTGTGCTTGATTCAACAAAGAATTTGCTCTGTCAAGCTGCCAAAAGAAAAGGTATTACTACTACAAGTTTTATAATTAATAAAGCACAATTACTTGATTATTATTTAATTATTATTAGATATTATTGATTTTTGCCAGTTGCAAAACAAAAAAAAAAGGAAACAAACCACCTTCAAATTATTAAGTAGTATATTATCCTCTCAGTTTTCTATTCTAATTATGCTATTTTCACTGCAATCATGCTACTCTCTACACTTTCCTAATCTGCATTTTCAAGAGTTTTAATGTAACAGCTTCCATTGATTAAAAAAGAAATAAGTATAGTCAATACCTCTGTAGTGTTACTGACAGGTGACTTTTTAAAAACACTATACTATTACAAGGGAATTTTCAGCTCAGAAATTGAATCTAGATAAAAATACAGTACAAATGGGAAAAAAAATCCCTATTCTTCTAATCTATTACTCTATATGAATCGCAAAATCCAACAAGATGCTTAAAAGACTAGTATAAAGTAACTGTCATTCCCATAAGTAGGAAATAAACCTTTCTAGCCTTGTTCCCTAAACAAATTAGGATGACTAGGTTTA
Organism: Myiotriccus ornatus; assembly: GCA_036023395.1. NCBI lineage: Eukaryota > Metazoa > Chordata > Aves > Passeriformes > Tyrannidae > Myiotriccus > Myiotriccus ornatus. The sequence continues at coordinate 66,257,054 of JAYRBT010000001.1, read as the reverse complement.
AAAATCTTGCATGATATGGCCTGCATTTTGAGCAATATAACAAGATCATTCACTAAATTATGTACAGAATTAAGATCACACAACAAGATTTAGTATTTCCAGCAGCTGGAGTAGATGTAAGTCATGAAAAAAGAGAAAGCACAAATACAATGTCAAGGTGAAGGCTCGAGAAAGGCATTCAGCAGCAAGCCAACTATTCAGCTTAGTCAATTGTTTCATTTGAAGTACCATTTTTTCTGTATACTAACTTGCTAGTTCCTTTTTAAGTTACCCGAAGACCACATTAGCCTTCTAGACAAAAGGGACTCTATCCATCAGTTCTGGCACTGCTGTTCAAACCTCTGCGAGGTGAACTAATTCCAAAATTTAGATTGGACTCCAGATGTAGCACTTACAGATCACTACTTTGCAGAAGCTGATATATAGGCTTCCACTTACTTAAACTGAGAGTAACAAAGTGAGTTGCAGAGGCAATAAATGGATTATCAGTAGCTGAGGATCCTTCTTGGATCAGGTCATGAAAATTCCTTTATTCTGTTTGTCCTATGTGTCGTGGTTTTGCCCACTAGCCCGTTCCTGGGGCTGTGGATAGTTTTGTCCAAGTAGATTTCCGGACAAGAAGCCAATCAAAAAGTTCAGTAACGCCTTTGCTAATTACATATTTAAGAAAAATGGAAGAGAAGGTGGATTGTGCAGTTGAAATTAAGAGCAGCAGCCATGTAGGAAAAGCGGCGGGCCCGAGGAGGGCCAGGCCCCCTCCTCCCCGGGCCTGGGCCAGGGGCAGGTGTAGCACTGAAGCCCCCCTTCTCTCATGTAAGAGAGTGGAGAAAAAAAACTTAAAAGACTAATTGCTTAGACGAAGAAACTGCTGCAGAAGAATTCCAGCTAAGAGATAACGGAACGTCCAAGGTCGAAGCTGAAGCTGGCAGCCGGAGAGAGAAGAAAGTTTCGAAGTGGGGAGAGCTGCTTTTTTGCCCTTTCGCTCTCTCCCTTCAGCAGGGAAAAGACTGAAAAATAGATCCCTGCTACCTGTAGAAGTTTGTTGGGGTGA
>JAYRBT010000001.1:66232684-66255903 GCA_036023395.1 Myiotriccus ornatus | reverse complement strand
AATACATAGCACTTTTACTTAAGTAGAATTGTTATAGTTATAGTTCTTTAGTAGTTTTTATTTTGCTAGTAATAAATATTCATGTTATTTTCTCAAATCCAGTCTCTTCTGTCTGCATAAACCTGCTCTCTACTTAAAGTAATTGTGTGTGGGGGTGTGAGAACAAATTAACCCAGGGCAAAACCACGACACTATGCAAGGCCAACAAACCTTCTGTAGTAGAAAGAAAGTCTCAATATCTACTTTAACATTGCAGGTCACTGCTATACAAAGCACCAGAAAGAGGACTTTAAGGGAAAATTCTTTTCTAATGCTGTATCACACCATCAACATAGATAGGATCCTGCAGTTAATATATAGGACTATAATAGGACTAACAGAAGACTGACAAGGTTTTTTTCAATAGATGAGCTTTTCCATAGGGTTTCAACTTTCAAGTAATTACAGTATATCAGATTTCCTTAAAATGAATGAAAATATGGAGAAGTCAGTATTGTCTTCTTGGTATTTTCTTCTTTCTGAACTATCCCAGAGGATCAATATGATTTCTTTCTATAAGGCTTGTTTCAAGCAATTGTTTCAAGGACAGACCAAAAGCAGAGTTCTAGAAAGAGCATCCATTTTAGTTATTGAATTATTTTTCCTTTCCACCCTCCTTGAAAAAGCTAATAAAACCCAGTTGTATCTTAAATACTGCACTGAAATAGAAGTATTTAATCCAAGTTCAAACCCAAAGCTGATACAATCACTTTTGCATCAACTTTTTATCCATGTCCTAGATTTCTTCTAAATGACTGAACAAGCTCTCAATCAAAAGGATAATAATGGGCTACCTAAGCATGCTGTAGTTTACAGGATCTCTCTTTTGTTATTAAAAAAAATAAAAATCAAGAAAGTTACAACAGCTTGGAGTAAAAATCTATCTTGGCTCAGGGAATGATTTAAAGACAGAAAACACAAGTTTAAGATATTTAACTATATAAAAAAGATAATAGATAGCAATCAGCATAAAATACGAAATGCAGAAAATACCACAGGAGCAACAACTTCAAAGGGAAAGTTGATACTAGCAAACAAATAATGGGAGCAAATAAATTCTAGCAACAGTACAACCCAATATGGCAGAGATACAGTAAAACTGTATTATAATGATGATGAAAACACAGAAGCTTTCAATAAAATTTTTTGCCATATGTTTGAAAACAAGTCAGATGATCAGCTTGTGTAACATGAGAATGAAAGACTATTTTCCACTCCACTGTGTTCGCAAGTGTGAACTCCCTGTGCACATATGGAAGGATGGCAAGCAGTATGGCATAAGTAATTCTTATCAAACAAATTATCTATAATCATATGCAAAATTAAAAAAAGGAAGAAATAAATCTGCTGAAGTATTCAGACCTGAATGCCAGACATGAGCTTAACTGAAAGCAGGTCTTAAAAGATTTTATTTACACATAAGAGTTTGATGTTAGTAGACTGTGCACTAGCTATCTGCAAAATGTTTAACTTTGTACTGGATTACATTCGGATCTAAACTATAAAATTATACAATAAAAATCAAGAATTTAATGGCAGAATAAAAATGAGGTGAAGATGTTCTACTGGAATTTCGCCAGAATTTGAACTATGATCACTGGTACTGAATCTTTCATCAGTGATCTAGAAGCAAATATAAAACTAATGTGGGTAAGAAATGTATTGAAGTGAAAACCAGAAAGATTTAAGATAAAGAAAAGTGATAGGGAAGAATACCAAGCATAGCAATAGATTTAGCAATTTCCTGATGTCTGCAAGTAAAGATTTGAAATAATATGTTTCAGTCAAATACAAATTACTATATTATACTTAAGAAGAATACATAACAAATTATAGTATTCGTTAAAAAAAGACTTCACTGTTCATGTATCTTTCATTAAAACGCTACACATAATCATATATATACATATAAAATACATAAAATTAATACTTTAAAAATATGTAGAAAATTCAAGTATTTCCACAGTGGAGTACTTGGGTGTAGTAATCCTAATTTGTAACTACCATGGATTTAAAAATCAAACTGTTAAACCATATTCCTGAAATTGTAAGCCTAGAAATTCCAAATGGTGGTAATATCTAATAGAAAACATAGTTGTTCTTTGGTTCCTAAGAAAAAGTTAAAAGACGGTCTTAAAAATACTTCATAAAATTAGTTTGTCCTAGTTCTGGGACATTTCAAGCTGAGTTTTGTTTAGTGTTTGTTCTCCACGTCGAAGTAATTAAATTCATTGTAACTAAGACTCAAAAACTGAACAACTGTAGAAAAGGATTTACAGAAATGTCTTCAGAAGTGATTTAAGAGAAGAGCTGTATAAAAAGTAACAATGTATTCATTGAATAATTAAGTATCAAACAGAGTGAACTAGTTTGGCTAGCTGGTCTTCTGTTCAGAAATCAAACCGCTCTCTGTCTGCCTCACATTCTTGTTTAGCCTGTAAAGTAATCCCTCTTTTAATATTCGTTTCAAAATACAATAAAAACTTCTTTGAAAACTTCTATCATAAAGTTTTCGTTAATTATGAGGCCATTTTTTTACATCAAATAGATGATAAACACTGTTTAGAAAATATTTCATTTTATGAACAGCTGTTCTGCAATGTTTATAGTTTCTACTGATTCAAATTTTTGTGTAGCAGTAATTTACCTCTTGTGAAATCTGCGTTACTTGTTCCTTCTGATGTTCCAGATCTTTTACAAGCAATGAGTTTTGCTTTTCTAGTTGCAGTAATCTTCTAGCCAAGTGAACACTGTACCAATAAAAATCAAGCTCAAGTTGAATATTTTCCAGAATAGGCAAAAGAAATTCTCACATTTATACTGCAGAACTTGACTGCCTTAATTTCCCACCAATGCTTAAATACTAATGTATATCAACTACATACTTAAACAGGCTGCATGGTCAAATTTAGAAAAACAATGAAAATATTACAAAATTTAACAGCACTGAAATAGCATTCCCACAGTTACGCCAATTGTAATATTTTATACAAAGTAATTACCTATAGAATTTTTCCAGTACTGCACAGTTGCAGCAACAGTGTCAAAATGCTTCATCTAATTATGAGTATTTACTTTTTAGCAACTTTACAGAATCACTGTAATAGGCTTCTCCTTAAATAATAGTTTAAAAAACCACACATCAATATACATTTTGTAGCGGAACACTGAAAAACGTAGTATTTTATCATTTTCAAAACAGGTAAAATTGCTTTGCCTGACATTTAATATGCTAAATAATTAAATGTTATTGCCACTTTTTTAAAATAAACTCTCATGTACAGTCACAAGTTACCTTGAAGAGAAAGGATTATTGAGATACTTTAACAACCTAGTTAAAAATAAGATCCTCAATCTCTTGCACACTTCATGTCCAAAATCAAGAGCTTATCATCAATTTAACAGTACAGATCCATAGGCAGTATTGGGAAGATTCAATATGCAATTGCAGAGTCTACTTCCAGACATCTAACCTAGTCTTCCAAACTATTATTAATCACAGTATCACAGAAGGATATGGCAGGAACCACAGCGGGTCACCTGGTCCAATCTCCCTGCTCAAGCAGGGTCATCCCAGAGCATAGGATTGCATCCAGAGGGTTATTGAATAACTCCACAACCAGTTCCTTACCATAAAACCGAACCTATGAGAGGATAAGTGGTCTAAAGCAGACTGACAGGAGATTATATTTACCCTTAAGCTGAGGCTTACAGTGTATAAAGCTAGTTGAGTGTATAAAGTTTCTCTGAAAATTTGGCCAGTCATAACCTCCACCTCCTCCTGGTGGAATACACTTTTAGACTTAGAAGTCTTAGTACTTTTCATCTGTGTTACAAACCTACCCTTTCATGCAGAAATCTTTTACTTTTGCCTACTGTGAGAGGAATTACCTGCAGTTTACAATAGCTTTTACCATAATGTTGGTTCTCTCAGTTGCTCCTACAAGGATAGGCTGCGTAAACAGTAACTGAGAAAAACAGAAGTTAATTCTCCTAACTAGTTATTTAGATCTCTATTTAGGAGATATGAGATATGTGTGAAGATCTCATCTAGCACAGAAAAGAAATGAACCACTTCTTTGACTAGTAGCTATTAGAGTGTAAGGGAAAACTTGGATACCTTCTCATGGAATGCAGTCCATCATAATTTTCCCAGCTACAATTATTCAGTGAACTTGACCTGAATTTGCAAGTATTTAAGGATAACACAAATACGACTTTCAAGTATACTCATTGATACATTTTTGGACTAGTTTTAATGTAAAGCAAAGGGACAAAGGGCAAAGACATCTTATTCTGGAAACCTTTATTACAACTATACTAGAAAATTATGCAGTGCTCGAGAACGTGATAATTTATTGTTAGCAAACCACTAGAGTCATTCTGGTAGTATTCTGCGTTTTCTCATTTACACTCTCCCAAGCAGTTCCTAGGCACGGCTGCGAAGTTAGCAAGGGCAAGCAAATCACTGCCAATGCATCATTCCCATGTGGCTTAACCCGCACCGAGAGTTTAGTTTTGTGGAAATGGGCTACTATGGGCCATTTGGTTTTGATGCTTCAGATTGTTCCCAAGGATGTTTCGTTTAGTACTATGGGTGTATAGTGCCTATGTCCAAAGTAATGAAATAGTTGTTACTGGCAAGTAGGCAAAGAAGTACAAAACCCGCAATGCCCTACGTTTGAAAATGTGGGTTTTTTACAAAGTTTCAGAGACTGAAGTGCATGATGTGAACTTAAAACAGCCCTTCATTTAGTATCCCATATATCAGGGATTAAAGAGCAGGTAGAGGACTCCAGAATAGTCCTAGAGAGCATAAAACTTAACTGTATTTCTTTAATGGCTCTAAACATAGAAGCTTGTGTCACAGAGTCTTTGCTTAAGAACTCTGGGAGCCAAAGGTATCACACATTTTCTGCATGGCAGTTTTTCTTGAATCAAAACAGCAGGTAAAACATACACAGACTTTTATGGCTTTTTTAATTTTAAAAGATAAAGTCTATGAAGTCTTCAACACCATTATGAAGGATTAAATAAGCTTTATTAGTCAATACCTTTTGGAACAATGACATTCTGAATGAAAGCCACTTCTAAGCTCAGAAAACGTCTTCCAAGCATATCTGAAATCCTGGCCTATTGATCATCAGATTCAGCAATCAACGGTGATTTAGCAGAATTCTTATATATTCTTATATATGTAAATAATCTAAACTGAATCTAATAAGGTGGCGAAAAACAAGGATATAGTCTGAAACTCAGAAAAGTTCCCAAACTATTGAAAGGAGAAGAAACTGAACTTGTAAGAAATGATGCTGTAGGACTCTCAACAGTCTCCTAAATCAGACCTACAACAGGGTTATGGAGTTTTTTTTCACATTCCCACACCCCTGTTCTTTTCTTCTTCTTCATTTTTATGCAGAATAAAGAGAAATCTTACAAGGAAACAATCTGAAGAGGCTTTATAGAGCAAATTAAGCCATGCCTAATTTAAGTACTACATAAAATCTTTTATGTTAGTCAGCCATATGTAACTTGGTGCACAATAGGTCTAATCTGATTGACAATCATATCGACAACATTTGAAAAACAAATATGTAGGGCAGAAGAAATAGTGTGTGGCCCATAAAACTTTGCTGAAAATACGAACAGACCATCATTTGCCCTTAATTCTCATTAGTAACTTTTGACATTAAATATTCTTTGTCATGGAGAAGGTGAGGATTGAGAAGACAAAACCAACTAAATAAAATAATACTTGCAGTAAAAAAACAGCTATAAATTACAAAACGTGCTATTAAAGCTTCTGAATGATAGAAATGTACACTGTGGATTTACGGTATATGTTCACCTTATGTTTACACTCTTCTTGGTTCGCTCATCAGTGATGGTGGAGTTTCTCATTTTGGTCAAAACCTACCACTAGTACAATTATGCAGCTGACTTTCTTGCACTTGAGCAATTGTAGGCACGCTTGGATCTCATGTAATAAGCCTCATCCTAGGAGAACCACCATCCTAATTTCGAACAACAGCAAAGGTTTTGCTGTGGTCACAGTTTAAAAGTATTATGAATAAATCCACTTTCACAGAATCATTAAAGTTGGAAAAGACCCCCAAGATCGAGTCCAACCTATGACATATTGCCAACTAGATCATGGTGCTAAGTACCACATCCAGTCATTTCTTGAACCCTTCCTGGGATGGTGACTCCACCACCTTCCTGGGCAGTCTGTTTCAATGCTCAACAACCCTTTCTACAGAGAAATTGTCCAACCTGAACCTCCCATGGCATAGCTTGAGGTAATTTCCTCTTGTCCTGTTGTTAGTTGCCTGGGAGAAGTGAGTCATAGCCACAACACACGGGCTCACAGTAAGTCATTCAAATGTCACTATTATTTCTCAAAAGCAATGCATAATATAAAATTGTTATTTAAAAATGAGTATGATCAAGCGGTATGTTATTCACCTACACGTCATCTTAATCTATTGATCAAATTATCAAATTGGCCAAATCAGAGCAAACCGAAAAAAACGTAAGTGGAATCAAATCCTGTATTCATAAAGATGAAATAGTGATGCTCTGAAAACTTGTCTTTCCTAATTTCCTGACATATGTGTTTTTCTTACCATTAAATACAACAACCTTTAGAGTATTAGTTAATATATTTCTTATTATATAAAAGCAAAGAATGCAACTAACCTGTTTTTACAGCTGCTTAGTTTTATACAATTAAAATTAATCCTTCTGAAAGTCAATGAAAAGAGATCTTAAAAAGACTTTGAAAACCGTGTATATGCTTATTCACATGCATCAACCACATTAACAGGTCCACAATGTATTCCCATATACTTACATAATTAAAAAACCTCCTTATATTAATCAAACTGGATGGATTCCAAGAGAAAACATAATGCACTTATCTTCACTTAGTTTATCTTGAATAAGTAAATTCAGAAGGTACTTTTCTTTACCTTTGCTTTAGTCGTCTTTTGGCTGTTGTAGGAACATTAGCACCATATCCATATGAGAAGAGAACCCTTTCAGCTTCAAATTCATCTTCCACTGCAAAAAATCGCAAAAAGGTACTGCTGAAAAACAGTGCCAGAACTAATAAACTTCTAAGCAATTCTATTCATAACTCTACACATGCCAAAACACTTTTCTAGAAGCTAAATTTTCAGTTGGTATAACCTTCTGGACAATTTTGTTCACAAATAACATTAATACAGTGCCATACTTTAATTTCTTACAACACTTTCTATTTTTATGATTAACATAAGACATGCAATAAAAAGAAAAGGAAAAGAGTTCAGAGGCTTTGAATATTCATGCTATTGGCATGGTCACAAAATACATACTATAAGTTCATATAATACATACATAGTATAAGTTCAATTCAGTAGAAGATTAGACTGTTCAAATTTTTTTTCTAAAGAACTAATTTTCTGCATATATATGAGGATGTAGAGGTAGATAAAATTAGGAAGTGTTTAAGGTGACAGGACATAAATAAGTCCATGGGACCAGAAGGGACATATGTGATGTTGCTGAGGAAGGTTATGTCACTGTGAGGCTGCTTACTATTATTTTTGAAAGACTGTGGTGATCAGAAATTTCACCACACTTGAGGAAAACAAATGTCATAAACATCTTCAGAGAAGGACAAGGAGATTCTTATGTTTATGCAAAGTAAAAATATAAAAAATAATATCTGCCTCCATAGATGATTGATTTTTGAAAATGTATTTCTAAGGAATTTAAACACATTGCAATTGCTTTGAAAAGAAACCCCAATTGCAGCAAGATTAAAATGCGTACCGATTTTCATATTTCAGCTTGTGAAATTCAGGTTTCCTCTCTCCTGTAAGATGAAGTGGGCCAGAAAAAAAAAAAAAAAACAAACAAAAAAAAAAAAAAGAAGCATGTGTGTGAGTTAAAGGCAGGGGCAGAGAGATGGGACAGTGAAAAGGGGCAAAGGGGGACAATGAGAAAAGGGGAGTGGCAGGAGAGAAGGAGGGAGCATAAGTGAACACCAGCCCAGACAGCACACAATAGCTTTGGGGAATCAAGTAGTTGGGAACAGGAGAAACAAATTGAGGAAATGACGTAAGAGTCCTATCTGACTCATCCTTCCTAATGCTCAAGTACCTCAAAATCAGAAATACCTTCCCTACTCAACAACTTGCACAATGCTATAGCTTCTGTCCCCACTTGCCTAATACCCTTTTAATGCTATTTTAAAAAAGGATTCTTAAAACACATTTTAGAAAGAGAAAAGCCTCTAGTAGAGCACTTATGGTGAGTCACATATCTAGTTACCTGAAAAACAATACAGAAACTGCAGTAAGTATGACAGAAAAAGTTTACTAATGTGGCACTACAAATGCACCAGAACTTCAGGGCTGTTTTAAATATGACTGGGAACTCTCCAGTGCTGTTAAACACTGATGGTTCAGGAAAACATAAAAAAAAAATGTAGCCTTCTTTTTGATTACAAATTCAGTGTTGCATGTTACAGAAAAACAGTGAGATCCTGCCCTGTAAATTCATATCTGTCAGAAGTTTCCAGTAAATGTCAGAACATGAAAACAAGCATAAAAAAAATTGAAATGCTGTAGGTATCAAGCCAAGGTAACATCAGTGTGTGCTTCTCTTCTGACATTCCAGGTTCTCCACCTGACTTTGTGATGGAAAACATACAGTTTACTAGTTAGCAGACACTTAATGAGAGTTTTTTACACTACTTAGCAAAAAAGTGCCATTGTGAGGATATAGATAGGTTCAACCTTTTTTTAGAAAGATACTAACCATGGAAGCAAGAAAAATCAAACAACTAGTCTACAGCAAAAAAATGCTAGAGTGAAGATTTTACGCTGAAAAGGAAGACTAGACAAATGCCAAGGAAGTTTACTTTTGTTATTCATGTGGAAACCACTCAGACGCTGTAAGAAGTGGGTATATAAATTTTTGATAGTTTCCAGAATAGTCTGTTTCATATAATTTCAATATTAAAAAAGTGAAGCACAACGATGGATTACTCTCAGTACAAATTCAGTGATCTCTTCCACATGAACATTTTCAAAAGGAAAAATTAAGAAGTGTATATATTTATTATATATTATATATATATGTATTATTTATATATTATATGACAAAAGCCACCTCACACGTGCAAATACACAGCTTATTAAAAAGTACATAGAACCCAACCCCCACTGGCATCTCCACATACTGTAAAACAGTGGAGGCTTTATGACTCAAGGGAAAGAAAAAAATATTATATGCTATTTAAATATAAAGAAGTGATCACAGGACTGAAGATTAATTCTTATTATTGCTAAAATTCATCGAAAGTTAAAACTGTCTTCCACACAATGCCTTAGACTAAATTAGATTCACCAAAAGACAGATTGAAGTTTTTACATAATATATTAAATTTGGAAAATACTTACATTTCCTTTCAAGTATTTTTCTACCTTTAGCTATTTTTGACATGTAAATATCAGGGCACAATTTGAGACACAGGAGGAAGTATATCTGTCTTCCCCTTCAAAGTGGTTTTAAAAAAAACCCACATTTTTTCTTCTGCTTTTCCTCAGATACTAGTCTTAGTACTAGTACTAGTATTAATTCTAACTTTCTATATCAAGTATACTATAATAATAGAAAGTTCATTATTAAATGAGTAAATTGAAATAATATTAAACTGTAACACCTTTCTCTCCTCCAATGAAATCAGAAAATGAAGTTATTATATTTTAAGAGAACAGTTCACTTGGAAACTTTTATTTCTTTAAGTCATATTGTAGCATAGACTGTAAATTGTAATTAAAATAGATGTTTAAGAAGAAGAATGACTTAGTTCTGTAGAATCTTTAATGCCATCCTAAGATGTGTACGAAAATATAAACCAGTGTGAACAAAAAACAGTGTTCTGAACTCTATCTTCTCCTTGGAAAAAATGAAGGTAAGATCCAAAAATTCTTTATTAATACATAAATGCTCCTTAGGCAAGCTTCTATATACACTTCCAAAAACATGTTGCCAAATAAATATAAACACGTATATAGCAAACGTGCTTATAGTCAGACTGGAACCTTTGGGTAGTCAGGCCATTGTAAGTACAAGCTGCAGTGTATAAAATTAATAAACAATGTGCAGTCTACTTTACTGAAAATACCCTGACATCACTGCATCTTGGTAATACATACTTTGATATACACTATTCCTTGTATACAAAGCTTATGAAATAATCTTCTACCTGGAACACATTATACATTGTGACTATTTTTTGAGGAGCAAAGAAAGAGAAAAGGATAAGAAGATAGCTGAATGAGTTTAGAATCCCACTCTATTCTAGTTTAGAATCCTACTTTATTTACAAACAGGCTAAAAGACTTCAAGATTAGAGTCATAGTTTCAAATTAGGAATTACTTGCTTTGTGGACTCGTTTAGAAATTTAGAAATTTTGCTGTGTTTGAGAACAGACATTTTTATTTTTGCCAATTAGAGACAAAAATTTTCAAGACTAATCAGATATGAACTTAATCCATTGTTTAGTACTCAATACAGACTGAGCTGCAACAAACAACTACCTAATGCCCAATTATTATGAATACAACACATGGAAGAATCTTTTCCGCCTTCCAATTAATTAAAAGATTCACATTAATCATGTATTATGAAACCTATACTTGTCTGTCACGAAAGAGGGTTTCCTGATATTTAAAATAAATAATAGCAGAATCCTAAAAACCATATCCAATTATAATGGATTATCAGAATAAGGAAAAGAGAAATGATGGAAAACTGAGATGATTTTTAATACACACAAACTTAGACATATGGATGTTTGATACACATTTACAGATACATTTAGAAACCTGTCATTAATATTTGCCATCAAAATAATTACTGCCTTTTACTTGTCAGGCACAAGGAAGGAGAACGACAGGCACTGGATGACTTTCTAAGTGCCATGAGAAAAAAAGAACTCTTGTCATAACGCCAGAAACACCTCCAGACAGAGTATAACTTCTGACAGAACTTACTTTCTGCTGTCTGCAATATTATCTCATCGAGCTCTTTTTCAAGTTTTTCATAAGTATCTAATCTTGCTTGAAACTCAGAATTCTGTGTTTGAAGCTCAATAATGCGTGCTTCACTAGAAGACTGAAGACTATAAAATTCCTTCGTAAGCACCTGTGAGAATGAGTAATAGAAATACCAGAGATTCAGCATTACAGCTATTTTTGAAAGCGGCAAAATACAATACATGTGAAATGCACCGTAGTATGATACTAAATATTTCATGTAACTTTTGCACAGAAAAGATTAAAATACTTTAAAAAGCAGTTATTTTTTCAATTACATGATCTTGCAGAGATTACACTCTCAGGTCACATCACTTCTGCCTATCTCTAAAGGCATAACTCTAAGAATCACTGAAAAAGCTGCAAGAATTTTAAAGCTAGGAAAATCAAAGTAACAACTAAAAATATTCACACACAGCAGTCAGAATAGCGTAAATGCAATTATTTTTGTTGCTTTAATGGGATTCAGATTTCAGTTTATCAATTTTTCTAAACAAAAACCCTCATATTCAAAAGTAAAAGTTATGAAGGCCTGTATAATAATTAAAGTTTGATATAGTGCTTTATAATAGGAAACAACACTGACCACATAAACATACAATAAACTGGAATAAGAAAATCCTTGGGAAGTAAAATAGTATGCTTTGCAGAAAAATCCCACCAAAACAGATAAAGTAATAACCAAGTGGTACTGCAGCTAAATTTAATACTAGTTTCCTAAGTAAAAATCACAAACATTCAGAATGACAAGTGAATATAGATCTTGAGATACAGAAATATATGAATAGTGTACACAGGAGTAATACCAGATTCACTGTCAAAACCACTAAAGAATGCACAATGCTTAGAGAAATCAGCCACTAGAATATAAAAAGATCAGTCTAGTGTCACAGAAGAAATAAACGTATAGGTTAAAGCTGGGCAGCATACAAACAACCTGATTCCTAGTTTAGCAAGAGCAGCTACTCTGTGTCCCAAATAAAAGCAAGAGTTAGTCCACAAACCAGCTGTAGCTGAGCCACAAGACACTAGTGACCACATTATTAATTAAGATTAGTATCCTAGAAAAAGGGTAAGGGAAAAACCTTAGCATGTAAAAGCTATACATAAGAAAGGAAACAAAAAACCCTAAGAGAATTGAACCATAAGGAACAAAATGAAAATATAATTCAAATTAAACTACATTCCCCAAGTTTCACATGTCTGTGCAATTAAAACTCTGTTTAGCAACCTCTAAGTCTAGCAGAACTGGCACTCCCAGTGCTTGTGACCACAATTAACCTCATCAGCTGGGATCTGAATGTCCCAATACAGACAAAACAAGAAATTACAGTCTATCTAAAACTCTCTAATTCTGTTTCTACTCTATAGTTCCTTTCCGTAAACAACCTGGGGAGGTTCAGCTCTAAAAATGCAGGGACCTGAAGACTGGCATCCTTTTCCAAAAAACAAAGGCTGCTATTGCTGGCACTTTCTTCTACCCTTCCAGTTTGTGCCCTGATATTTGATCTAAACATACACTGACAATCTCATTTAAATCTGACAAATTGGACTCTGTGATATGATTTTGGGACTAACTGTGGGCAGGTGAAGAAACAGTGTTTTAAAGTAAGTTTTCTCTGCGGAATACTCACATTTCCAAGACTAAAATAAGTGAACAGGATATGATACATTTTTGGAAGTACATGTTTGAAAGATAATAAATTCTAAGCTTGCGGAGATAAGCATTCATTCAGGTCTATATAAATAGGTGCCCTGTGGGTGCAGGTGCCCAGACTGTGCCTCTCAGCCAAAGTGGTGGCATCTCTAGCAAATTGTATTTAATAAAGGACAAAACTGCTGCATGGCAATGAGGAGTAAAGGAAAAAACGTTAAGAAATAGCCATGGTGCTGACACTATGGTGAGAGAAGGAGCGGAGGAGGGGCTCCAGGTGCCAGAGCAGAGGTTGCCTTGCAGCCCCTGGTGAAGCAGGTTGCCCTCCTGCAGACCATGAAGGACCACACCAAAGCAGATGTCCACACTGAAGTCCATAAGGACCCCATGCTGGAGCAGGCGGACATGCCCCAAAGGCACTGCAACCTGCGGAGAGCCCAAGTACGAGATTTTCTCCTGAAGGAAAAAGCAGCCCATGGAGGATCCACACTAGAGCAGGATAAAGGTGTGAGGAGAAAGAACCATGGAGAAGAGCCATTAAGGACTGACTCAAACCCCCATTTCCCATTCCTCTATGCTCTGCTGTGGGAGGGGGACAAGAGTCAGAAATGGAGGAAAGTTAACCCAAAAGAGAATGGAGTGCAGAAAGATGTTTCAGTTTTTGTCTTTGTTTCCCACCATCCAAATGTGTGTCAATTGGTAATAAGTGAAACTAGTTTTCCCCAGGTCAAATCTGTTTTGCCCATGATGGTAACTGGTAAGTGATCTCCCAATCTTTGTATCAACCCATGTATTTTTATAGACTTATTTATTTCACCCCCGTTCTCTTCAGGAAGAGGAATGAGAGTGTCTGGCACCCAACCAAGGTTAACTCACCAAGCTAGGAGTAGCAAGGTTAGGTCTTTTCAATTCTGTATACACCATGCTCTCCTTGACGTCTTCGAGTTGTAAAAATTTGGTCCAGAATTGCATATCAATAAAAAGTATTTTATTATGTAACAGTGCTATTAGAGATCCTAGTTTTAAATAATGATACTGAATTCACCATAACTGATCAAGTGAAACTGTCTTCTTTCCCTACAATTATCACATAGACTGACCTAAGCAGCTTTGTGATACAAGCAGATATATATATCTCACATGAATGACGTACTGTCTTCAACATCTCTCCATGAGAGATTGTTTTGCCTTCTTCCTCTCTCCGAAGTCTTATTTTCCACTGAAGTGATCAAACTTAATAAGCTTTGTCATTCGATCCCACCTCAGCAGAATTTGGAGGAGATAGTAATTCATCCATGTTATGTTCTTTGTTACTTTCCCCCCAAATTTTTCCATTTCAAATTCTAATTGAAAACAACTATATAATGCCCCATAAAATGTCTGTTGATATAACATACCTCCAGCTTTCTCTGATATTTCTCACATTCCATTTGGCACTGTGAAAGATTCTTAGCTGTTTCTTGTTGCAGGAGTTGAACGTGTTCAGTTTCAAAGGACTTTAACTTACTTTGGTGAAGAAGTTCAGCTACTTTGCTTTCTGTGCCAAGTTGCATTTGTCTGTACCTAAAAAGAAAATGAAACAATAAGTTTCAGTGATTCAAAAATAAGCAAACTTAGAATATATGCTAGTTCTGTTCATTAGAGGTATAAATTTCAGAACTAACACAGTATTTTGAAGAGTTTCATAGGTATTAGTATTGTTATCTATGTAACTATTATAACCTGTATTGGAAATGTCGTTAGGAAAATTCAATATTATAATGACAATGCAACACTATGCACAGTTAATGTAGCTAATGCACAATCAAATGATAATGACCTTATAGTATACCTTATTTTTCTTACTTTTAAAAATGTTAGATCAATGTGAATATGTTTTTTGGCACACAAATGCATGCAATGAAGTCTTTTCCTGGGAGAGATACTATGGAAATGCTGTCTCCTCTCTTCACCACCATGTGTTACATGTGATAAGGAGAAGTGGTATTAGACATCAGTGAAATGGTGCATCCCTTGGGATATCATGAATATCAGCCACACTGCTTTTTCCTGTACTCCAAGACATGAAGAACTGTCAGATCACAATGGTGTATTAATTTCCACAGTCATTCAGAACCACAAGTCCTTCGCAAAAAGCAGAAATAAAGAATAATTTTGAGAAAATTGCTACAATGTAATTATAAGTGACAAATAAATAATATTCTACTCAGAAGTGGAGTTCATCTATTTTACTCATTCATTGTACTTAACAGACAATCTCAAAAATGAGGCATAAAAAAGTTTGCTGATAGAATACTAAATTATTGGACTGTAGAAAATTAGGGTCATGTGAAGAACAGTAGAAAACCTCATGAATCTTATTATTAAATAAGATATGAAACTAAAGGAGATATATGCAAAGTAAATCACAGGATTTAAAAATGCTCCTAACCATATACATAGAGCAATGAACTCCTAGCTGACTGTTTTAATTCATGAGTGAGATCTTGGGATTATTATAGATAAATCCATTAAAACCCTTGGTTCAGTTTTAAATAACGCTCAAAATTAAGGTTTTGGGAATTAATGTAAAAGCAATAGAGAAAATACGGAAATCACTGTGTCACTTTGCAATTCCACGTTGCTGCCTGCATTACTGAATGCTGACAACCATTCTAGTACTTCACCTCACAAGGAATAGAGCTGGCAAAGCATCAGAGAAGGGCAGTATGGACTGCCTTTGACAACCAGCAACGATGCACACTTACACGAATGCACTGTGTGGAACAAATTACTTCAGCAAGCTAGGACTCTACAGCTTGGAAAAGAGAGGGAAAAGGAAGAAATAAGAAGCCTGTAACACCACGAGCAGCATGGAGAATGAAAAGAGGAGTCACCTGTATTTTCGAATGAGAAAGCATCTAATGAGGCAGAATGAAAATAAATATAAGTTGCTATTCATACATGTAAGCTGTGAAATTCCTTACCATAAAATGTTGGAGATGCTAAAAATTAACACTTTCTCAAGAGAATACTGAACAACTTGCAGCAGAGAAATCCTTTGATAACTACTAAATGGAAGATGGTACTTCTCACACCGAAGCCACTTAACAACAAACAGTTAGATTGCCAGACCAACCTTTACTCTAACCCAGCATGGCTGTTATGTTAGTTGCCATTTGTCAAATTGCGGTTGCAACACAATTCCATCCTATTTAGCACCTTATCTTTAGGTGGGATTGAGAGTGTTTAACAAAAACAAAGGGATTACTTCAGATATTTTCCCTGAGGATTTCAGATGTAGGAATGTTTCTAAGGCACAAAGAGGAAGCAATTTTCACTGGCATTAACCTGAACAGAACAAACAGGTGCCATTATGATGCCCCCCATAATCACTCTGAAGACATCCGTGTATGTGTAAACAGTCCAATGCATGAATGAGATTGTTCCCACACAGGCTGAGATTGGAAGTTCTGCTTACTGAGCTCATGAAAAGGCTTTTCTTTTAAAAACAATTTTCTTTTTCAATAGCAAGACATTTGTTCTCAGTGTTACTGCATTCAAAATGCTAAATGCCAGTTACCTATCTAGATATCGATTACTCCTGTCATTTTTGTTTGGTGATGCTTTTCAAGTGCTGATAATTTAAGTATTTTGTGACTGCTTTCTATGTTCCTATTTTCATTTTATGACAGAAAAACAATTTCAGCACTTTTGAATTCTCCACACTTTGTACATGATTGGCTGCAGACATGACACTAAATCTTTTCTGGTATACACATTGTTTACAACCCTGGGAAGAATGCTTTGTTCCAAAATGAGTAAGTCTTCACAAAGATACATGTCATCCAGCCAACAGTGCAATGAAACCCACAAATTTATTTAATTACTAGTCATATTTATCGACTCTAAACAACAAATTTGCACCTTTCACCTTGACACAATACTTTCCTGTCCACAGCTTCAGACCTTGGATTAGTCTGAGGTTCAACAATCTGTGCTGTACTGATCTTACACACTGGAAACATTCATAAACTTAGGCAAAGCAGAAGTAAGTACTTCTCTGTATCTACTCTGTATACTTTCTAGAGAAGTCTGTAGTTCTCTGATGATTCTACTTAATCAAGTGGGTGCTTCCAGAGCATGCTTCTCTACCCAACCATGAACAGTAACTTTAGAAATTGATTTTTTTTAACTTTGTTTTGGAAATTTGAAGCAGCTTACATGTGCATGATCTGTTTTGTACTGACAAGGTTACAAGGGGTCAGTTTTCTTTTGACCTTACTACACTGTTGATCGGACTAGTAACTCCTCCACTGTAGCACCATTCAGAGTTTCTCTGTCATATTTGCTTTTACTTGGCCAGACAGTATCTCTGGTTTCTTGGCTACTATTTCAGCACAAGTGTGTGTGCATGTGTGTATAGAGTCATGTAACACAATGTGCTGAAACACATTCCTTCATCTGCCTAGATGGTCTCTAAGGGAAAACAAAAGAAAACAGAACCACCCTATGCTTTAATACTACTATTATGGAAAAAAAACCCTGTGGAATGTGGGTCTGCAGGATTTTTCTCCATCAAGAAATTTTAGCAAACTTGATATAATGAAAGAGTAGAGATTTTAATCTCACAGAAGAATGAGGGTTAAGAATGAAAGGGAAATTACAGACTGAGCCAATGAAAAAGAACAGAAAAAACCCCCACATGTACGAATCATCTAGAATGAGGTCTCAGCTTCATTATGTCTCTGTGCCATCAGGCTGACCAGTCAATGATGCCTGAAGTTTGCTAAAGCAGTGAAACAATGGTTATAAAAGAAGTTATTTCTAGAGTAAAGTAGAAGAGAGAGTACGCAGAGAGGGACTTATACTCTGGTTTGTAAGGATGGTTCAAAGATTTTTCAAATCAGAGGAGTTTGTTTTTGCAAATGGTGGATAATGAAATAATAATTTGTCAAAATCTGCATAAAATGAGAGCAAATGGAAAGATTTCATGGTAAAACCATGTAGTCAGTATACAGAAGAAAGTATGGCAACCAGCTGTTTTTTTTGAATGGAGGAACTACAAAACACATCAGCACAGCCTAACCTAATACTGATAATCAAAGATTTCTATCATGTATGTATAAAGTGAGATTCACTTAGCATTTCCATCTTCTTACATGAGACAACAACTCTAATATGTTTTTAACTAACTGAAATAGACTCTTTTTTACCATTACCTATCCCATTTACAAAACCAGAGAGGTACAGCAGTACTCAAAAAGGTAACTGAACAATGAAGTACATTAGAAGACAATAAATTCGTAAAATTAAGCATTCCAGAAGCAGCAAATCCTAGTGTTAAGCTTATTAATAAGAAAGAATGTCAAGCAAATACAAATAATATGTCTTCCAAAGGAAGTTTTACCAAATTGATACAAAACACTAACCCTTTCTGATTTTGCAAACCTGATTATACCAACCTAAAGTTCTTTGGGATATATTTTAGAAATTATTTGCAAGTTTAACAATGTTAAAAAAACCCTGTAAGTTTTGAAATCATCCAGAGTCCACAGCTGGGTCAGTTCCAGATTTAAGATTTTTAAAGCAATTAGACTATACTCTCCTATTTGTACAAATGTCTGTGCTTTGGTTCAGTGCCAAATTTGCAACACAACGTAAATGCTACAGACATTTTCTCCCTAACCTGTCCTATTGCAAACCTCATACTTCTAGCCCCAACATGTTCCTGCCCTTCTCCCTCTGTCCCAGCACCAGCCCCGATGTTTTCTGAATTCCAATTATATTTTCATTCTTTATACAAAGGGCATCTGTTTTTCTTCTCACCTGTGTTCATATCCTATTCAGCTTCCATTCCTATCTTGTAGCCCTACTCTCCTAATTCTGGTTTTCTTTGTCTCTACTCCTGTATCACCTTGTCACTTAGCATCCTTCATCAAATCCTATCCATACTTCTTGTAAAATGAGGTTCAAATCCCAGTTTAACTTTGTCACCTTCTGCAACTGAGTCTGGCAGTTAAGGCTTCCTCACTTTGAAAGATTCCCAAGCTAAGTATAAAAGCACAAAACTGAATTTTCCTTACTCTTCATTGTCCCACTTGGAGTCACAGGAGTAACAGTGGTCTAGATAGGCCTACGTTAAATTAAAGTCACGCCACAGACTGCACAAACATTGTCCTTACATGCAGCAAACTATGAGATTCCAGTTCAAACACTGGCATTCAAAGGATCTGGTTTCCACTGGTTCTCTTGTTGATCCTTGGTACTAAAAACTGGTTGGCTCATTTCTGAGCAATCAAAAATTTCCGAGGAATTGCATTCACATGCTACCCATTAAGTAACTGCAAATGTAGGAACTCTGATCCTTAGTTTCAAATGCTTTCATTATTCAGCTTTTGCAGCACTGCACATAAGTCTGATGAGTTATGTACCTAGCTGGTTTCACAGATCGAAAGTCTGCTCTAATAATTACTACAAAATGGGCAAGAAAACTGTTATTCTTCATTTAAATACACATATTTTATGAAAATTTTCACACTAAGTTTATAGGGTTTTGTACTATTTTTTGCTTCATTCATGTCTTGCAAATATGTTAATTTATTTCTAATCTGGCCTAAAATAACAACACACTTAGTAACAACACATTAAAATACCTTCAACAAACAACAAAAAAGCTCTGAGTATAATGACAAAACAGAAGATTAAGCACGTCAACTACAAATTGTTTAAACAATGAAAAATTTGTTTTCTGATATAATTTTCACTTAACATTCATTTTCCCCAAACAATATGCTGAGATTTTTTTTCAGCACACTATTCCTGGTTCAGGTTGTAATTAAAAAAAATCCAGAAACACACAGCTTAAATGCTAAAGGGGAAGCTTGATATAACATGCAAGTTCTTACCAGATGTCACATTTGCTTCGTATCAAGTAATTAAACATACAGTACTTTTGCATGTGATTCAGTAAAATCTGCAAGGGAAAGCTTAGAAGCTTTGTTTAAAGCTGCTTGCTTCAAAGCAGATTTTTGTGTTTTGCAGCATTCTAAGCATTTATTTTGCATTGGCCTCTGATCCTCATTCTGTCAAAACAAATTCCTTGGAGGCAGCACTTCCACATAGTATTTTGCAGTGTGTAGGAAGTGCTAGTTCCAAACATCCAGACTCAGCAAGATAAACAGCAGGTTTACACTACCTGTAGCTTCAGGACATCTAAACTCAGAATTAGTTTTACAATAAACAGGAGTTCTTCAGTATGTAGAACCCATGTATTCTTTCTATCCTAATGAGACTAATGCCCAGAATACACCAGACTGGACTCTTTTTCCTGCATCACCTGATGAGAACACGCATACTTTCCATGTATTCCTATGCCTTATTCTATAGAAAGAAAGAGGTCGGCTGCTGCACTGATCTTCTCACAAACCTGTAATATGACTCGTAAAGAGAGAAGTTAAAGGTGGAGTAGCAGAATATACATCTAAAAAGAGCATCACGATGAATTACTATACAGGCAACTGCTTATCTCTGTTTATTCCACTATGACAGCTACAGTGAGCTAATTACCATGATGAGTGTTCCATCTCTTAAGAACTGGAAGAACGAACAATATGAAAGATGTGTCTGCTTTAGATACATGCTGAATCATGCTGATTGACAGGGACTGAAATCCATCCCTTGTCTCTGGACTATGCAATAGTGCTTCTTTTTATTTGACTTTGACTCTGTAATACTTAGGATTAGCTCCTGCACTGAGACACAGCTCCAACAATATCGGTAGAGACTGCTTCAGCCTAGCCTATGCTTATGAGTTACACTTCAGTCATTAGAATTTCGTAAAAAAACTTTAGTAGGGAGTTTTCACTAAATCCTGGAGCTCTGATGGATGTCAGAACTTGTCTTTCACTTCCTAAAAGTGTATACTTAATTTTGGGTTACTTTAAAAAAAGAAGAGCAACTCTTGTCACACTTTTTTTAAAAAGTGAAAGAGGGTGTGGTTGCAACTCTGTGATAGTTCAATGCTGCTGATGCATGCTTAGTTTACTCAGAGTCACTTACCTAGACTGTTATTACCTGGTTTGAGTAATCAGCATTCTGATTAATGCTTTTTTATGTGCTTCAATGAAATAAACACACAATCTATTCAAAAACCTAACTGAACTTTATCAGTATGGAGACATTAGTAACAGCATCCTCAGCAAAAAGAAAGGATCTGAAGAAACCAATAAACATACAATAAGGGATGTGATATAATTCCACTGCTTCCTTCTCAAAAACTATTTTTAGATACATAAACAGGAGAACAGAGTCACTTTGGTAATTTTGAGGAGTCTAATGGTAGTTGTTTTTCTTTTTGCCTAGGTAAGTAGTCAAGATGTATAACCTTGTGTTATGTTTCTGGAGATGATAAGTTCTAAATTTATAAAAAACTATACAAACATGAAACATAGGAATCATCAGTATACATGGCTGGTCAGGGAATACCTACCAGATCAGCTGTTTCAGAAGATGTAGGCACAGAGATAACTAGTTTGTGAATCAAAAAATGGAAACTACCACCTCATACGATCCCTTGAACAAAGCTTCAAAATAAGCCCAAAGAAAGATAAAAGATTCATCTTTTTCAAACAGAAAGGCTATGAAATGAGTTCTCTGAAGCCTAGTGAAGAGATACCACAGGAAATAGCTTCACAGAATACTCCAAAGTCCAGGGCAACCATCTAAAATGGAAACATAGCCAAGTTCAAGGGTGCAGACACCAGCACCCAAAGCCAAAAGCAGTCAGAAGCTGAACAGTTCTACTGTTTCGGGCACTGCCAACGTCCACCATGGCACAGCCTTGATACACTGCACAAAGCTATCCTTTGAATCTGTGTACACTAGCACATAAAATGGCAAAAGTCTCCCATCTTGAAAGTATGAAAACCATGCTGAACTGAGGTGGATTGTACATCTGGACAAGCAGCAGAATAAGCATGATTAGATTTCTCATTGCCTAATCAACATCTTCACTCAAACAAATAAAAACTTCACTAAAAAAAAAAAATCACTTTGAAGTGACAGATTGAAAACAGTCCCTTCTCTGCAATATGGTTTTCTATACTGTACATATTTTAATCCAAGACCAAAGAATCCAAAGTATATTTATTAAAACCGCATTATGTCTTTAGTCACATTTTCTGTGTATAAACTAATTCAGTATTCTGGGAGGTTTCAGAGTGCTGATATGTGCAGGTAGTTTGACTTTACACGGCTCAAGTACATTTTGATGTAATACTACTGACCCTGTCAGCTCACAACTGACCCTTGGTATATTTGTGTGCATTCCCTTCACTGACGTGCCAGGGAAGTAATTCTTCTAGATAGTAGCTGAAACAAATGTAAGCTTGATAATTAAAGAAACATGACATAACTATAATTAAACTATCAAATTTACATGAAATTCCTGAGGTGAAAAATCAGTCAATATTCCTAATACAGTGCAGATCCTCTCAAGGTTTTTTCTTTAATAGAATTTTTTTCTTTAATTAATCAATCCACACTAGTGGTGTCACAGTGAATAAAGAATAGTGCACCCAAATATGCATGTATATACATGCACATAAAGCCCAAAATCTGAAAGAAATCATAAAACCTTCCTTGCTAAAGCTAGTAGATGTTTCAACTTCTTTTTTTTTTTTAATATCCTAAGTCACAAACTTTAAACTTCTGCAGACCCTGAAAAGAACTTGCTGACAACTTCTGATACACACACATAGGTCAAGTCTAAACCATAAATTAATAAGGGGAAGGTGACTTAAGGAAATAAACTCTCTGCATGTTCATGCTGATAAGGTTAGTTACCTTTTCTATTATTTAGAATATTTACATTGTGGACACACTGATCTGTACATTGCATATACTTTTCTCTCCAATCTTTTCCCCTTGCTATTCTTTCTACAAACTAGGTTGCATAAGCAGTTTATTAAAGTTAAAAACTATAAAATTAAAACTAGAATGCAAAGATATTTTGAAAGAATATTATGGGTCATGCAATGGGTATACAGATATGTTGTAGACCCATATAGAAACTACTACTGAGCAAAAGGCAATTAACCATCTCATACAACTTTGATAAAACTGTTGCAGTAAACCAGAGACTGAAAGAGTAACAAAGATAATAGTCTAAATAATGAAATTCAAATCACATTTTACACAGTAGAAACATAGAAAGATTCCACAGTTTATGAAGAAAAGAAACTTAAATATGTATCAGCAATCTTATCTTCTACCCTCCACAATAGCTTTTGTCTGTGGTTGTATATGCTGCCATTCCTCTGCTTTAATAGAAAATTCACTATTTTAGATGTAATTATATAATAATATAATGGCCCGTCTTCGCGAACGAAGAACCGGGGAAGGTCTTTACACCTTCCAGCCTGCGCATTGGATTTTTTAGGTGAGTTACAGT
>JAYRBT010000001.1:66196792-66228802 GCA_036023395.1 Myiotriccus ornatus | reverse complement strand
AGTCTAGTTACCACTGTACTTCAGTCAGCCTTATTTTGTGTGATGTGCATTTCTTTTGCCTTCTTTACTACAATAAGATTTCAGCAGATGGAGGTGTTTAATATTTTTGCAAAGTATTTTCAACTCTATTCCACTCTAAGCTTCATGCTCAGCATTCCATTCTTCCACAGTTAAGAGTCTGAACCAGGTTAGAACCAGACTTTAGGCTTAATCTAAAACCACTAATAGGGTAATAGTTCAATCTGCCTAAATTCAAAATGGAGTCAGTCTTTCAGAAAACAAAAAAATCTGCATACTGCCATCTGTTCTTGACAATGCAGTGTTTATAGGCACATGACACTGAAGCATGCTTGTCTTAGCAATACTAATGGGCCACACAGTCTAATACTTTGACTCCTGTTATATAAATGGGGTGGACTTTGGCCCATATTTTCACTTCTTCCCAATCTCAGAATTCCTGGTAACCATAAACAGACATTCAAAGGTAAGCAATAGACAGCGTGCACTGCAAATATGCATACAGAAATTACACCTTAAAGAACAGTTGCAGGTAAATTGCTTCAGAATATTCACAATGTTAGTGACTCCAAGTTGTATTCCCCACAAAAACACCATGTGTATGCATAGGGAATCTTCAATAAAAACTGCAGAATTACCATCCTGAAAGCAACACAAAGCATAAAGGTTTCGTGAGTTAAAACTTGTGATTTACAGTGCAAATCTCAGGGGTGAACTTTTGCTGGGAACCATCACAGTGACACAGGCATTACTGGATTATGGTTACAAGTATTAGAGCTTTTTCATCCAGTGAGAGAGCTCTGAGGCATCGAGGTTGCCTAGGATCACTCTGCAACATGTTAAAAAGTATTTAAAAATTTGAAGCCTATTAATATCAAATGAAAGCACAACAGCTATACAAGTGGTGTAGAACTTCCCTGCAGAAAAATAAAAGGGAAAGGAATTCTTCTTTCTGTCTGACAGAGTTAAAGGGACAAACATTTCAAACTGCAATAAGTGATAAAGCACTAGTCACATTATCTCAAAAAAGGCCAGTGACCTATCCATGAAGTAAGTCAAGAATCTGATTGACTCAGACACACACACACACACATTGAAAAATACTTCATCATATCAGACTATCCAATGACTGCGATGAGTAGGAAAACTGACAACCTAGAAGTACTCCTGACAGGGAGAATACTACTAAAAACTTTATTAGTTATCTTTCCATTTGCAGAATTCTCACTCTTACAAGATGGTGGGGATTTACTGTACAGATGATTCTGGTTAGCAAAAGCAACTAGGAAAAACACTCAGTAGCTTTCCCAGATAGAAAATAAAAAAACTTTCTCAAATTCATTCCTGATTCGTCCAAATTTGAAGAGAAAGACTTACTTCCTGTTGGTGTCTAATCTTGTGTTATCTCCAAGTTCTTTGAAAATAGGTCTTGAATCATCACTCCTCACTTTAATTATCTTTCAGTTGGAAACAAGCAAGCCTATTTACTAATTCACTCAACACTTCTATCAGATGATGAACCAATTCAATTTGATCAGTTATTCCTAAGTGAGGAGATCTCATTTTGCCTTTTTTTTTAGTAAATGATGAGAATAGTGTCCCTCCATCATTATTCATATAATGATTCTGAACTTACAGGCAGAGGACTTTGTGAATACTTATTTCTCATTCCTAAATTCCAGGGATATGGAAGCATAAACTGTCCTCCACAGTAAAGCTTAAGCCTTACATGAGCAGATTACTGGAATTAAGTTCTTAGATGAAGTTAAAAGGTCTCTGTCATGGGAGTGAAGGTCTTAGGAAGTGAAGTTCGAAATCACTTTTACTCAAAATAGGACCTCCATCCAAGTTTCCTGTTTTTGTCACAGACTCTTTCAGAAAAGACTCTTTCTGGAATTTTTAATAATAGCTATTCTTTGTCAATGTTTTGAACCTTGAATGAAATGTCCCTCTTTGAAGCAGAGTAAGCAAAAAACATTAGTTTCAAATTTGAGAAAGTTACCATCAGTGAGAAAGCTACCAGTGGAGGTGACACCCCTGGAGAAGTGAAGATAAAGCAGAAATCACAGTACAGTTCTGGACCTCGTGCTCTATCCTCGGCTTCATGTTGAAAGAGAAGTATGAAGATATAGAACTGTGGATCGTAGGTGACATGCATGAATACTGATGAACAATGAAAACTGTTCTTGACTTGAGTGTATGAATGCACATATGTGGAGATGAATAACTAAGGGAATCAGTATTTCATTAAAAAGATGTGACTTCTGGAGATGCAGTGAAAAGATTTGAAGTTCAATTGACCACAGCAGGTTTTCAAATAGATGTCTGGGCTTTCAACAATGAACAGCATTTTCCAAGACTCCAGCCAATACACAAGCTAAGCAGAACAGTAAATTAGTCTTCACTTAACTTTGTGATGAAGCTAATAACAGTATATGTGCAGACTAGTATAAAGTTAGATTCATTCAAAAAAGAAGGAACTCTGTATATATAGTCTTACATATAGCCAAAAGTAACCACAGAGATTAGCTTGTTTGACCAACATTAAGTGAATGTCTTTCGTGAATTCTTTTTTGAATTAAAATATTTTGGTAAGAGCAAAGAGTATATGCTTTGAGAGAAACAGTATTTTAGATTCATGTCAAATTCTGAGCAGAGATATTTTTGATGTGGCCTGTGGCTTAAGGTGTTTGAACAATTTTCTTTGAACTTGCAAGGGAAATTCTCCCCTTCAGAAAAATAAAAAATACTAAGTTAATTCAACTCTGCCTGTAACACCAAACTGGGAAGATATGGAATATTTAGCATTTTATTCCATCTTAAAATAGCTTCCTCAAAATAGAAGGAATTGTTCTTTATGAATCTGTGCTCCCCAGCCATAGAACATAACACAACTCAACAGAACTTGCTTGTTTATAAAAATATCTTTCTGAAGCCAAATGAATTATTGGTTATTTGCCACTTACCACTGAACACGTTATAACATTATAAATTAATGAAAGAATAAAACTTTTTACAATTGCAGATTTGTGTGTGTGTGTGTGTGTGAGTGACAAGAAATACCTTTCCCAAGTTTCCTTGTTGGACTGTAAAGAATTACTTGTAGGTTTGTAAAGTTAATTCAGAAGAATTCAGAAGTTATTACTTCTATGCCATAATTAGAGACTTCAATAAAATTCAGAACAAGTATTTTTCCTAAAGTACAGTCATACACATTTTTAGCATTGTAGGAACCAAAACTGTCATCAATTAAGTGTAATAGTGTGTGCCAGGACTTTTATTCCATTAAGTGCTACACTGTTGAGTGTATGCCGTGAGCACTCTTGTGTTTCTAGAAGTGTGTATTAATGCTAGACGTGGCTATATAACTCAGTACTTCTGTCTTATTAATACTTTACTTTCCAAATTTCCCTTTACTCTATTACCTTATATTCTTGCTAAAAACAAATCTCTCATTTGAATTATTCTCTGTAGCACATGGAATGAATTTAAAGACTCTAGCTGATTGTGTCAACATTAAAATAGGACAAATATGTTGCTTTGGCACAGGGAAGTCAAGTCCAGGCCACAAAAGTCTGGATTATGTTCAGACAACTCCCCTCTTCACCATTCCTTGGTATGCTATCATTTACACATACTCTACAACATGAAAATACAAACAATAAAAAAAAAATCTTGCAAATATATTTACTTAATATGTGAAATCATTAAAGACAGAGAACAAAACTACTTTGTTCATTCAGATATTGAAGATTTACTGAATTGGAACATAATCCTTGACAGTTTCTACAACCAACATCTACATTTCAAGTATCTTTAACTCCAGTTTAGATTAAAGCATCTTAAATTAATTTTTTTTTTACTTTGACCTAAGTTAACTACTGTTTGAGTGTTTTCCTAAAACTCTACATTTCTCAGCTGTAACAGCATCTGTCATTCTTGGCTTGGAAGCAAGCTCTTGTATGAATGCGAGCAATCTTTTTTTGCTTCTTTAGAAATGCAGAGTATGTTCAACAACTGTACTATGGATCTATAGGAATCTAAAGCATGTGTTTAAAGTAATTCAATGCTTCTCTCAGATCATGATCAAATACAGCATGCAATATGATTAATAAAATAAACAGCATACTTAAGTATTCGGTACTCTTACACAGACATAAAATAGAACCATGAACTTTGCAAATAGGAAAGTAAAATATACACTAGAATGAGAATTATAACTTGCATATTCACTTATTTTTATGGATTTAATAAAGAAAACTCTATTGCTACTGCAAATATTTTGATCAGATTTTATACTTTACATTGCAACACCAAATGCAGCAATACTTAATGCTTTGGTACTATTCTCCTAGGAATTTCAGTTTCCACTGCTCTAATGGCATGTACAGTTCTCATTCTACATTTCTCACTGACTTCAAATTAGTTTATGCATTTTCAAAAAAAAAAAAAAAGAAAAAGAAATGCACAGATTGGGACTTTCAAAGGAACACCAAAGAGCACAACAGAGTTTAAGAAAAAAGAAAGAAAAAATAACTAAAAAAAGAGAGATACCATTTCACATTGAAGTGACTCAGTACTACAGTACTATTTAAAATGTTTCTTTGTGTTCCAGAGTTTTGCTACTGAGTTTCAATAGTAAAATTTTCTATGTATGCCAAATGGATTGTATTTAACAATATCTTTTTATTGAGGCCTTCTCGAAGTATTATTACTTCTATACGTATTATCAGTTCTCAAAGTATTATCATTATAAGTATGCAATAAAGTGCAATTTATGAAATTGCAATTTGAAAAAAATTACAAAAATAGCAAACAAAAGAGGTCTTGAGCACAATTCAGTTGGCAGGGATAGAACTCACTATTCCATGAAGATCTAGAAAACCATTTATATGCATCAGTGTTGCATTGGGAAAACTATCCTTTCATGTGGAACAATCACATTTCAGCTACCTTTTTTTTCCTTATCTGAGGAGGTTCTCCTTCATTATATTCCCTCCATAGATACACAAACTTATTTGTAATTTTGGAAAATATATCCTGGTTCTATTTTTCAAGCAAATTCAGCTTAGAAGACTGTTTTAAAATAGCTCATTTTCTATTTCAGAATTAATGTGGCAGTAACAGAAAATGACTACTTTCTCACCATATTAAAGATCACTGAATTGATATAGAATATGCACACATGCAAGCTCAACAAAGAATCTTTTTTCAGTGGTCATACATTTACATATATAAAGTTATCAGACTGTCATTTCATAGGAACGTACTAGCACGCTACTAAATGCTCTAAGAGCCTGCATCATGAATCACCATTATAATTTGTACTGCTGGCAACTTGGCATCAATTTGAATATACAAAGGTTTATTTTGTAGGGTAGTAACGAGTAGAAAGGCCAAGGCAAGTAAGTATAAAAGCAGTCAGAACTGCAAACATTATGGAAAAAAATCAAGTACTAATATGATGAGAGAATTTAAGAAGTGATGCTTAAACATGTCTACTTACTTCCTATATGAGCTATAAGACGAAGGTAAAATCTCCAAGTGTAGCATGGAAGTGAAAGCTAAGTATATTGTTTGAACTGCAACATAATTTATACTATTCTCTTCCTTAAATCCATAGTGCAGTAAAAAGGCATTCTTACAAATATTTTCTGTTTAACAGGACACAGAAAGACAGCCCATATGACTAGTCATGAGCAAAACAAATGTGACTAAAACCTATGTATTTCTAAAAGACAAAAAAGGAATGTTACTCAACAATTCCAAAACAATTAAATCTGGTAGCTGCTAAATAAAACACATACAAGAGTTAAAACTTATGCAAGTACAAAAATTACTAAGAATCTAGTGCAATTTGTTTCATGATTTTTCATAACTACTACAGAAAAAAATGCCCTGACAGCCTTGTATGACCTGTTAAATGATAAGAACAAGAAACAGCTTGAAAGTATTTGCATTTTTCACAAATATTATTCTCACCCCACACCTCAGTAATGCAAGCTCACTCTGATTAGCATCATATACCAGTGCTAAAATGACAATTTTTGAAACCTATTTCCTTTCTTTTTTTAGCAGTTCAAATTTTGTATGCTATTGACACATCACTGAATAGCTGAAGATCTGAAATGTAGGTTAAAAACATGTTCGGGGAATGATAATAACTCAGACATTTGCAGTTCCTTTGTTACTGTGTTCAGCACTGGTACTACATTTAGCTGAATTGTACCTCACGTTGAGTATTTGGAGCAAAATCCAGTGATGTGCTTCTCTGATATGCTGGAGAGTGTGATTCTTACAGAATAATAATAATGTAACCCAATCACAAAACAAATAAAAATGTATATATACAAATGGAAGACTTAGAGCAGGGCTAGGAAACTTAAGGTGGTGGTTCTCTTCATCCACTCTTAGAAGACAGAGCAGACTGAGAAAAAGGATCTGGATTTGTTTCATGATACTAGGACAACTGAACTGCTAACATGACCCATCTATGCCAAAGAAACACAGTTCCAGGAATCACTAAGGTACATCTAATGGAAATGATGGTATCATACAAGATAGAGCAAGAAATTATCTGAAACGTTATTCAGAATTCCGGTTATC
Source organism: Myiotriccus ornatus (assembly GCA_036023395.1). NCBI lineage: Eukaryota > Metazoa > Chordata > Aves > Passeriformes > Tyrannidae > Myiotriccus > Myiotriccus ornatus. The sequence continues at coordinate 66,222,178 of JAYRBT010000001.1, read as the reverse complement.
AGTGTTAAAGTGAGGTCAAGATTAAAAGAAATGGTACTCAGATGTCCAAGAAAACAAGGAATCTATCCCATGAGAAGTCAAATAAGCTACAATCTAGAAAAACAAAGTCTGACTAAGATTTTAAGAGGGCAAAACAACAGATATTTAAGGACTAATGCTATCATCAGAACTCCATGTTATAAACCGTAAGAAAATAATCTTAAAATAGAAATTAAAATCCCATCTGAATATAACAACTAGAACAGCTTCCACTAGGAATAGTACAGTTCAAGGCTTAACTCATGAAAAGGTAGTTACATGCAATGACAGAAGAATCAATGATCCAAAAGGTTTACTCTAAAAACAAGGTTTATAAACCTGATAATACATCTGTAAGGTTTGGGGATTTTTCTTCTTCTAATAATGGAAAAAGAAGTACCAAAAAGGCAACTACCTAGCTAAAAGATCCTGAAAGTCATATTTTAATTGCCTTTTTATATATTTTTTGAGAATCCATTTGACTAACTTTCACCAAACCATCCCCAGAATTTCTTTATTTTTCCTCTTTTGTGGCATTTTGCTAAACTCATGCATTATGTCTATACTTGTTGACTATACTTCCAGGCAAACTGAGATAACTTCCAGGTAACACCAAAACCTGTTTAAGTAACTAGGGAGACTGAGAGGGAAAGGACAAGGGCCTCAAACTTCCTGGGAAATGCTCGAGGCACATTACAAAAGAGGCAAAGCTTATCCATTACCTTGTCTTCTAACAGTGTTCTGGAGTAAACTCAATGATTTTGAATGAGTTAGCCATGACCTAATAAAAACAAGCCCTTCAGGGACTTGAACAGAGTTAAAGCACCTCCCTACCCATATCAAAATAAGCACTTAACTTTCCAAACCAGGAGACTTCCGAGCATGCACAAGGACCTCTACCTAGATGTGCTCCAACTTGGAATGCAGACTGATTTTAAGTGCCTCTGAGGTTAGGTGGTGCTTGAGAACAGGAGGTATTGGTAAGATTTCACTGGAATCTAGTCAAGCAAAATCTGCCCCCAGATAACACTATGACAACGTCCTGAAAAGCCATTAGCATGTGCAAATCCTGTACTTACCAACCATATACATTTTAAGTGGGGTGGGTTGCCCCTGGCTGGATGCCAGGTGTTCCCCTTTTGCATCTGGACAGGACAGAAGAAATATAATGAAAGGTTCATAAGGACAGGGTGAGATCAGTCCCCAGTTACCATCACGGGCAAAACACACTCAACCTGGGGAAGACTTAATTTATTACCAATCAGATCAGAAAAGAATAATGAGAAACAAACCCAAATCTTCAAGTAAACCACATTCCCCCCATCCCTCCCTTCTTCTTGGACTTTACTCCCAGTCTTCTCTACCTCCACCCACCCAGCGGTGCAGCGGAATGTGGAATGGGGGTTGTGGTCAGTTCATCGCACATTGTTCCTGCTACTCCTTCCTCCTCAGCGGAGGACTCCTCACACTCTTCCCTTTCGTTCCAGCGTGGGTTCCCATCCATGGGAGACAGCTCTCCACAAACTTTTCTAATGTGGGTCCTTCCCACAGGTACAGTTCTTCAGGAACAGAGTGCTCCAGTGTGGGGCCTCAGCGAGGTCACAGGTCCCAACAGCAAACTTGCTTCAGTGCGGGCTTCCCATGGCATCACAACCTCCTTTGAGCAAACATCTCCCACTCCATGGGCTACCATGAATCCCCATGGGCTGCAGGGGAACAGCCTGCCTTACCATGGTCTTCACTATGGGCTGCAGGAGAACCTTAGTTCCAGTGCTGGGAGCACCTCCTCCCCCTCCTTCTCTCACCTTGGTGTCTGCACAGTTGTTTCTCTCACATATTCCCACTCCTCTCTACAGACTGCAAAAATGTGAGTGTATCTAAGCATTGGTATCACATGTGAGCAAAGCATCTAAGGTCCCATTATAATAAATGTTCCAGACGCTAAGAAGCCAGGGCAATGAAACAAAAATAAGAAATATTCTTAGATATTAATAACTGAAAAGAAACTTTATCAGAAATTAATAACTTGTGATTTTTTTCCTGGAGATTCTGGCTGTTGCTTTTTACTTTTAAATACAAGTATGCCTGGTCTGCCTCCCCCCTTTTCCTCCCACTTCCACTCCACCTCCATCACTCCTAGGTCCCTTTTAGGCACACAAACTATTTACTCTTGAGTCCTTTTAGAAAAGTTGAACTGTCAAGGTAACATATCAGAAACAGATTAAAGTGGGAAATGGATATATAAACTTAAACAATACTATATTAAAGCAGAAGTGGCATTATATTTATTTTGAAAACGTTACATAATATAAAAATTATTAAAAAAAAAAAGCATGAAACCTTGCAAAATTCAGTTAATATACCTGAAGAAAAGTATTACTTGCCTGGCTAAAATATTCAATTACAACAAACTGCCTGTAAACTTTCAGGCTTTTTCCACAAAAGTATTCTCCCTATTTTACAGGATGGTTAAACCAAAACATGCTAAAGGTGGGGAAAAAAGCCCAGTAACAAACAATCCAAAACAAAAGACCCCTGGAAATGCTTTTAGGCTTATCAGAAAGGACACTTCTGCATTCTGAAAGGTCTATTCACAGTCTTCATTTTAGTAAAATACTATTTCGAAGCAATTTCTAAAACTGGATGAAAAATTCATTCACGCCTATCTGCCAAGTTTTTAAATGCTTTAGAAGCTAAACTAAAACATGTTGAAAATGACTCACTGTGGTACCAGAATATGTACTGTAGGAAATAAGAATTCATTTACAAGTGGGAGAAATACAGTCACACTTCATCTGTGGGAATTCACTAGACTTCCCTTCCAGTAAACATTATATTTCAAAATAATCATGGAAAATATGTTCTTTTAACTGAAGTTTATGAAAAGATTCAGACAGCTGGCATAACAAAAAAGACTTACAAAGATAAATGCAAAATTTTTTTTTTAAAAATAATTATTAATTCTGCCAAAAGATATTAATTTAGCAATAAAAAAAGATTTCAAATTTTTTTTACTTACTCTAATGGCTAAACTAAAACTGTTAATACAGTTGTTATGAACAAACAGATAACCATTTGAGACAAAGGACAAAAGGAAGATTTGATTATTTTACAAAGTAAGAATATGCAGGGCTGGGGGAAAGTCCTGGCAGGCAAACAAATTAGGATAAGGTAGCTCTTTTCTAACTTGAGCATGTCAACTAGTTTCTATTTGTTGGCACACTTTAATAATACAAACACCTTGCAGCAAATGCACTACTTAAAAAAGGTTTTTTTTCTTTGAAAAGAAGAATTCATCTGGCACCAAGAAAATAAACCTGAAATGTACCCCATTTATCAATACATATAGAATACTTTGGAAAAAAAGCAGAACTCTGACACAGAAAATTAGATGCAGATTTCACAACTTGTGACTAGGAACAGAATCATAAAGGGTAAATCTAAAACCAAAAACCCCAGCCTCACTAGCTTCTATAAAGTATATTGTCTGTAAAAATAAAAATATCCTAGAGGAACATGAAACAGACAAAAAAGATACAATATTTCTTTTCATGTTTTTAGGTTTAAAAATCTTAGAATTAAGGTATCAATGAAGGCTCCATTCCAGCTAATCCTGGGCATTTCACCTGCCGGGCATGGGATTCACATCAGTCATACTTTCCTCATCTTTTACCATTCAGAGAAACACTCTATACTAAGTATACTCAGAGATTCAGGAGTCAGTTAATTACCTGGAGTGACATATGAAGACAAGAGAAGGATTAGGGTTTCTAATTACCCTCATTTACTTACAGTACCACTTTGCACAAATAAAACTTTCTTCCCTTCTGGTTTTGAATGGGACAAATTCTTCCACTCTCTATAATCCACAACTAATTCTAGTGACCCAAGCAATGTATCCAAGGTAAAATGGGAAGATGTAACTTTTTGAAGCATCTTGAAACTTATAATCTAGATTCTGTTTCTGGAATGGAAGAGGTTAAGATCTCAGAAAAATCAGAACAAACATTAAGCAAAATTTCAGAAGGGATGAATCAGTGCACTTCTATATCTGTTTATCCATGGCAACAAACACTTTCCATGAAACAATTAGAATATCTATGAAAACAATTCCAGATGACAAGTTCCACATCAAAGCTTAAACTACATTATATGCATACACATGCAGTAGTATTTATATTGAAATGTTAGCCAAGAGCTGCAGCATTTTGACAATATATCCAATACTTAAATTTTAGAAAAGATACACATATAGGGTTTGTAAGTGCAAGTATGTATCTTTACACTTTACATGTATATTATGAAATCTTATGAAATCTAACATTTTATGAAAAGACTAAATGCCTGATGCATTTTAGGTACTACCCAAGCTTCACCTCAAAGGAACCTATTTCTAGTACATTTATTTCTATAACTACACTGCCATTTGACAGAAAAAGTTTACTTCCCTTTAAGAGAAAGTTTCTCAAGCTCGTTTATTTCATGAGTGAGAAGCTGGCATAAACTATGGCAACTTTTCTGCTTCTGGAATACCTCAAAGGGGCACACCCCCCAATCTCTACACTGTCCATGCTTCAGGAGTCTGCAGGGTGGTCTGTGCAACATTATCTTCAGTTTGTCAACATTTGTTTCTTTTCAAGTACAAAAACCTGCTATTAAACAGGGCTCATAAGACAGGGTTGGCAGCATAGGTGCATATGAGCAGTATCTTTATGAATTCCACATACTGGTAAGAACTGCAGAAGCCCTTTATTGCTTGTAGTAAAGCCCCTTGATTTATTCTTTCATATGCATCCCTCCATTCCATCTTCGTTGGGTTTATTCAGTCCTTAAGTTCTGTGTCCTTACTGCTTCTCACCACACTCCTCCCATAGAATTAGAAATCCTCTCACTAATGACCACCAGCCACCATCAGGAGCAGGACAGCATATCTGCTTTCACTGTGCTCACCTCAGAGGCCCATCCAGAACAAATGTTCTCATCTCACTTTGGTCTTGCTAAAGTTCTAAGTTGCCCTTTTTTTTTTTTTTTTCCCCTTGAATCTAAAACCAGTTCCCCCTCACTGGGATAAATAGCTCAAAGCAGTACCACCTTCTTGGCATCCCCATGATTCAAATATCATCTAAATGTCACTACGGCTAAACAACATTTGGCAAAAATGTTGCTGACATGTCACATTGCCACCCTACAGCTACCCAGGATCAAGCTATTCCTTAGCAAGCTCTTATTAACTATGCATTGAACATTAATTGTGTGTTCATTTTGCTGGTTTCACAGAATATGCTTACAGAGTTACTCACATAGTCATATAAGTGGACACAATTGTGCCTTTAGATCATTTAGCTAGGAACACAAACAGCTGTAAAAATTATCTAAATAGCTTTGTTCAGAGTAAACTGAAGGACATGGCCTTCCCACTATCCAATATGTGATGCAATAACTTCAGTGCTGAAGATATACAGTTTCAAAAAAAATTTACTGGTCTCCCTGTACGTAAATAACTCTCTGAGTCAACCTCGACAAAGTCTGAGATACATTACTGAAGGAATCTTATCTAGAAACAAGACCATACAAAAGGGAAGTCAGCCCTCCAACCCTCGTCTTTCCATTCTCTCCTCATCAAGGCAGTAGTCAAACGACAAGCCAATCTCACGGAGAGAGAAAGAAACAAACAGGCTGCCAAGAACTTACATGGTTGTTCTGTCAGTTGTGAACAGTGGTTTCACCAGTTGAGAGCAATACATGTAAATATCACACGTCCCTCTCTTTCAGAAAGTCCTTGATGTGATTAATTAGACATATTCAATGCTGGATGGACAAGGTAAACAGCTCCTTGTGGCTTATGGCCTCCTCGGCTCGCTGATGTACACTTTTGGGAGCATGTGCATGAACACTATGATGGTCCTTCATTTACTCACAGTGCTTCATTCATTTACAAATGGACTAGCTATCCTCCATTCCAGAACTATACATCACCAATTTCTGTATTTGTAAGAGTTACTCACAGGAACAGGTATCCCCACCACGGAGATAAGGACCAGCCTAACAGCTTTCAGTTACACCCAACATTCAAAATGTTATACCTAACATTTTCTCACCACTTCCAATATGAGTCTGCAGAAGACAAGCTCTGGTCAAAACTCAGTCCAAAGCTCTTACTCATAAATATTAAGTCTTCATGACAAACACTACAGAGTTTGCCATGAGTTTACGATGAGGTTCATAACATAGGATGACAAAACTCTTAACTGCCTTCTCAAACCACACAAGCACCTATTTGGACACTGTTTCTCACAGTTTGATATCCAGATATGAGTATAGAATCACATCCGTTCCCAGAGGATAATAAGAATATAACCACAGTCTCTGAAAGCAATTACAGAAGATAATTATTGTTAAAACTTTTATGGTTTTATTAGGCTGAAATATAGTATTACATAAATAGCCATAATTTGAATATCAAACTTTTGTACAAATGTACAGAAAATACAGTATCTCTGGCTTTGAAGAATTTAGCTTCAGAATAGGAGTTATAATACACAATTTTGGTAAATTCATGCAACTAACAATCCCTGTATATATTTACGGTCATGTTGTTATTTGTGACGTATTTTTCTTTTGTATTCTAAAAAACATATACTTGGGATTTTCCTAAAACAGGTTCTTTTCTCACTTGCCATTGAAATGTTAGTGCTTTGGGCTACTTAACGCGCAAATTTAATCTTTCAAGCTCAAATGATTGGAAGTACTATGGAAATAAATACTATTTGCATAGATTAACTGCAAGAACCCCAAATAAAATCACATTAACAACTTCTTCAGACAAATGCTTTCATTTATATCCTGTCATTACATCCACGTAATGTCACCTTTTCAAAGGGACACAAGGCACATGCAGTAAAAAAGTTGAGAAGTTCCCCCGTGTTCCATAGCTTCTGTTCTGTTCTACATAGAATACCTGTAGAATGTAAGATAGAAGGCCCTGATAAACCTGTCTCCAAACTGTAGCCAAAACTGTATGTTTTGATAAAAAAAAGAAAAACCTCTGCATAGATTGTATTTCTCCCTAATCCTCTGCCACTATGTTAAACTATTTCTAGCTCAAGCATTTCTTGAATGGATGTGTCTTCTACTTGTAAAGCAATTCTCAGATTTATCTCTGAGATCTTCCTGTCTCCTTTGAACCCATGTAAACTTTAAGCACCTGAAATATGATTTGATAATGAGTTCCAAAGGACCCCTACTCACTGACCCTTGCAACGCTGACCGTTAATGAGAAGCTGTGTGCAGTGAGTCACAAAAACAGGTGTGTACATGAGGAATACTGGCAATCACACCAAAATCATGGATTGCAGTGGAAGTTTCAACCTTATAATTCAAGAACTATACAAAGTCTAAGCAGCAGCACCCTTATATCACAGAATGCCTCTTTGAAGGTATTTATAACTGCTTTCAAATTGGTTCTCAAAGGACACTGATATGTTTTCAATCTTTCCAGGCTAGCAAAAAAACTTAAAGACATGGAAGAGTAAATTGTTTTTAAGGTACTCAGCATAGTAGCCATCACAGAATTTTAATATTTTTTCTCTACTAATCATAATATTTTAAGATTAAGACCTTTGGCTAGTGGGAAATCAACAGGTAAAATGAGAATGTCAAGGCTTAAAGGAAATCTTTATGGTATGAGGATATGTTCATATTACAACCTTTCCAAAGAATACCTCAGAGACTAATAATATTTCATGAGAATTACTGCTTAGGAGCTGGGACAAGAGCTACTGAAATAAAAAGATTTTTAGAGCTATAAATATAATCATTGAATATTCCTTTCACAGTAAGAGAATGAACTTCAGAGCCTGCATTCCAGATGTACTGAAGCTCAGAAAGGTCAGACATTAGACTAACTTAGCATTCCTATGAGTCTTCATGTTGATAATTCTACAACATCAAGACAGTTCCAGTTACGAGGTGACTGGTTACAGGGCTCAAAGTATTCATTCTGGAAGAACACTATCTTAGCTAAAAATGTAAAATTTTGAGATCCTGATTACAATTCTAACAACCAAAGACAACTAGGCATGCCCTAGAAAATGTGCAGTCTTCCTAACACCTTTATTCATCTATTTAATCAATTCAGTTAATTAGGTTTTCTCCTTCTGTTTATTAAAATGCAGCTTAGAATTATCCATTAAGACGTAAATTTCAAATAAACATATCCTCAGAAGAAAAGGAAAAGAGTAGGAGCCTCCCCGGTCATTTCAGTAGAGATATAAAATGCATAGAGTTGTTTTGTTACAGATTTCAGTGCTGCTTCTACAGCTCGGAAAGAAACTAGACCCAATCACCTGGGAAATGGACTTTTTCTTTGCTTCTCCATCGTATTATCACTCCTGGTCCTTTCAATGGCTTCTTTGCATTGATTCTGAATTTTCAAGAGGATGTCTTTCAGTTATTTCCATGACATTCACGAAATGTTACCCTTTCAGCTGTACCTCATACTCTACTTTTTTATCAGGACAACAAGATGAAGGTACTTTTACGGGAAATGTGCAGTAGTTACTTTGGCTAAGGCTGAAATCTAGACAAAGTCTAACAGTCAAGGGCTTGGCTTTTATTCTACTAGAAATTCTAAGTGTTATAAAATTACACATACACATAATGTTATAGAAATCATAAATGAATACAGCAGCAACAAACTATTATTTCCAAAAAAGCATTTTTGAATACACTAACAAAGTTAATTGAAACTTACATAGCTTCAACATACTACATAGCTCTTGAACTGAAGGGATTACAAAGCTCTTCATATGTAAGTGTAGCAGCCATGTCTAGGGAATAAAAGACTGTGACAGTAGTTTTCAATATACAGTGATGGCAGCTTTGCCAAAGAAATATTTTGGCCAGCAATTTTCAGTATGGATCTTATTTTAATTCATTATTGAAATCTTCATTGTATATAAATATTCTTGGAGAGATAATAGGCCCTTATTTAAATATTACCAATAACTCCAGCACTTAAATACATTGACTTAATAATTATAATATTAGAATCCTGTCACTGCAGTCAGCAACATCCAGGTTATAAAAATACATTATAGAAGGGGAAAATAATTAATTTTAATGTTTCTATTAACAATGAATGTTTAATATAATAACTGAAAAACCAATAATGAGATTCCTGCATGCTCTGCAGAGATTCTAAATGCAAAGCAGAATATTTATTTATTCAGTAAATTTATGCAATTATTTTCTCACCTAAGATAGTCCTCTAGGTTTGTGTGCAATTAATAAGAAGATATACAGATCTTAATTTCATCTAATTAAAAAAAAATTTGATAAACAGGATTAATCCCATCTCTCCATCACCTACAAAGTTTAAGACAGATGGCTTATGTCAGATAACATTCACCTCCTAGTGAATTTAAAAAGAAGTCTCACAATTATGAAGAACAAAGAAAATAGGGATAAAAAGAGATTCAAATTATAAAGATTATGGAGAGACTAAAATTAGCCTCCAAAATGTATATATATATATATATAAAAAACCATTATATATATATAACCATATATATATATAACCATTTCTGTAGTCATCATCCTAACTTAAAAGACTCCAAAAACATTGTATAAAAATGCCCTTTCATCATCTGTGCACATTCAAATAAGAAAAAAAAGTACATACTTAAAAATATCCTATTATCTCATGGACAGAGACAGGAATTTAAACCTCCCATTAGCTTTTACCAAAACCAAGGTTTTTTTCTGAATAGTGTCCACTGCAAAGTTGAAGGAATAGCACTGCCACAACACAATTTTCTTGAATACTCTTTTTCTGTTTACTTCATACCTGTTTTGTGTCTCGTCATTACTCTACACTTCTCAGTTTATCATTACAAAGACAGGAAAAGAAAAATCCCCTTGAGTACATCACATGACCGGCAATCAGCTATAACAGAGCACAGATTTTTCTGTCACTAAGAAAAATAAGATTTTGTAAAATCACACTAACTATGAATTTCCCTTGTGTTCCCAGTAATTCCTGAATTTTCAAACCAGTTTCCACTGATAGGGCTGAGTCCTGTAAGAAGACATTTTACTTCTTTAAAGGAAGTTTAAACGAAGTCAAGAATCAAAGACAAGAGATGGTTCTTGTAGACGTCCTCTAAGGTGAAGTGCTCTACTACGAGTTCACCCCATTTTAGACCTTAGACTCCACTTTGACTAAAGGACCATTTCAGTTTGATAATGCACCTTTTATGAAACTAGAAAATTTAAACATCACGAAAAAATCTGATAGAAAACCACGATGCATTCATTCTACTATTTGTTGTTTTTACTGGTGTTGTTTTGGTGGCTTGCATGTTTTAATTTTTGGCAAGGAGAAATAACAGATTAACAGCCAATAGTTTCAAAATAACACTCCAGGAATACTGAAGCGAAGGAAAAGGTAGAATATATTTAGCATCAACACTTAACTACGTCAAAGATGATGGAGCTGTTATAGAATTGCTCTCCTCATTCAACCTCCAGATAAGTTAGAAAAAAGTCCACCAACAATTTAAACCAAAGCAAAAATGCTTCCATTTGGTCCTACTTTTTTAGAACATGTGTGATATTGGTAACAGTTTAATACAAAATATCGAATAATTTTTTTTTCATTGTCATGGGTAAATGAAACATGGATTCTCACACAGAATTTACAGCTGTATAATAGCAAAGTGTGCAACAAAACTTACATCCTGATATCACCATGATCTACTTTGAGGCTGAAACACCAGATCCTTTCTCAGTATAAATCTTTCATGAATATTATCACTTTGGTATTTTCTTGGCATTTGTAAACAGCTGTTCACAGAAAGCTATCACAAACATCAGTAAGAAAAATGAAAATAACTGCACTTGACTAGAAAATTGGGTATTAGTTACACTTCTGATCACAAGATTTGCCAGGGGCTTTATTTAACAACCATTCAGGCCAGTCAACATTCCACATACTTCTGAAGCTTTCAAACATGTTTGTTTATATAGATTATGATACCAGTGGTAACTACGATGAGTCACCTTGTTTTCACTAAAGTAGAACAAGCTGTTATAATCACTTAAATATAGAACCGGACAACACAGGTATTCCTTTTTCATCTTAGGGGTTTCTGCTGATATCACAAAATTTTTTTGTTCCACAGAACTGTCACGTGTCAGTTCACAGTAAATTCAGAATCTGGGGTCTTAAATTAAGGTATTTATGCCATCTTAACGTACCAGTTCTTTACTGTGTAGATCATTTAGGTAGGTGACATGGAATGTGGACAAAGTCTCAGTCTTAACATCTGTAGTGTGGTTAGAAGCGAGGTAGCTTTAAAGTGAGACACCTACATTTTTAAGAAAGGTAGTATGGGTTTTCCATTTTCCCAAGCAGAAAAACATGCTATTCCGAGCAACAATCTATTTCTTAGAACTCCAAACCCCAATATTAATCAACTTCTGAATTTATTTAAGATGAGGAAAGGAGATTTTTACTTAATTGGAGGGCTCATCACTGGAAAAAGCTACAGGAGCACAGAAGCATAAGTGTTCAAACAAGATTCTTAGGTTTTTGATTGCAGGGAAACTTCCGTCCTCAAAATCAAGCAACAATATGAAAAAATACAATATATTATACAAGTGGGAATACAGCAGAAAAGTATTTTCTCTGTGGTTCTTAAGTTTAAAAATAAATGTAGAATTGAAAGCTAGTGTTTTCATTAGGTAGAAGTGCATCCTCAAATTATCATATTCCAGACCTATTTTCCAGAAGAGTTTCCAGTTATATATGAACTTAGTAAACCTTACCACAGTGAAAGGTAGGAGTCTCATCAGAAAGAAACAGGTTGACTCACATTAGCATTTTATTTTGACTCAGGCAGTTTGGAACCAAGTTTCCTGGTTGTCCCCACTTAACTGGCTTTGATTTCCACATTTGTACTGTGGAGACATCATCTCAGAGTTTGCAAACTGAATTCCTTTTTGAGAATCCAAGAACACCTACAATGCACTCTAACCACTAACAGGCATTCTGCACCCTTGGGCCCATTCAGCCTGAACTAGAATTAATCTGAAGTCAAATCCCTGAATCCCAGTGTGGATATAAAGTCCTCTGACCCGTTCTACTTACTCTAGAACTACCCTCGTTGTTTCACATCACTAGTTAGCAATGACATTTTTTTCAGTCCTTAGGCAATCCTATTTCTTCAGTAGTATCACCACTGCAATTTAGGAGTTATACATAAAAATTAAAAGGTTTAATAAATTTATGTCTAAGTTAATGACATTTTAATTGATCATTACTTGTAATAAAAAAGTATTTAGAGAAAAAAGATTAATTTAGTACTTTCTTGACTAGGAAGCACAGGTGGTTAATAAACCAATCTCTTCATTTAGAAAAAAACTATTTAGGTTAAAGAATTAATTAAATCCAATATTAAGGACACATGACAAACTTAGCCTGAACAACTTTGATTACTGTCCATAGTTTTCCATTTCCTCATAATTTACTGCAGCTAATACAGTAAATTTACAAAAAGTATGGAAAAAGCGTTGAAGAACAGGAAAGTAAGACTGCTTGTAAACAGGCAGAAAATCAAACACAGTTTCATTCTCCATATGAGTAGAATTGTATGTTTTTAAAGACAACATATTTTATACATGGAACATGAAAGACTGAAAAGGGATAGCAATAAGAAAAGGATGTAACAAGCTTAATTGCTCATAGCTACTGCTCCCTATCCACACTTTATAAAAACTACTACTTGAAGTCATCATGTAAAATGATCTTCTACTTTCAACTAAAGCAAAAGAGACCACAACAGAACAGGTTCACACTCTGACCACTGTTACTGTACAGTATGAAATCCACATTCTTGCCATAAGATGAATAATTATGTTTGCTTGTCTTTACAGGAGTGTAGGAGAAGAATAAAACTTTCATATTGTTGCTGCATTGGTAATGGGAAAATTTTACTACAAGAATTAAGTCTGTAACTTAAATTAAACAAAATGTTTGTAATTCAATTTGTTCTTTATAAGCAGAAAGCCAGTATTTCCTCCTAAATATAAACATAGTTACACCTTTAGATTTATTATATGCATTTTAAAGACACTTACTGTTCTAAGAGTTGATTGTACTTTCTTAAAGCATCCTTTTCAGCAGTAACTGCTCTTTCCTTTTCAGCAACAGCATTATCTCTTGCTTCTCTCAAATTTCTGAAGGAAACAAAAGTTATTCTGTTAATAACCTGTTAGGAAAAGACTGTTTTGCTTAATTGCTACTGCTTGATCTGAACTTCAATACTACCTTCTTCTACTCTCACAGAATAATAGAAGGGTCTGTCTATCTACATGCCTATTTATTACAGAGGCTTTACTTGAGGTTATTTTCATATATACCAGCAAAGCTTCAAGCTCTGAAATTCTAAAAACCAATGACCAAATTACCTATTTATACATAGAAACGTATAATTCAAATTATTCTACAATACTAGAACTATGAATTATTTTTTTTTCAGGAATTAAATAAATTGCAATAATTTTGCTCGGTACTTCACTAGTAACTACAGGAACGCTGTCCACCTACCTGAAAAAATTCACAACTTTTATGATAGAGCAAGAAAAGATTAGCTAGGCATAGAAATCCTACCTCCACTTAAAATTAATTGTCTGGTTACTCTGATATACGGACCATCAGGTATCTACCTAGCCTACCACAGAAGTGAAAGTACTCTTTTAAAATGGGAAGAAATACTAACTAGAGATTCAAGAATGGGCATGGGGGAACAAAAAGTGGGATGAGGACAGGGGAGACAGAAGCTCAAGGGCTTCTGTGTTAGCTTTTTAACAAACCTCTTGGCCACTGCCATTTATTACACTTTAGTTCATATCCCTAAACTACTCTAGAATGTACAAACTGGATTCCAGTCAAATTGAACCAAGTCAGAAAACGTGCTCAGGGAGAGCATCTCACATGCTCGTAACAACTAAATTGTGTTTAATCCAATGCCAAACCCCATGCAGACATTCACATGCCCTGTGAACTCACTCATGCTTGCTAATGCAAACACAGCCATTGCTTACAACAACCAAACAAGTGAAACTGATGCCAAAGATATTAGGAATGAAAGCATCACCTTTTTATTGGTGCCCCCCCCTTCCATTTTAGTTTCTTGAACTGACTCATCCAAGTGTAAAATAAGCACCAATAAATTCAAGGGAAATAGCAGACTCATCAGGCTTGGCAAAGTGGTAAAGAATAAAAGCAACTGAATATTAGATTAGCTTAGCTATAACACCATTCCATTCTTTGAGCCTGAGGATGAAACCAGCATCTTTATTTTCAGTCACAATCAGTGTCTCAGCACATCCTACAAATTCACTGCAAATTGCTTTGCTCACAATTTGGGGTCCCCTTTGTCTTGCCATTGAGGCAGACTGTATTACTTTTTTTTTGTATTTTATAGAAAGAGCATATGATAAAAAGCCTTTTTTTTCCCCCCCGTAAAACATGAAGGCAAGTCTAAAGGATTTACATTTCAGAAGTAATTGTTTCAAAATGAGGAACAAAACTGTAAATCAGTTCCAGATAGAAACGAAGCATCTTTCAGTAGCTTTCTCAATGATATACAGACTCTTGTCAAATCTCCACAAACAGTGCATGTTTAAATTCCTACTTTGTAATTCAAAAGAGATTTGCATACAGGAAGTGGTGTAGATGTATATGTATGTGTATATATTTTACTCACACTTGCAAAACTACACCATGATGTAATTTTCTTTTAATTAGAACATTTCAGTTGACTGAAGACAGACAGCAGAAGTCATGTTCTTTTTTTCCACTCTTCCCAGCAGTAACAAAACTACCTATTAGGGGAACAGATTCTGATGCCATAAATATCTTTTTACTACCACCAATTCCTTCTCCACATGACACTTTCAGGACATCTACAATGAAGTTATAATTAATTATTAAACACCCCTCCCATTTTAAAGGAATAAAACAGGAGAAACACAAACTAAAAAAGAAATCCAGTGCCAAAGGTACAAATCCCTAGATCCCTAAAGTATTTACATGTAACTCTGTGGTATTCAACCGATCGACACACACACAAAATGAAATATGCAGGTCTTTGCAGGACTAGAATCTTCTTCAAAAGAGAATTTTATAGTAAGTGACATGAAATCCAAATGAAATCCAATGCTTTTTTTTTGAATCACCATGCTGTAAACAATCTCAATTAGATTTATTTTACATAGCCATAAGTCTTACTGGCTTCCCTAATTTTTTTCTGCCTTATTTCCTGCATCAACACCACCTCTTCTGGATTCCTGGCACAGTTTCAAGACTGCCCATATAAGCATGACAGGTAAGCTAACACATTCTGTATTTATTAATTAACATTATGTATCTGAACAAACTTCAAACCAAAAATGTTTATCTAGAACATGAATTTTAATAATCCTTTTCAACTGATAATTTTGGATGACCATCACTTGATAAATATAACACCATGTATTTACTTTATAAGTATAAATTAATTTTAGTTTTTAAAGGATTCTCATCAGTTTTACAACTGACCTTAAGTTGTTACATTTTGAACACCTCTCAAAGAGTCACTCAGTTAGGATTATAACTAAGCACAAAACAGTGCTTGGTCATTTCTGCTCTGATTAGGTCATTGCCTGCATCTTATTTACCTGTTTTCACGTTCATACATCTCTTTTGAAGTGCTTCTTAGTTGCTCGATTTCTTGATTTGTTTTCAACCTTATTTGCTCTAACTCTTCATGCAGTTTCTTTTCGTATTCTGTTTTATAATGATCTCTGTAAACAAACAAATACTGGTCAAAATATCAAAACTTCAGGTACAGCTCTACAGCTAGGGCAGAAGGCTACTTGATTTTACATTTTATTTCAATCCTCATTCATTTACCTCTCAAATTACTTGAAATACATATCAGCCTATACTGATACACAAATTAAATGAAAATCAATCAGGAATAAGTAATATTTAACAGGGAATGAATAAATAAAAGCTTTCTGCATACTCCTTTAAATTTTTAAAGTAGTTTGATATTGATTAATCACATAACATTAAGCTTAACATTCTTCCAGAAATTCTTTGTCAGCCTCTAAGTGCTTATATTACTTCAGCACTAAGAAAACCCCAAACCCTCACTTTCCTCTTCGTTACTAGGTAAGGATTGATTAAACTTACTGACTTGCAATATTGCCACGCCACTACAAGACTTCTTTGAGTACTATTTGCACCTCATATGGGGGAAAAAACATTGCAAGAAACATTGAAGATCACATGCAGAGATTTGCAAAGTCAAAACCCCCCAAGATTTGGGAATTTATACTGTCAATTTGGCATATAAATTATTTAAAATACATAAGAAAATTTTTAAGCAACAGATATCAGGAGATACCAGAACAAAGAATTTAATTTCAGAGAAATATTGACATATTTTTGTAACTTTGGAAACCCATGACAGATTGTAAGGAATCCCATAAAGAATCTCCAACAAAACTACAAAAAAGGCTTACGTTGTAAGTACTTAACAGCTAAGGAATGTCAAAGTTTTATAGCATCTAATTAATGTTCAGGAATAATCAATCATCAATGAAGCAACTGATAGAAATTACAGGTTTGTAAATAAAAGTATATTATGAAGAAATGTGCATTTACAACCACAAAAGGTCTTAGATTTCTTCTGATTTCCAATCATGTGATAGTCTACAGTTTTCAGAAATACATACTTGAGCTAGCCAAAAACTCCTTCACATTAACTAAAAGCCTCAAAATATTGAAATGTCAGAAAGCTTGCTGTCAGGTTTTCCTGTTTTCTTTTTATTGAGACCCTGAATTTCAGTTGACCCTTCAAGGTATATGTAATTTTTTCTCCTCTCCTTCCCTCAATTGTGTTCCACTACAGCAAATACTGTATAAAGAGCTTTGACACAATACAGAGGTTTATCACAAAAAAAAAAAAAGAACCAAACCAAAACCACACTAAAAAACACTCTGTCCTGGAATGCAAGGGTTCCCCCCATTAGAAACTTTGTGTTCTTTACGTGTTATGTGGCTCAACATGAAATAAAAAATTGAAGAAAAGAATGTTGACAATCAGGACATAAGGATACAATTCTTATGTGCAGGATCAATGAGCATTATCACTTTCTTGGTACGTACACAATTTGCTATTACCATTACTACTTGCCAAAAAAAAAATTTCTGACATTGAAGAAATTACACCTTCCCTCCCATGGCAAGACAGCTAAGTCAGGAAGGTTCACTGGAAAAATCAGAAGTATCTGGAAAAGTGTCAAACATCCACAGTGGTGTCACCATAAGACAGTTCAAATTGATGCTTATCATTACAAGGACTAAAATTAACACATGGTATAGCAAAGGGCATGTTCTGATTACATAGTTTGACTGCCCTGTCGATGCATTTAAATAAACACCAAATGAGTTGCTGCCTAAGCAAGGAACCATCATTAGAATAAGAGAATCACGACAGAATGGTTTGGGTTGAAAGGGACACTAAAGATCATCTAAAGATCACTAAAGATCATTCCAAGCCCCATGTCATGGGCAGGGACACCTTTCACTGGACCAACCTGGCCTTGAACACCTCCAGGGATGGGGTATCCACAACCTCTCTGGGAGGCCTGTTTCAGCGCCTCACCACACTCACAATGAAGAATTTCTTCCTAATATCTAATCTAAACCTACTTTCAGTTTGAAGCCATTCCCCTTTGTCCTACCACTACATACCCTTATAAAAAGTCCCTTCGTAATTTTTATTCCTGACCTGTTGTTACAGTCTTTAGAAATAGTTTTGCCTCATCTAGTTGTTGTGCCTTCTTGAGGTTGCAGGCCTTTAATGAGCCTCTTTCCAGGGCTATTACAAATAAGGATTTATATTGTGAATAAACTAAGCATGAACTGAGTATTGCAATGCAACTTTGGATTGTGTTTTAAGATTACACATATAAAGGGAAATAATTTTTGTTGGTCTGTGCTTACATATGGATTCCCAAGAACTGTAGCTGTAAGTTGCAGGTGATTTGTCTTGCCACAATCTTAACCTCTTTCAAAATGTATATTTTTAAAAATTTGGCAGGTTAATGCCTCACGTTTCCTGAAGTCTGTAATTTTCTAATTGCAGTAACCCAACGCCAGCAGTTCTGAGAGTGACCAGAAGGTGACTTACTCTTTATTCTTGAAAATAGATACTTGGGTTTGTTCTATTCATCTTTATTCCTAAAGTACAGCAGCCCAAAGAGATCCAGATGTGAAGAAGGCATTAAAAAGCCTCAAATTCTTCAAAGCATAGCAAATAGAAGCTTATTACCCAAACTGGTGTTACTTCCAAAAACCACTGAGGACTGCAGAATATCCATTAGCTGGTACATTTCTCTCTTGCTCTACTTTTGTACCTCTCTAATTTATTTGTCAAATAAATAAGATTCTAGGGGAAGACTTCAGATGTACATGATTTCTTAAAATACCATTTAAAAGTAGAACTGAAAAATTTATTTAAAATGTAGAAGTTCCATGAGAATGTAGTTCTGAGATATTAACATGCAAAACAAAAAACTTGAAGTGACTGCATTGAAAGAAAAGTAGTATTTAAAGCACTTCTGATATAGGCTGGAACTAATAGGTGATCATTTCAATACAGAGGCCTTCTATTTTCACTTAAATAACACTTTGTATTTTAGTTGTATTACAGCAGAGTCATATTAGCACACTTCATCTTAGTTGTACAAGGACACGAGATTTATAGATACTATTTTCAGTTCCATCTTCTTGATTCAAACACAAGGAAGAGGCTGAAGAGAAGCTGAACCTACGTCACACTGAGCTTAATCATTCAATCCACAGGTGTCCTTTTAAGGACACTACTAACCAAAAAATAGGTTTAGTTTCATTAATGCAGTACATATAGGCAAACATATGATGTAACTTCGGGATACACATTGAAACAATTTCTTTTGGCATCTAGATGTACGGAAATAACATGAACTAGATAACCTTGAACTGGATGATGCTCTTAGTCATATGATTTAGATTTGGATAGTCCTGCAAGGAGCAGAGTTAGATTCAATATTCCTTATGGGTCCCTTCCAACTACGATTCTATGGAATTTTGTAGTACTGCATTACATATGTAGCAAGACATGCAGCTGAGTAGCGTAATGTTTTCTGTTCAACATCCCATCCCATCTCTATTCAAAGAGCATAAAGATTTGCTGCTATTCAGCAGTGGCTAGCATACAGTGATAGATCTACTTCTCAAGGCTACACTTAGAGAATCTGTATTCAAGCTCAAGACTGATAGCTCAAGTAGTTGACACAAACATACTATATGTAAACATTTGTGACAACTGAACATATTTTATTCTGCAATAATAATTCAGATTGTTTATCATATACTCCTACTTTTAATAAAGGTAACTTGTGGCGGTGGAAGGTAAAATATGTAACCTATGCACTTTAAAGACTTTTTCTCTCTTTTGTAATTAACTACAATTACCTTTCTAAATTTCTGTGTAAACCTAAGAGTTTAATTGCCCTAAACTTTCAATGCTGACATCTTCACTACTATGGTCTTATATCAAAGGTTTTAAAAAAATTTCCTGATACACATTAAGACCCAAGAAAACTGTTTCTGCTTCTAGTTAAATAAATATGGACATGCTTTCTGAAAAATAAAATTAATGAAACAGGATTTGTGCAAGAAACAAGGGAAAACAATTAAATAAGTTGTCTACTGATAAAAGTGAACACATAATAACTTGCCTGGATGTAACATATTTTTCATACATTTCTTCCCTAGCTTTTTTGGCATCCTCTAGCTGAATCTGAAGTCTTTCAAGACGATCTTCTTCATGTGCACAGCGAACACTAAGCTCCATGTTCTGGCGATTAAGATAATCTTTATCTTTTTGCAACAAGTTGAGGGATTGCTGTATGGTTGCCAGCTATAAAAGGTATTAAAAAGAACACTTTAACATGAACTTCAAGGTAAGTAAGTATTTAACCTATGTACACATATTTGCAATTTCATTTTAACTCTCTTCTGTGAGAAAAACATAACTGTGCTCGCTCTCCAAGTAACAGGTTATATGTGTATATACACAGTGAACAGACATCCTGGGTTACTACACCAAGAAAGAAAGCAGTTCCTGCTCCTATAACTAGTCTTCTCCTGGAACAAATAATCTGTCAAACACTTACAATTGGATGCTCCTCCAATCCAGGACTTGTGATGCTACATCAGTATACACAAAAACCAGCAGGACCTTCCAGGAGATTAATGCTACTTTTATTCACTCTCACATTCATTTAAGTTAATCAAAAAAGCCATTGTTTTTGCTATACTACATTATTTTATGCATACATACAACCTTGATGTACACAACAATACTTTTTTGGCCAAAGTTATATGCTGAGAGCAAACTTCCCTTTTGATGTCCTCTAACAGTGAAAGAACACTGAGGAATAAACAGCCTTACAAAGTCTTCAGATTGATACCAAAGAGCAGAATATTTTCTAATAGAAACTCATTTTTTTCCCTAATGTTTCTGACAATCTCTATGCCTCCCTGTAAAGTTAGACAGAGCAGTACTATCTTTGAAGTGGAAATTATAGCCATTATTTTATCTGTAATATTGCTATACAGAGAAGCTAAGGAACGCAATCTCCCCTGGATACTTTCAGGAGTAGTCCGTCTCATGTACTCAGCTGCTAAAGTGTTAACACACAAAGATCCTCCAAATTATTCTTTGAACCAGTGCAGAAGACAAGAACAACCTTCTCATGCAGTGCCTTTCAAATGATATTAAAAAATAAATTCACAACTTATTTCAGAACAGCTAATCCATTATTTCCTCTATTTCTTTTGGTGTTTCCTGGAATAATTTCTGTACAAAAGCACAGTCTTATTTTTGCATTTGAGTTGCACTGAGATACAAACCATCTGATAATTACTCAATGACAATATAAACTGAAAAGTTTTCTTTCTTTCTTGGGATTCAGTAAAAATCTGTTCTCCCTCCTGAAAAGCTGTTGCAAAGTTACACCTACAAGAGAGGAAGGGGAAAATCCCTTAGCAATACCAACAGTTTTGGGTGATTCTATCCTAATCAGTTTACTTAAGGTGAAAAATTCATCCTGGAGGTTCAGTGAGGCAATCCTCCCCATGAACAATTTGATGCAGAAATAGTGAAAGTGGATACTGAGTAATGGAAGCTTGTACTGGTATAAACCATCACAAGTCCTGTAGATCAAGGCAGTGAACTTGGAAACATTCTCTACATACATTTCTCTTTGAGACCCTTGACCCAAAAGTTATCATCCATGTCCACTACTGCACACAAATCGTGACTCTTGGATAAATGAACTACTGAATGGAGAAGCAAAAAGGGGCATTTCTTCTGATCTGACAGGCTTTTGGCTCTTGGAATGTCCTTGGAGAAGCAGAAATGTATTCTCCTGTGCAAAACTAGTGCAACCAGAATGGTAATGGCTGAGATTTGAGTAAAATGACTGACCTATCTGGATCAGAACTCACTGAAATTCTAACAAAGATAAGAACCCCTCTGCACCTGAAGAGACATTTATTCTCCAGCAGAGACCAGAGGAGCTCTACCAAGATAGTCATGGACTGCAACACATAATGCAAAAGGGGTTGAGAGAAATGTTTGGAGCTTTTTTCAACCTTTAAAAGAGAAATCTGGTCGAGGAACATCCTGTTGTTATCTTCAGTTATCCAAGTGGAATGCCTAGAAAGATCCAGACTCTTGGCAGTATGTAATGACAGGACGAGATGCAACAGAAAAACGCCGCAACAACTCTGATTAGCTTTTACAGAAATATTTTCACAAAGAAGGCAAACAAATACTGGAACAGATTGTCCAAAAGGCTGTGCAATCTCCATCCTTGGAGATATTAAAAACTTGACAAAGCTTTAAGCAATGTGACCTAATCTTTTTCTGCATTGCATGGGAAGATTGGAGCAGCTGGTCTCGTGAGAACCATTCTAATTAAATTATTCCATGGTCCTGACAGACTTGATTAGACAAAGAATCAAATTCCTGAGGTGAAGAAATATACAATTACTAAAGTAAGAACTTTACCTCTTTTGCTAAGTCATTTCTTTCTTTAGCTTGTGCTTTGTATGACACCTCTAATATTTCATATTTTCTTCTGAGTTCTGATAATTCATGCTCAAATACATCACGTTCACTGTTAAAACAAAGTGAAACTATTAGATGCATAAAGTGTAATGAACAAGATTCTTGTGCATTTGTAATTTTTCAACATTATTTCAGTTCACGACACTTACTTCTTCCATAGGGCAGTTACTGATTAATCTTACTTTTTCGGTTATTAACATCTAGAACAGTATATTATATGAAACAAATCAGGATTATTTAAATACTTAGAAACAAAGAAAGTTCTACTACAATAATCTTGAATTCTCATCCTAAATTATTTCATCCTCTTCTGATTATTCTCCTTTGGTGTAACTTTGGGATCCCCTCTTAGCAATGAGCTGTAAGTACCCCTACCAACAGCTTTAGCTTTACCACGCTTTTGATGCTGTTTTCCATGACATTGTCTTGAATCTTTTGCAGATATTGAAACCTGATGAAAAAGTGAAGAAACTTCATTCTCATCTTCCTCATCAAACAGAAAGAAATGTGTACTTGTACTCAGTTGCTGTTCTCCCTTGTATACAGTCCCTTGATACCAGCGTGGGTTGTACTCCTCATGTTTAAAATATACATGACACAGCTGCAAAAATTATGTTAGTGCCCTGAACAAGAGTGCTTTCCATATGCACAAAGAAACATTTCTGTGTCTCCACTCTAACCCTCTCAGAACAGGGAAATGAATGAGCCAGTATGAGCTTGCAGTTTGGAAAAAAACTAACCAAATTTATATTAAGTATAGCATAAGTTTAAAACTGAGATAACTTGTAGTGCAGAAGAACTAGAAGATTTGACATAGCATTTTTTAAAGGCAGAAACAAACCTGGAAGTGATTAACTTCTGAAATGTTCCCAAATATCCTCATACAGTCATGCCAACAGTGCTCTCCCCTCCCCTTCATCTGTGCCTACACAGATGAATATAACCTACTCTCTCATATATAGTTTTGGCACGTTCATTCATGCTTTTCTCAACTCCAGACTATTTTAAATGCACACTGCTAAACACTGGGGCCATTCACATGAACATTATTACAATCCACTTATTAAGATGCAGTTGCACATAGGAAGCAAGCCATAGGATCATCCATCCTATTTGTAACAAGCTGCCAGGTAGATTCCAAGGTTGTTTTAGTACATATAGCTGTGAACCAGAAGAGCTGTGAATCCAGAAGACAGATTCTCCTTCAAATGACTTAGTGACAAAGTCATTTTTGTCAGTAACTGCCTGTGTTCATTTTGTATGAACAACTAAGGATCTGGCAGGGTGTTTTCTATTAATAATCCCCATTTTTGAATTCATTTCCCAACAGATGTGCCAAAGGCCAGATTTCTTGTACTTGCAAACACACTAAAAAAGCCATTTGGGAGCTGGACTGTGAAGTATATGTCTATGAGTATATTTATAAGAAGTCCATTTTCACTATTTTGCAATTGGTTTTTTGCAAGATGGACATTCAAAACCTTGGCTAGAACTGTAAAATCTGTATTTTTAAAAAGAGACGCACTGGAACTTTCTGCAGTTAAACCAATTCACTAACATAATCCTAAGGTTGTCTGACAAAGACTTCTCGTAACAGCCCTTTCAAATGTATGATTACAAGAGTATCTTAAGTTGTAAATATTAATTCCCAAGGTCCTATCCTCTTAATTCACTCTGTAGGCACCACAGAGTAGAGCATAGGGCCTTTTGTTAGAGCTTTGCTTTTAAACTAGGAAAAAAAGAGTACTTGTTCCAAGATGCTTGGCACCAACAGCTCCTACTTCCTTAGTTGCAAAGAGACTGCTAGGCTCTTCTGAAAACACAGTAAATCTCAAAATATAAATTTTAGGAAGATAATTTGATGCATCAGTTTCGAAAATGTTGTTCATTTTATGTCTGCAATATACTACAGGAGATAATTGAACCATTTGTGGACTGAGGAAAGGAAAAATATCTGCGGTGTGCACGAGTCAAAAATAAAATCTCTAGTCAATCAAGGTTGATGTTTATTAATATTTGTATGTTAGTTTAACAGTTGAATTATAGAGATACTTACGATTTTACTTTATCATAGTTCTCTTGTCTGTAATCACCTTGTTGAATCATCTGCTTGGTATCAGCCAGTTCCAGTGTTAAACGCTGGCATCTAACCTCAAGTTCTGACCGACTCTTCCTCTCATCTTCATATCTCTAGAAAGGAAGACATTTTGAAATGATCACAGCTACACTGCTATTTACTTAAAGCAATTACCAACTAAGTTTTGTGAACATCTCTTATGACTATTTATGTGGTAGTATTTTCATTTGTGTCAGTATTTGGAAATTTAGTACACATCACAAAGTAACCAGCGATACTGATATTCCACTTAGTTTTATCTTATTATAAATAGAATCATAGAATCAACTGGGTTGGAAAAGGCCTCCAAGATCATCGAGTCCAACACTGCCGTGTTTACTAGACCATGGTACTCAGTGCCACATCCAGCCTCGTCTTAAAAACCTCCAGGGACAGTGAATCCACCACCTCCCTGGGCAGCCCATTCCAATGTTTGATTACTCTCTCTGTAAAAAATTTCTTCCTAATATCCAACCTAACCCTTCTCTGGCACAGCTTAAGACCATGCCCTTTTCTCCTGTTGCTGGTTGCCTGGGAGAAGAACCCAACACCCACCTGGCTACAACCTCCTTTCGGGGAGTTGTAGAGTGATGAGGTCTCCCCTGCTCCAGCACCTCAATGTTGTTCCCGAACTGAGGGGCCCAGAACTGGACACAATACTCCAGGTATGGCCTCACCAGCACTGAGTACAGGGGAAGAATCACTTCCTTGCTCCTGCTGGCCACACTGTTCCTGATACAGACCAGAGTGCCACTGGCCTTCTTGTCCACCTGGGCACACTGTTGGCTCATGTTCAGCCTCCTGTCGATCAGCACCCCCAGGTCCCTTTCTGTCTGGCTGCTCTCCAGCCACTCTGTGCCCAGCCTGCAGCGCTGCAGGGGGTTGTTGTGGCCAAAGTGCAGGACCCGGCACTTGGCCTTGTTGAATATCATCCCGCTGGAATCAGCCCAACTCTCCAGCCTATCCAGGTCCCTCTGCAGAGCCCTCCTGCCTTCCAGCAGGTCGACACTCCCT
>JAYRBT010000001.1:66178664-66196692 GCA_036023395.1 Myiotriccus ornatus | reverse complement strand
GAGAGCGGCTTGGCAAGCTCTTCTGCCAGCTCCCTCATCACCCTAGGATGGATCCCATCTGGTCCCATAGACTTGTGTGGATCCAACTGGCTCAGCAGGTCGCTATTTCCTCCTGGATTACAAAGGGGCTATCTGGGCTCCTGTCTCCGTCTACCAGCTCCGGAGGCCAGTTGTCCTGAGGACAACTTGTCTTACTATTGAAAACTGAGGCAAAGAAGGTGTTAAGTACCTCAGCCTTTTCTTCATCTTTGGTGACTATGTTCCCCCCATGTCCAACAAAGAATGGGGATTTTCTTGCCCCTCCTTTCACTACTGACGTATTTGTAGAAGTGCTTCTCCCTAACAGAAGTGCCTAGATTGAGTTCAAATTGTCTAATTTTCTTTCTACATGACCTAACTATACTACTAAACATTTCAGGAGTAGACAGTCCTTTTTTCCATAGTCCGTAGGCTCTCTTTTTATCCCTAATTTCCTTCAAAATCTCCCTGTTCAGCCAGACCGGTCGTCTTCCCCACCAGCTTGCCTTTCGGCTCACTGGGACAGCCTCCTCCTGTGCGTTCAAGACTTGCTTCTTGAAGCATGTCCATTCCTCCTGGACCCCTTTGCTTTCAAGGGCTGTTTCCCAGGGTACCCTCTGAAACAGTCTTCTGAGTAGGCCAAAACGTGCCCTGCAGAAGTCCAGGGTAGAAGTTTAATTCAGGGCCGTCTTTGTGTCTCTGAGTATTGAAAACTCTATCATTTCATGGTCACTGTCCCCCAGGCAGCCTCCGACCACCACATCTCCCAGCAGCCCCTCTCTGTTTGTGAACAGTGGATCTAGCGGGGCCCCACCCCTGGTAGGCTTATTTAGCAGCTGAAGCAGGAAATTATCTTCTCTATATAAATACTTGATTAATGTGCCTATTTTTTATAATGCATTTGTCTATTAGCACAACTTCCAAGACACATAACTGTCATATATACAGCCGTTTAGGGCAATAGCATATATGGAGTGTATGACACAAAGCCACTCTGATCAACTTCACGGGCACCATCAATCAAAAGACTGACAGAATGCCTTCTTGAAAAAACACACCTAAATACCTCTATGACATTACAGAAAAGCTTCCTAAGCTGCTAAACATACTGTAACTACACTGTTAATAAAATAGAATTTTTTTTTTTTATATTTCACAAACCTAGTAATTTTCACTTTAACTAAAATCACATTAGGTCACATTCTCAAAAATCACAACATCAAGAAAGTTTTCATGAGAGTTCTGAGTCATCGATCATTAAAAACACATCATTTAAGGACATGATTGTTACTCATCCTAACATATACTGGTACACATGGCTTATTTTTATGTTTACCCTAATTAACAGATATACATTCAGCAAATTACCACAATAGAACACTTTCTTCTTAAATCAATTAACATGCCATTATTTATAAAAATGGCATCATAATAAGAGTAAAGTCTCTGTCAGATGTTTTTAAAAGCTGTTGTCCACAAGTTAGCTAGAGTTTCAAATCTGTAACATAATGGTGTTACTACCCTGCTGTAAACGTGACTCACCTTGCAATAAGAAATGTTTGTAAGGGCACTTAACATTTAAGTGCAAATTGAAAGATTAAGTTTGAAATAAAATTCTTCTGTGGATATCCTGTGCCATACTGCTGCTAATATCAAGCTGGAATTCATACACTCTTCACTGAGTGGGCTACTGAAGCTCCTACAGTATTACACGTCTGGCAGATAGAAGACAACTAACTAAATCATAAAATTAAATTGGGTAACCTCTGGACAAATTTTTCATAAACAGCTTTAAAGCACCAGTTAATAGAACAGTTAAATATCTACAAAATTAGTTCCTTCTAATACCTCAGCCATAAACTTAGTTTCGAATTTTATTTAACAAATCAGTTATTTATGTCATGTAACAATATGGTAACTTCAGGGAAGGGAAGTTAAATTCTGCCTTTGAAAAGCGATATTAAAATATACCTTCAGTATGTGGGTTTGTTATGTTTGTTTTTTAAAGATTTAATATAATTCCTGAAGAAACATTAATTATACTGCACAGGTCACTGTTTTTCATCTACCTAATTTTAAGGTGTCAAAGTAGTATTTTAATCACATGAAGAAACGTGACAAAGCTAATAGATGTTCTAGGCTGTAAACAGGATAACACAAAAAAAAACTGGACGGTATGCATAAATCCAGGTAGCAGATACACAAGTTTCTGGACTCCCACAGCAATACGTCTTAAAGACATACAATCAAGTCGTCTGTGCTTAGGAAGAATAAAGCTTGCTTTGCATGTAATGAAGTTAATTTAGTTTATAACAATGTCCATATATCCTACACTGATTTTAAGATCTCTGCAGTGGAACAGCTTTATCTTTCAATTTATCTTCAAGAGCTAGCTTGAAAGTCTTGATGAACAGCTTCATCCTGCTGAAGTAAAAAAGGGGCTTATAAAAGAATCAAGATACAGACAGGAATGAGGTCCTGCAAATACCAATAAATAAAAATAACCTAAGTAAGCCCACAAACCTCAAAATAATTAAAGGACAAACAGTACTTCCTCACACTGAATGTGTTTGCGATAATAATCCCAACACTACATGGCTTTTCTTCAGCTTCTTACTAATTTTTTTGCAGAGAGCAGCAACTCAGACTGATGAGATGGTTAAAACAAACAAAAAACCGAACCTCTCCTATGCAAGACAGGCAAACATTGCCCAAAGAAATTCTTGACAGAGCTGCCTAAGAGAGGCAGTACTAACCAGTACAAGTGTTTTCTACAGAGCATGTGAATCAGTCCCTACCAAGAAGTGATTCCATTTGGTTTACAGACACTGTCAACACATAGATGTTTCAAGCAAGAAGATTCTAAACTAATGATCTGCACCACTTAAAACCCAAACTGGTAGATAAATTAAAGACCTAATGGTAGACCTCAATTTAATGATATTGAGCTTCACTGTTATCCGCAATCTGGAATGAATAGCAGTTCACAGCAGTCACCAAAATGAACATCTATCTCATTTTCAAGTACAAAAACTAGGTGACATTTTTTGAAAAAAGTTAGTGACATCTAATACATGGTAGGGATTAGCTGATCTTTCAAAAAGCCTTTGAGGATAAGAAGATAAACAGAAATGCAGGGAAAAGATTAATCAGCCAATCAAGCAGAAGTAACATGACTTTTTCACACTGTCTACAGATAAGCCTGTGGAAGAAAGTGATCTAGCTTTCAAAAAGCTTTAAAAAAAGATCTTTATCTTTGAAGAATCACTTACACAGGCCAGCATTTGGTTCATATACTAAGGTACCTAAAAGTCCTAGACAAATACAAAGCTACTGTATCATTGTGATGTGATAACCAATTCCCTCGAAGTTATTTGGATGAGGTGCTGTTCCTTGGTAAAGATGATATTTTGCCTTAATTGTTCACACAGTCTGCATTCAAAAACTATTGGTAAATACATTACTTATTGGAATAGAACTGCTCAAATGTCAGGAAGAAGCTACACATAACTGGATGAATAAGACATCTAGTATATTGATATGAAATTGGTAATCTGCCAAGGATTGTAGATGGGTCACTATCTGCCCACAAAAATTTAGAAACAAAACCACTGAGCTACTCCAAAATAGACAAACTCTGAAAGTAAGAAAGAAAAGCACTTCTATAGCAAAAGAAAGTGGGGGAATAAAAAGCTCTTTCTCTGAGCTTACCAGAATCTTCAGTGAAATATTCTCAGTTGAAAAGGATACTTGAGATCATTGCATCACAGAGTAGTATAATTAAACCATCTGGTACTTCTCAACAGTTAGCAGTCAATACAATCCACAGCTATGTATCAAGTCAGAGTTAGAAAGATACTGGACAGAAAAGGGAACTTTCATAGATACATTATTTCCTTAAGTCTTGGGCATGTTAAACTGCTCCCTCAAGATCATAGTTACTGGTAGATCTTCTTTGCAGCTTTATTTCCTGAACAATATTAAGAACAATCCATGAGAGAAAAAAAAGCATGTATTTCATCAAAGACTAAGGCCTCATCTGTCCTTTCTAGAGAGAGTTGTGAAGACCAAGTAATCAAGGCACTGCTTGAAAGAAGTAGTGCAAGAGGGCGGGGGAAGTGTTCTAGACTGCAGTCTTTAGAGATATGCAAACTTTAGGAGAGATCTGAGGGATCGCAGTCCTTCTGGAGTACCAAGAACAGCCAGAGTTTTCTAACATTCGGATACATCTAGTGCCAACTGATCCTTTGAGTGCAAAAGCTTAGTTTATTCTTTGAAGACTACAGATGGGCTTTTCCTCCAGCTGGAAAACATTAGAAATAAAATTGTTAGTTATGTCTAGCAAAGCTTGACAGCTACTAATCCTGATTCAGAGACAAAGCCTTAGAAGAGATCTTTTTTCCTACACATAATCAACTTTCTCTTTAGGCTAACTGTAGGTTTTAGATACCATCATACTATAAATTTTATTGCAAGTCCTGAAGGCAACTTTACAGAAAAAATAACTGAGGAAAGCAAGCCCTGATAAACCTGTACTGAGACCGAATTCCAGGAAAACATTACCAAGAAACTCCTAGCCAGAAGAAGAAAGCAATACTTAATCTTCTAGAGCTATAAAGAAAAGCAAGGTTTCCTTCCCAGACTCTCTGTCAGTCTTGAGAGAATCTCATGCGTAGTAAATGACATCTGTTTGAGGGAAGGTTCTAGCCACTTTGGAAGCAAACAACTCTGAAAACAGTACGCTGATGTTCAGCACGGGAACACACACAGCAGAAGCAAAGGTTTTGTTTCTGGGAAGCTCCTGGTAATACACCACTATAACTGGACTTCCTTTTCTACCTGTACCTCCAAAGGTGGTGGTGTCAACATTACTTAGTAGTAATGAAGTACAATGCACTGTAAAAGGAGAACTACAACGAGCCTGTACTATACATTTAGTAACAAGTCAGTCAGAACTGCAACACAGGAACATTATTTTACCAGTTCCACTGCCTCTTCCCGGTCTGTGGCTGCTGTACTTAGAATTAGATGCAACAATTATGCACAGAGAGCCATTAACTTAGCAGCTGTACAGCAGAATCACTTATACTGACCACCTTAAAAATGGAAAGTGGCAACAAATATCTTTTGACACTAGCTGTGTTTATCAGGCTATGTTCCAGTGGTAGAAACCAGTCTTCACACACTATTTTCTGCTACCAGTTGTCAGAAGCAGCTCCTCGCCCTACTGGGTCTGTGTTACAGATTCAGCAGCCTTTGATTAAGTGCTAAGAGCAGCCACACACAGTCAACAAGAGAAGTTTACAAAGTCAAGAGTTGTCTCACTTTTCAGCACACTAAGAATTGAGTGCTAACAGAGGCTAACACACACTCAGGACCTCCTGACCCTCCTGAACAAACAAAATATATTTTCATGTACCTTGAGTACAAATAAAGGTGACAAACATTCAGAAGATGCCCTGAAGTCAGAAATAAAAGTTTTCCTAATACAAATGAATTAATGAATTGCCTAGAGATAAAGAACAAGTGGATTTGTCAAGTCTTAGAAGATTAGTTTCTAGAAGGCTACAATGACAATTCAATTTTTACAGAACCAAGCTTCCTATCTGGTACAACTGCTTGTAAGCTCAGTTGGCTGAGAGGCCACAATATCAGGCCACTGCACTCACTAGTTCAGGCCAAGTCTGTTATGCCAAAACCAAGTATGACTGGTTTTTGTTTGGTATGGTTCCCTTCCACCCTCCAGGGGAAATAAAAAAAAAAAAAAGCAACATGTAGCAAAAACAGATTTAATGGGTTTGAATGTCTGATTTTATATAACCAATACTGAGCCAGTATACTGGCTCATCATAACAGGATTCAGAGAATAGAACTGCTCTGCTTTATTTTCTCAAAACAGTATAAAAAGCTCATGATAGAGAAAACAAAATAATTTACATCTCTTACATTCACACTATGAAACAAGAAGAGTAAAATTAGAGCTCATCTCTCTTGACCAAATTAAAGGACTGCAGCCATCCTGTCACAAAATAACAGAACTGATGCAGGCAATGGTTGTCTTATTTGATAAATTCATTTCACATTTAAACTTTCCTAGAGTTGACTTAATATATTAAGATAAGTTTGAAATTTCCTTCAAACTTTTTCAATTCTTCATTGGCTAGATAGACTTTCCTATGAGCCTAGAACTAATTCTCTCATATACCTCATGACCTTATTTCTAGGTGAATATTTACGTGTATGGAACTTACTCAAACCTGGACAGTCAGCCATGAACAACCAGAAAAGCCAGCAAAATCCCCCTTCTCTAAGCTATTAGTCATTAAAGATTTGGGCTAAACATATTTTTTGTTCTTTCCACGTTCCACAAAAGGGGAAAAACCCGTGTTGAAAGTCATTAGAAAGAGCTTTAATGATCTGCAACAATAGAAAAAAAAAAGGAATGCTTATTGTAGGAAGTGGTTTATTCTCACAAAGAAAACAAAAAACCCCAAAAAAACCCCAGCTGTCTTAACTTCAATGATTTTGTATTTCAAATGTCTGTATTATTATTTTCCTGAAGAAGCTTTAAACTCAGAACAGACACTGTTGGTAAGCCATGTAGAGAACAGAAATATTGCAGTGGTTGGAGAAAACTTAAAATTTAAGGAATATTAGATGGAAACCCAGAAGAAGGTTTCAAAGAGTATAAATTACCATGCAAGAAACTTCAGCAACTATGTTGCATGTACCCGTAAAAAAAGAATGATTGAAATACCAAAAAAACCCACCAAACCTCCAGTAGAGTATAAGAGCTTAGGGAAGACTCTGAACAAAACTTTATTTCCTACTGTTAAATTTCCTTGCAATCACATTTGACCTTATTGAAGGAGCTCAAATAAATAAGTTACCCCAGCAGTACTCCTTGAAATCATTTCATAAACTGCAAGAGATGGTAGGCACGCCTGCTTCAGTGTACCAAGTACATCACAGATTCTAAAGTACCCTCAACATATCAACGATGCTCCTCTTCACTTAATATCTGAAACAGCCTGAGGTACCTTGTTATGCTGACACTTACCAAGTCACAGGGTCAAATATGAACTTGCCAGAATCAAACTACAGAGACTTAAAAATATCGCATATCAGGTCACTTTTCATTAAATACCCAAACCACGCCATTGCTATGTGTAACACACAGGGTGAAGACTTGGGTTTGGGTGGTTTTTTTGTACATACTGAAGAACTCTAGTAAGTGATCTTATCTGAAACCTGAGAATTTTGTGACATTTAAACATTTGGATTTCTTACCTGATTTTTTTTTTTCTAGAGAGTTACTAATTTTTACTAATTGCCTCTCGCTTTAAGCATGTAAATAGGGTATAGGCATTTAAAGAACCACCTCAGTTCAACACGGGCAACATTTTAGTGCTTCTTTTGCAGTGATAAAAGCAAAGCACAGCACACTTCAAACTTGGAAAAACAGATCAATGGGAAAGGTGGATACTGCCACCATGTGGTGTAAAAAGAACAAACCAGGAAGTTTCTGTATTAAAAAAAGGTCAATGCACTGAGAAAACTGTTTCTAGCACAACTTTAATTATTGTTATCTACTATCTTGTTAATTTGCTTCAGCAAAAATTAATATAGATGTCAGTCAAACCTCAGAAGGCTAAATTCTTCTGAATAATTTTATTAAATCAGAGCATATTAAATGTACAATGAAGGAAAATGCTTATGTAAGACAAAGTGAACAGGATTAATTTAATCTCAGTTATGACCAGAGATAACACAAAATAATGCTAAACCACATAAATTCACAAATTTTATTGACTACTTTTTCTAATTATCAAAAAGAGAAATGAAAATAATTTCACAGCATAATCTTGTGTAAATAATTTCTCCTTACACTTGATTATTCCGTAAGTAAATTTCAGAGGGGAAAAAAAGTGATGAATAAAAAAGTATTCTCAGAAGCATTAAAATGACAGTGGCACTTAAAGTCCCTGATAGCTATGACTTTGATAAATATACTCTGGGTACCTGAGTTATCCCAACTCCAGATTTATGTGGAACTAAGCTAGAACACAAATTACCCTAGCTATATACATGCTAAAAATACTATAAATATTCATAAATACCTTAAAAACAACAGGCTTCTTATATTGTTTCAACTCCTTTCTCTTTGAAAATAAAAATTAAACATATTTATATAATTTGTTTCTCTACTTCTGGTGTTTATCCCTAACTTGAAATCAAATTATCTTTCTCTTTAGTACAGAAATAAATAAGAAAATTAAAATACAAAAAGTTGAAAAGTATAGCAAAGAAAATGTAACTGCAAAAAATTATTAAAAACCCGGTTTTATATAATTAATACAAAAGGTGAAGCAAATTACTACCAAGACATCACCATCTCAAAAACTATACACTGAACCATCATGGTGCCTTCAATTGCTGCTGTGTGGATCTCCTGTCTCAGCTTCCTCACCTTGAATCTTGCCCTCAGAAAGCCCCAGGCAGCTGGTAACAGAGTACCCTGAACAGTCTCATGAGTACATCTTGCAGGGTAGCCATGGCATAAAATTAGCTGTAATATGGAAATGTACATACCATGTTTCTCTTTTCCCTCCCTGCCTTCCTCTCTGCCCTCTTCTCCCCCCAGTAATTTTTATATAGAAAAAAAGCTTCTATATCTTACACATGAATAATGATTTGGAGAATGAGGTTTTCACAATATATATATTTACAGTTTCTTAACTGAGATAACTATGAAGTACAGACCTCTGTCAGAGACTTCAGTTGGGATTTGTACCCACTTAATTCTTCTGTTAGACTCTCCTTTCTCATCTGTAGATCACTTAGTTCTTTTCTTAAGGAATGTACTACTTCATAGAATCGGACCTAGAAGAACAAGATATATATTCAAAATCGAGACTAACAAAATTGCCATTGCAAAAGTATAATCCTAAAAACAAATCAGCTCCACATTTTATGGCAATAATTCACCAAGTTATTTCTAGTGCGTGACAGAAACCTGGCTGGGGAGTTGGGGTGTGGTGAAGGAAATGTTACAGCAAAACCAGCATCTTTCTTCAACCTTTGACAGCATCAGCTAAGACATAATCAAAATGTGTTTGGCACTGAACAGAAGAGAGGAATAAAGGTAAAGATTACATTGCTGTTCAACTAAGGCAGCTCCACGTCTGGCTGTCCAATAAAAAAAAAAAATACAGTTGCTAATGGACCACATGGCCCCATGTACTTACTTGTGCCAAACCTAGAGCCTACTTGATTAACAGTGTAAAAAGAGAGAAAACCAAACCCAAACAAACAAAAAACCTATTTAGCAATAACCAGCTTAACTTGCTAACTTCCCCCAAGCCAATATAAATTTTTATGAGGTGTGCAGAAATGGAGAGAGATTAATTTTTGTTTTCTGCCAGTTCAGTGTGCTGAATTTGAACCAAGAAAAATTCAAGAGCAAGCGAAGGAAAGCAGGAACAGCATATAACCAGGAAGAACTGTGATACACACACCCTACACACATCTTCAGCAGTAACATCTTGTTATATGGATTCAGCTGCATAAGTCAACTAGCCTCTGAAAGACTTGACTCTGCTAAATTAACAACAAAAAATCCTTTAAAAGGATTAAAAATAAATTAAAATCTGTAACACATAGTCCTCTCTCTTCCCCCACTTTAGTAATAGGTATATTAAGTCTTACATCCACAAAACTTTTTCAGAACATTTCTACTGACCAAGAAAAAAAACCTAGAAAATACAGTAGTAAACCCATGAAGTAGTAAAAAGTGAAAAGAGACAAAACAAAGACGAAAGCTTTTTTAGTATATACACCCCCACACACATACACTGAGGTTATTACTCTCAGATTAATTTAATACCTTAAAATGTTGGTTTTGGGGGATGGGGAAAAAACCAGTTAATTAAGCACTATTTTCATGCAAAAGCTACTGCATACCCAACAGCACTAATGCTTTGTTTGATATATGATTAAAGAATACAAAAAAGCACAAATAAGTGACCATTCAGTAGCAAGCTGTATTACATTTCCATGCAGAAGGAAGACAGGTCTCTGTGTTTTGCTACCTGTAAGTAGCAGAAGACAAAGGAAAGTTCCAGGTGTATTTCATAGAATTGACAGCATACAATTCCAAAAAACACAGAAGCCATGGAAATTTGCCATGTAAACATAGATGTAGTTTGCTTTATACAATAAGGCAAATGTGCAACATGAATGGAAAATTAGTACTTATAGTTTCAACTGCAGCATCTGATGATTCAATTGGTCATTCTTAATAAAAAAAAAAACCTTGATTGTCACTAATTGGTAACCATTTAAACTGGTAAGCATTCTGTTTTTTTCACACCTGCTTTTCCAGTAAGCTCTTACTGCAATTTCCCTAGGAAACGTAACTTATGCTTTCATGCCACATTTACTTCTCAAAACACAACTACCTTAGAACAGATTTCCCAGTAGAAACCAAGAATTCGTGAGATACAGGTATCAAGAATAAATGTATTTGCACAGCCCTCCCAGGAAAAGATAATTACATGGTAACAAGAAAGAGCAAATGAATGCAGCAGATGAGGGTGAAATTGTAGCAGAAATTCAAGTGTTACTGTTCTTTAGCTAGTTTGATGTCCAGTAAACATTCGTGTAACTCAACAGTCAAAGTACACATTGCCTCTTGCCAACTCAATAGAGCAGAAACAAAAATTACTGTAAATGGGATTTCCAAAACATACCTTAGAAATTACAGGTTTATATCAACGTGCTATAAGCAAGAGTTACTATTTTCTAGGCAATTTTAAAAAAACTCTTTGCATCTGCCCACCATGTTTTATGGAAAACTAGAATTAAGGTAAAAATGGGTGGGTGCAGAGGATGAAAAAGTTGGCTTCTGTTAAATGAAGTTATGTGAAAGCAGTTGGATCAGTTAACTGCCTTTTTAGGCAAACAGCAACTGAGTTGTAGTTAGCAAAATGATACAACTGAAAGACATGGCAATTAAAATCAGATCAAACAGAATTTGCAGATACTGTTTTTGAACAACTTGCTGTAATTTTCTTTTTTTTTATGACAGAGTACACAAGAGGTTCACTTTACTGAACAAACTGAATTGGTGCTTGGCAGCCAAAACACTTAATGGCCTGAAGTAGTTTAAAATTTTGCATATACTGTTTCTAAAAAAATCATTCTTTTAAGTGGTAATAATTAAAAAAAAAATAAAAAATCTGAATTCTTACTTTTAAGTTCAAAAACCAGAAAAGCATGATTTTCAGAGAAAGATGCTTAAAACACTTTTCAGTTGTCATCATTAAGTATTACCTAGTCTTCGTTCTAACGTGTCATTACTGCACCACTTTGTGGAAGAACGGTAAAAAACATCTCACATTTGCTTTAATTTCAGTATTTTAAACTTGAAATAGCTCTATATACAAAATCTCCATTTAAGCTCTTCCTGCTGTTTTTTCATTATACCAGGTTTAAAACGAAGTCTAAGCATTGTATACATGTTTACTTCTATCCTGAAGATTGTAAGGCAGCATTTTATAACTGATAAAAAAAAAAAAAAGTCTGAAAATTTCTTTCTCATGCTGTCTAAGTAGGACCCTTTCTTGCCAAGGAAAATTTTACCCTAATATCAGTAAACTAGACTGTTAGTCTGGAGCCAGAAATTTTAAATGCCTGAGAAATACAAAATTCTTTCTTAAGCAAGAAAAGCAGAAAACAACATTCCTTTCAACATCCTTTACCTAGCCTTCAGAAGCCAAATGGATGTACAGACAGGATAAGCAAAACAGTTCTGTAACCTCCCAGCATCTGCATCAGCTGAATAATTCAAAGTAATGATAAACAATCACTGAGCTTAACTAATACTTTCAGGTTCACACTAATCCTCTTGCTAGAAGAAGTTGAGAGAATAAACAGCAAACAGCATTTTACTACATCTTTAGAATGCCTTCTCTGGGGAAAAAAAAAAACAAACAGCCAAAAAAAGTCACTTCTTCAAAAGAA
Organism: Myiotriccus ornatus; assembly: GCA_036023395.1. NCBI lineage: Eukaryota > Metazoa > Chordata > Aves > Passeriformes > Tyrannidae > Myiotriccus > Myiotriccus ornatus. The sequence continues at coordinate 66,184,650 of JAYRBT010000001.1, read as the reverse complement.
AAAGTGATATATAAAGAAGAAAGGGGTTTCACTGAACACATAAGTAGTAGAGTTTTTAGCACAGAAAAAAGTAGCATTTACTGGTTGAACACAAGAGGAAAAATTGTGGTGCAGGAGTCAACGAAAACCCCTCAAATACTTCTGTAGAGGGCAGTAGATACAGTAGACAGCTAGGGGGTAATAACGTAACAGGGCCCAAGCCTTAGGATCTTCCTAGTGCTTTCAAAAGTCCATGTTTTGGAACTTCTTAAAAGAGACTTTCACAAGATTATCCTTTAGATAAGAATGGCAATTTAAGGTACACTATCTTCTGTGTTTGGTCAAACAGGAAAAGGCAAGATGGAAAGTGTAAGGTTCTTTTTAAAACATCAGTCTGGGATTCCCCAGACTTCCCCTCTAGGGGAACGCAGTCGTAATGGACCAATCCAGAAGTACATCTTCCTCTGAAGGTCCTTCATTTCTAGCTGGACACGAATAAGAATTCTAGGATTATAGACTGGCTTCTACTCTATGAATATCCCTTTAATTCTAAAAAAAAAAAAAAAAAAAAAAAATCAATTTACAGCTTGTGATACAGCCAACATATGGCTGCTCACTTACTTGCTGCCTCCAGTGGGAGCAGGACAGAGAAGAGAGTGGGCAGAACAAAAGCAAGAAGATTCAGGTGTCAAGTTTTCTAAACAGTTTAATTACTGAAGAAAAGAGAGGTGAGCTTAAAAATAATAAAGAAAAAGCAAAGACAACCACTTACCACCTCCCACAAGCAGACTGATACCCAGTCACTCTCTGAGCAATAAACAGCTTGGAAGCCACCACCACCCCACCTCCTCTTTCTTCCTCTACCTCCAATTTTATTGCTGAATATGATGTTAGATGGTATGGAATATTCCCCTGGCCAGTTTAGGTCAGCTGCCCAGCTGTGTCCCCTCTCAATCTCATGACCACCCCTATCTTGCTGGGTCAAGGGGAGGCAGAATGAGCAGAAGAGAAAGCCTTGATGGTGTGCAAGCACCGTTCAGCAATAGCCAAAACACTGGAGTGTTACCAGCTGTTTTAGCCATCAACCCAAAGCACAGCAAGATTCAGGATGCTATGAAGAAAGTTAACTCTATCCCAAGCAGGGCCCAAGATACAGCCTATGTTTTAAACTAATACAAAACAAAATACTCACAGAAACATATTCAGAGATAGAAAGCTGATCTTCAGGAAGAGACTTTAGCTTCTCATAGCAATCATCTGTTAATTCCAAATCTCTCAAGCTATGACGGATATTTCCAGCCCTCTCCCTCAACTGATGATTTGTTTCCTCCAGCTGCTTCTGTCTCAATAAAACAGTTTCCATTTCTTGTTTCATTAGAGCCTGATGTTTTCTTCATGATTGATTTGAAAACATTTGAAAAAAGAAGATATTAAGTAGTGAGTAACACAAGTGACAAAGCTTCAAATACCCTGGCAAAGGAGTGAGCTGTGTTCATTTTCCAAAGCGGGAAATTTACACAGCTCAGTTAATTAGCACAAGAGTGTATACGACCATGATTACACTATCATATCAGACACAGTATACATAAAATCCCAGGAACTTTATGGTCACTGACAACACAAAGCTGAATCTGGGAAGTAACAATCTCCACATATGCTGACTTGAATTTATACATAAATCTTAATTTACCAATCGAAAGGTTAAAACACAAAAAAGCAGAAAATATTTCCACAAAAACCCCAAGGAACTACTATTTCACCGAAGAAAGCAATAGTAACTTCAACTTGTGTCTAATCAAGTTTCAGCACATGGATGCTCATGGTCTATTTCACACAAAACCCTTAATTTTCTAACAAGTGTAACATACAAAGTTGGGGTCCTTTAAAAAAAACACAACACAACACCCAACAAACGAAACACCATTCCATTAAAACAAGTAACCTTACTTCCAGCCTTAAAACATCACCATTACTATCACTAGTGACAAGGTATTATACAGCAAGAGAAACTGCACATCACTGAATGACATTTCAAAGTGTTTAGTTTATTTTATTCAAATCATAGAACCGTAGAATGTTAAGGGGTTGGAATGGACTTTTAAAGATCATCCAAGACCCAGTCACCCCTGCCATGGGCAGGGACATCTCCCACTAAACCATGTTGCTCAGAGCCCCAATCAGCTTGGCTTTGAACACTGCCAGAGGTGGGGCATTCACGAACTCCCTGGGAAACTCATTCCAGTGTCTCACCACCCTCATAGGAAAGCATTTCTTCCTAATATCTAACCTAAATTTCCCCTCTTTCAATCTCTACCCCTTATCCTTGTCCTATTACTACAGTTCTTGACAAGGAGTCCCTCTCTGGCTTCTCTGTAAGCCCCCTTCAGATACTGAAAGATTGCCATGAGGTCTCCACACAACCTTCAAATCACAAATGACGGACCATTTTTTTTGGAGGCTTTAGCTATAACTCTTGAAAACATATCAAAGTTAAATCATTCTTTACAACATAGTAATTCCTGCATTATTTAAAAAGTAATATCAAAAATACTAGCTAATACTACAAGGTGACATCTGCCCCACTGGTTAAAAAAAAAACAACAGGAAGTCTGAGCAAAGCAGTCACGAAAGGACATATTCTTTAATGTGTACAATTCTACTAAATGGGGATGAAAACTGAAGGAAAAGACTGACAAGAAAACTAATGGAAAGACTGGGGAAAGGAAAGTAGTTCAACTTTTTTATGCCTATTAGTAACAATTTGCTCATCAGTATTTTTTTACTGAGTACTCCTGAGATAACTCAAGTATGGCAAACATAAAAATATTCCACTGTGGTGGAACTAAGCACACAGAGTGACATACGTTTTTCTGACACAATCAGCTGCTCTTAGTTGAAAAACTTTGCTGTAACTAATCTCAGGTCTGGCTTCACATCCCTAAATCTGTTCTAGCCTTACTACAGAATGTGACCTGGAATTAGCCACATTCTGTAAGCTGGTGCATCCTTTATTGTAACATGAGGCTATGTAAATAATGCTCTTCCTTCACAGGTGTTAAAACATTTAATTGACACAGTAGTTTGGAGTAGCCTTCTAGACAGTCAATTTTTCAGCCACATGTTAACTAAAAATATTTCAGAAAGCTAAGATGAAAAGTGAATTTCTACATCATCAACTGAAAGCATTTCTGACAAATCTGCAATCTTGACTGGAAATGCTAAACATTATTCTCTTACCTTTAACAAGTCATCTACACGGCAGTTATTAAAAATTCAGTTTAAACTGATGGAAATTCTGCCCCCCCTGCCTATTCCTTTTGCTCTTTATTGGTTTTAAGAACATTTTTATTCCCCTTTCCTATTAAATGTTGAATCAAACTAACAATAAAACCAAAACCACCAACTTCAGCCAGTGAGAGTTGAATTCAAATTTACTTATATGTAAATTAAATACGCAAATTACATTTTTAGAATTAAAATACTAATATAATCTGCAAAAGAAATCCTACTCTCGCAATTAATAATTATCTGCTTCCGTTAATAACTTATTTATACAAATTCAAATCAATTAATGGACAGTGCAAGATGACGTTCCTAATTTTACTTCCATCATACCTAGCATCTTCTTGTTGTAATGCCAACTGACTATCCAGTCGTAAAGACAACAGCTGCTTCTGATGGATTGCATCATTAAGCTTCTCTTCTAGCTCCTCGATCTAAATATAAAGAATGTAAGCATAAAATGAAGAAAAGTTACCTCAGTAATTTTTAAAAAATATTTTATAAAAAAGAACAACTTGAGAGAAAGAAAAGAAGTGAAGAGCACAATGCTGTGGGAAGCGCATCAATGACTGTCTAAGAAAACCTCTAAATATGCTAAGGCTTCATTGAATATGATATGGATTTTGTCCCAACGAACTAAAAATAAAAAAAAGACTTAGTTTTTAATTGGGTCTTTTTCAACCAAATAGCTACTTGTTCAGTGAATTTCAAATTAGGCTTAAACGCAGAGCAGCAAGCCTATGAAAGCACAGTTAGTATACAGTAGGTTGTAAAAATGAACTGCACGTAAATGTGGCAAAGCTTTTAATGCCTTTCTTAATTTCATGCATCTTAGAGGAAGCAGTGTCCAACACAATCTACTATTAGCATGTTGGTATATTCTAACCACATCTTTATTAACAGATCATTAAGTTGTATTCAGATCACTTTTTCTAGTATTCCACAAGTTCAGGTTCAAAGCCCTATTAAGCTGCTCACATCAGTGACAAAATTATTCATTCCTGAAAGGAAACAGGTGTTTGTATTTAGAAAAGGTAGAATTAATTAGATCCGACCTCGTTTATTTATAAGTATAATGACTTGGATAAGTCAGCTAAGTCTCCCATATTTTTGTTTCCTTTTCTTCTCGTTAAAGAACACAAACAAAACATACCAAAGAACCCCCCCAAACCAACTCAGCAGGCTTCCATCATGCAATTCAAAGAAATTTTTTCAGAACAGAAGTTTCTACCATACTCTAAAAGCACCAAAACCAACAAAAGAGTATATAATGAAAGCAGAAACACTCCTTACCTTGGTCAAATATTCCACTTTCAAGTTGTCAATCATCAAGTTTCTTTGAGATAATTCTATTTTAAGCAGCTGAAGGTTATGGAGCAACTCCTTTCGTTCAATCAGCTGCTTAGTGATTTTTACAGTACCTTCTTTCTCTTCAGAGGAAGAAACATCATCAGTTGGCATTGTGGTTTCTAAGCTAATATCTTCAGATTCCAAGGAGCTGGAAATGTTTACTTTCTTGATTTCCTTAGAGCTTTCCTGCGACATTTTCTTCCACTATTTGTAAAGCTTTTTTTAAGCTATACTTTGAGATGAGCCCCTTGAAGAGCTAACAGCAAGAATCAAAACAAATGAAAGGCATTATGTCGTTATGAAAGATTAACCACTTAAAACTAGACAACTAAGCAAGTAATGCTTCTCAGTATCACGATTTGTTTTCTTTTCACCCCATAAAAACGTTTTAACAAGCTCTGAAGAGGGCAGTTGCCTAAGGACTCCCTTGCTAAAGAACTGTTAGCAAGGGTTTTGACCACAATAAGCTAAATACCAGTGCCAATCTAGCTTACTAATATCGTAAAGATGTGTAAGCTGTCAGAATTCCATGCACCGAAAACTCGGGAGACCCATGAGGCATAACACGACTTTCTGGTTAAAAGGGTAGAGAAATACTTTGATCACAGAGTCACTTAGGCTGGAAAAGATCTCTGAGGCCATCGAGTCCAACCTATGACCGAAAAGCACCCTGCCAATTAGACATGGCACTCAGTACCACATCCAGCCTTTCCTTAGCAGGGACGGTGAGTCCACCACCTCCCTGAGCAGTCCATTGCAAGGTCTAATGATCTTTTCTGTGAAGAAATTCCTCCGATGTCCAACTTAAGCCTCTTCTGGTGCAGCTTAAGACCGTGTCCTCTCGTCCTGTCCTTACCTGCCCGGGAGAAGAGGCCGTCCCCTACCCAGCCACACACCCCTTTCAAACACTGCCTGCCTTCCCAGCAGCAGTAGCTGCGCCGTTCTTACCACTGCTCTTCCCAGCAGCCACGGGGACTTTTACAACCCCCAGGCACAGACCGCGGCTGTCTCTCACAGACGGCGCTGCTCAGAGCCCTGCCGGCAGAGGAGACGCCGCGCTCGGAGCCCGGGCCAGCGACAAGGGGGCTGTCCCCCGCGGGGGCTCCCCGGGGTCACAACCCCCTGCCTTCCCCACGGCAGGCGGGGGCGGCTCAGGAGCGGGGGGTGCCGCTCCGCGCCCTGGATGCCCCGAGCGGCAGAGCGGTAACTGCGGGGGGCGCTGACCCGGCCCGGCGGGTCCCGGGGCAGCCCCGCACACCCGCACCGGCGGCGGCGGCGGCGGCAGTCACGCTCTCGCGCGCTTCCGCCTGCCCTCAGCGCGGCGGGGGCGGGGCGGCCCTCACGCCATCACCGCGGCGACCGCCGCGCCGCCGCC
>JAYRBT010000001.1:66163177-66178564 GCA_036023395.1 Myiotriccus ornatus | reverse complement strand
GCGGGGGGGCGCCCCCCACCCCATCACCGCGGCGCCCGCCCCGCCGCCGCCCGCGCGCTTCCCGCCCGCCCCGCCGCCGCCCCGCGCGCCTCCCGCGGCCCGCGCGCGCCATGCTGACCTCGCGGACCTTCGTGAAGCGCACGCGGGCGGGCGCGGTGGTGAAGGTGGTGCGCGAGCACTACCTGCGCGAGGACATCGCGTGCGGCGCCGCCGCGTGCCGCCTGTGCCCGCCCGCCAGCGGCACCGGCGCCGCGAGCGCGCCCGCGCTGGAGGCGCGTCCGAGCGGCGCGAGCAGCAGCCTGTGCCCCGCGCCGCACTTCCTGCTGCCCGACACCAACCTGCTCCTGCACCAGGTCAGCCCCGTCAGGCTCAGCATCAGCCGACAGACAGCCCCGGGCGCCGCCTCCCTCTGGGCCCGGCCTGCTCCATGTGGAGCCTCAGCCCTCCCTCCTCCGGCCTTGGTTAAGTCCGTGTGCCGGTGAACTACCCCGCGCCTCGTACGCGTGGGCTTCCGGCGTCTGGCAGCGCGCTGTGGGCTCGGCTCCTCCCGTTGTCCCCTGTGGCTTCTTGGTCCCTGGCTGGCCAGGCCGTCCTTTCCTTGCCAGCTGCTTAGCACAGAGCTACAGCATCTGCAGCTCTGCCTGTGGAGTTTGGGGGGAGGGGGTCGGGGTTTTTAACTTACTTGGTTTTTTTTTTCTGTCTGGTTTTGTGAACGGTAGGAATGAACAACCACATTTATTTATTTTGCTCGTTGTGGTCTGATGTGGGTATGGAAAGTCAGGCACAGAGAGTCGGTACACTCTGAAACAACGATTGGGATCTTTTTGTGGTCACTGGATTTTCCTGTCAACCAGAATTTTCCCTAGATGCCTCTTCTGTTTTTCAGAGTGTAGGTTTGTGTTCTTTATACTGTGATATTGATTTCGTGTAGTGAATAGAGGCTGAAAAATCATCCCGTGTGCAACTCTGGAAGCAATGGGAGAAACTTTACTCCGTAGCGCATCAGTAGTTGTGCAAAGGTTTGAATTTGAGCAGTGCAGACACTAGACTTTGAGGCTGTGAGGCATTGGAGTTGACATTTAATTTTTTTTTAAAGATTATTATTGGGTTTTTGTTTGGTATTTTTTAAATTTGCCTTTGAATACCGGTGTAGAAGGTAGAATACCCTTGAGCAGGCATTGGAGACTGCAAGTAATTCATGAATCCTGACGTGGATTACTCAGTAGAGGGGCACCACACTTTTGTGTTTTAGCAGTTATACATCTCAAACCTTGTAAGTAAGGATTTTCTTCCCAAAACAGCACATCAGAGGGTGTTTTCAGCCTGTTACACGTGGACTTCTTGTTGTCTGTTGGTAAAGTTTGTATGTGCCCACTGTGGGTGGAGCACTCTGTGAATGTGCCAGGGTATGCTGCCACAAGCTGGAGAAGGGGGGATTAGGAAGTCTTGGTAACAGTAGGGAAAAAGGTTTTGCCTAGCAACTGAAATAGGTTTGCAATAGTAAGGCTTGGGCTGGTACTTCAGCTTGTACGTAGAAATAATACTGGATTTCTTCCCCAGTGAACATGGCTCTAAATCTTTCAGGTCATCTAAACATCAAGGTCAGGGAAGCTTGGTCTGGCATTGGTTTTACTTCTTTTAGCTATATCTTCTAGAACCTTATTGCTTTCTCATTTTGGAGGTGGGTTTGCACAGTTCCTTACCACTGACTTAGCAAGTGGAGTTCTCATCCTGTTATGGTGACAGCTTGCGTGGATCCTTGGTGTGGATCTTTGCATACCGTGACAGTCAGGAGTTGGCAAAGAAAAGTGCTGAAAAATTTTTAACAAATTTCCTTAAAAAAGAAAAAAGTCTTTCAAAAAAACAAGAGCAGCTAACAGAATTCCAATTGGTTTGACTTTATGCAAATGAAAATTGCAATGCGACAGTGGGATTGGTTTTGGAGAACCTGAGCCTACACATGCTCGTCCAGGCATGTCCATGTCAACTGTGTAACAGTGCTCAGCTGCTGTTTTATGGCTTGCATTCCTCCCAGAGGCATATGCCATACAGCCTGTAAATTATGTCAAATTACTGTCAGATTGTGCATAGTTGTATTTTGGTCACTAAGGTTACAATTTACATGAATCCATTTTATGTAAATAAAATTTCTAGTGTACTATTGGCCTTACATCTGTTTGGAGACCTGATTAATTTCCATTTTGTTCCTCAGATTGATGTCCTTGAAGATCCTGTTATTAAGAATGTCATTGTGCTGCAGACGGTCTTACAAGAAGTCAGGAATCGGAGTGCACCAGTATACAAGCGAATCAGGGACATGATTCAAAACCCTGAAAAACATTTCTATTCTTTCACCAATGAGCATCATAGGTAAGATGTGGAATAGGGTATAACAAAGTTGTGCTGATGTCTGGTAAAAGAAACTGGGAAACAAAATTGGAACATGTGGACCAGGAAGAAAAATTAGGCTGATGTTTATAGAACTGTATATTTCTAAGGAATCCTGTTGGGAAATAGTTGCATGTTCCAGGAGCTTTTTTGTTTATAATTAGTATAAGTATATATACACTATGAAAGGGGGATTGGAATATTGAATAAACTTTATAGATAGCACTGTTATGTCGAGCAATAGAATACTGATTTTCCATTTCAGTTTCCCTTTTTAACGTATTCCAGTGCTTTATTGTCAGCTCAGTCTGTAGCACAATTCAAAAATCTGTTAATAAGTTAGTGACAGAAAGCTCTAAGAAATGAAGATGCAATTAGTTTGCCTTTATTTGTGCTCACAATTAGTTTCCAATACTGCATTATCATAGTTTTAGGGATCTTGAATCCATAGTTCTAACATCTTGAACTCAATCCTCTTCAATTGTCTTTGAGAAGGTTGTATTAGAAATGAATACTTCCTTCCTATCTTTCTTTATCAGTCTGTATCCTGGCCCTTCAGTGGCCTAAGAAGCATTATACATATTTTCAAATGGGTACAGTAATGATTCTTTTGGCCTCACAGCCTTGATCTTGTTTGTCTGGAAAATTTTCCTAAGTGTAGATACATGTTGGGATTTTTTTTTTTGTTTCGTCACACCCTGCCTTTGTTTTTAAAATTTATTTAGAGAAACCTACATAGAGCAAAAGCGAGGAGAATCTTCTAATGACCGCAATGACAGAGCCATTCGAGTAGCAGTAAACTGGTACAATGAACACTTGAAGAAAATAGAGGATGAAGAGAAAATTCAAGTTATCTTTTTAACAAATGACAGAACTAATAAAGAGAAAGCTTTAGAGGAAGGGATAACTGCTTATACATGTAAGTGAAATAGTATGGATGTTTAATTTATTGTTCAGATAAACTGTGCAGTCTCTTCATACCTAAATCCTGTGCATCTCTCGCATAAATATTTATGTATGTGCTTTTGTAGGTGAGGAGTATATAAAAAGCTTGACAGCTAATCCTGAGCTTGTAGATCGTCTTGCTTGTGTATCTGATGAAGGGGTATGTTTTTATTTTCTTTTTATAAAATAAATTAATCAGAAATGGTTTGCAGTATAATATTGGATACTGTTTGTCAGGCTACTAGCATCAGTTTAGAATGTGAGGGCTCTGGACTTCACTCCCATTTTGGCAATTTAACTTTTTGTCAACTGAAAAGTAAAAAGGAAACATTGCAGCTGTTTTTAGTGCTGCTTATATGCCTGTTAGTAGGTGTATTGTTGTTTGTAAAAAACCATTTGCTTTAGGTAACTGTTGAGAAGATGAGAATAATAACGGTTAAATAAGTGTATAAATATGAGATATAATTGAAACAAAATGAAAACTAAGTATATTGCTGACTACTTAGATTTTGGTTTGTATGTACTTAAAAGTTTGTTAACTTATTGATCAAAAGTATTTTCATGCGGTGATCCGTTAAGTTGTCATAAATGCAGTCTGCAGTTCAAAGATAAGCTACATCCTCTTCTGTTTCCTTGTGCTTTGTGTTTGTCAGAGTCAAGGCTTATATTTTCACGTACAGACTGTTAGAGCTGAACACAAACTACAAAAAATGGGAAAGTTCATTTCATCATAGTTCTGATAGAATTGAGCTTTAACATGTAAGAGTAGGAAGAAAGTGGAGGGCTCAGGTGATCTTCTCAGCAGCTAGCTGTAGATCATTCAGGTGCTCCAAAGTTTAGTCACAGTAATGCATTTTTGTAATGTTTCATATAGCTTACAGTATATACACTGTGTGCCATACTCTTTACTATGTAGTACTATACTAATATTTTTTTGTTAAGTATATGTTTAGTCAGTATATCCAAATCAACATAAAATTGTATGCCACTTGTGCAGTATCATTTTAAGTAACTGCGGGCAAACAGGAAAACAAGAGCTCCTGGAATTGCCATATTTTTATGGTTTTTATGCTTCTGATGCTTTATTAGAAAAAATACTGCTTAGTAGTAGTTTCTTATTACTGTGCTTATTCCTACCTGCACATAGTTACAATTTGGGAGTTTGTCAGCTTGAGTGTCTCATGTTCCTGAGCTCAATTTGGAAATAATCATGAATATAAAATACTGAAAATTTCTTCTCCTTTTTCCCTAAAGAAAGAAATAGAAAGTGGAAAAATAATATTCCCAGAACATATTCCTCTTAGCAAATTGCAGCAAGGAATAAAATCGGGTATTTACCTCCAAGGAACTTATAGGGCAAGCAGAGAGAATTATCTTGAAGCTACTGTTTGGGTTCATGGAGATGCTGAAGAAAACAGAGAGGTGAGTTTTTCATTTTACTTTTGTGCTGTGAGCTTTAACTAGCTTCAGTAATGACTTAAAAATTAATTTTTTCATGGTGACGTGTGTTAAAATGGAGCATTTTAGTAATTTTTCATCTTCTTGGTTCTTTCTATGTTTTTGCCGACATTTTCATTTGTTCTTTGTATGGATATAGACTACTGAAATGCTGCCTGTGCTCTTTGTGAAAAAGAGAGTAATGTGTTTAAAATTAAGAGTTTGATAAAGTAATTGATAAAATAAAGCTGAATCTTGGTTCTTAATAGTTTTTCAATTGACTCAACAGTTTTTAAAATCAGTTTGAAATATATGGTGAAAGACAGAGGAACAAGTGTGTGTAGTAGGAATTTCTCTTGCTTTATTTCCCCTCCTATTTTTGTGCCTGGTGAGGAGGGGATGGCTTTTTCCCTCCCAGTAGTCAACCCATCTGTCTCCCTGCTGAATTCTCAGTTGATACAGTTGTGCAGACACTTTCCAAGCAGTGGCAGTTGTCTCCTCCCTCCCTATTTGTGGTGGCAGCTGGAGCTACTTCTCTGTCTCTTTTATTCCTCTTTCCTAGTAGTCCCCAAGCCTGCAAAAACCATTTTTTTATAAAAAGAATTGGAATCCTGAAGTAAGATCATCAGTACTGTAAGAAACCTAGGCAGAGGGAAAAAAAAGAGTCACAAACATGCTTTAAAATGTTCTTTGGAATGCAGAGCCTGTAATACATGTTTACTCTTCTGTTACACTGCTTTGATTTTGGTGTTCTGTGTTTATCATCATGAATATTTGCATTTGCATTTTGTTTTCTAAAAAATCCAGATAATTGTACAGGGACTGAAACATTTAAACCGAGCAATTCATGAAGATATTGTAGCTGTGGAGCTGTTGCCAAAAAATGAATGGGTAGCACCATCCTCAGTGGTCTTACAAGATGATGGCCAGAATGAGGATGACATCGAAAATGAAGAGGAGAAAGAAAACATGGTATGAAATAAATAATTTTACTTAACTGTTAGGTTAAGAGAAATTAAATCTGCAGTACCCTGACAGTGTTAGGCTTTAGATTTATCCATACTTTTTATAGGCTGTGAATACAGAAGTTATAAAACTTAATTGTAGTTGTACACTTGTGTTAAATAGATGATCGTGTATAGAATGGATACTTTTTAATTAATCTCAGAAATTCTCACATTACTTTATTAAGCTTAATAAATTCAAAAGTTACTGAGTAGTAGTCAGGAAATAATGTAAATCTGTATACCAGTGTGCAGATTAGGACTTGCTAGAATAGGAACAGGAGTTGTATCATGCTGACAGTTACCTTTTATAGGCAGTGCATACATTTGGAACCCATTGTAAAATATTCTTCAGCTTCCTGCAGTAATTCCAATTAACGTGCTTGCAGTGCACACAGGTATGCCCTGACCAAGAAGATCATTCCTTTAAAAATGATCCTTCAGTTGAATATCATGAGAATATTTTTTAAATGATTGTGTTGAGAAGTACTGGAGAATTTTCAAGCAGCATAAAAGGACTCCTGAAAAGTAAAATAGGTTTTAAAATAAGGTGGAGATCGTTATTTTTCTGTATTTTTTAATGAACATAATTTCAGAAAAATGAAGAACAGCAGAAAAAAAAATGAAAAGAAATGCTGTCTTGTCCCACTGTCTCTACTCACTCCACAACTAAAAAGTTGTGTCACTTACTGAAAATGCTAAAAGTTGTGCAAAGCACAGGGAGGCATAGTTCTGTTTATGAGGTTATAATAGAACTTATGGCATTACAATGAGACAAAAAATGTTACTACCAAGGTTTGTGGTATGTGCTGTAGTCGAACATGTTTACATGAGTTTAAACAGTTTTGTACTTTTAACCTTTGTGTTCTACCAGCTGAAGACTACTGTTAACAAGGACATGCTGAGACCTACAGGAAAAGTGGTGGGCATTATAAAACGAAACTGGCGACCGTATTGTGGGATGCTCTCCAAATCGCAGATCAAAGAGGTAAGGAAATAATCCAGTTACTGGAGGTGCAGGTTTTTGTTTTTTGTCTTTAATTTGGAATTAACTGTTGTTTTTTCTGGCTTCTAATAGGCAAGGCGTCATTTGTTTACACCAGCTGATCGCAGAATTCCTCGCATTCGAATAGAAACCAGACAAGCAGAAACCTTGGAAGGACAAAGAATAATTGTTGCTATAGATGGTTGGCCCAGGAATTCCAGGTATCCTAATGTAAGTTTAAGCGTTTTCTTCTGAACTTTTAGCTATCTGATTTTTATGTGTTTATTATATGAAATGTTTATTAGCTGCAACACTGAGCAACTGCAAACAGTGTTGACGTGAAATTTAAGTTATTTGAGTGCCATTCAGTGGTGCAAATAAAGGAAGTCCTTAACTGATGTAGTTTGCTCTTCGCCCCAAAAAACAGGTATGGGTTGTCATGCTTCAAAAGCTTACTCATCCAGTTCTGCAGTGAACATATATGTATGTGCTACTTTAGGTGCTTTATGTAGACTAACCATGGACCACTTTGCGTGTGGTGTGACTCTCGGGGTTGGCCTTCGCAGAGCTGACAGTTGGACTCGATGATCCTTCTGGGTCCCTCCCAACTCAGCATATTCTATGATTATGTGATTGTTTTAGTCTGGGTTCCTAGAAATACAGATTTTTCGCTCTGATTTTGCTCATTCACACATACAGATCACTGTTCTGGCAGGTATTTAACACATTGGCCAAATTCAATCAAAGTGCCAGTAGGGCTGAGTTCAGTGTAAATAAACAGGAAGCTATATGAGAAACTGCGGTCACCAGTGCCAATGTGAGTTGAACACTAGCTAGGTTTTGAAGAGGCCTCCAGTGGCTTGGGTAGGAATGCATAGCTTGTGAGAAGGAGCGCACAGGTGACTCACACAAGTTTAGAGTTTAGAGAAATTAAAGGCACATGGAATATATGGAAGAAGCATTAAAACAAAGACAGCATTACTGCAGGGGATGACAGAAGTGAGGAATAAAGTGTGACACAATGCCCACAAAACCCATAGGGAAATTATAGCTTATTAGTTTTGCTGCTTATTCATCGACGGCTTTTCCTTCCTGTGAAAAGAATTCATGTTTACAATTTTTCCTGTTTTAACTATGTGGAATTTAGTGCCATTCGAGGAAAAGAGGGGGATGTGCACAGTTCAGACTTACTGAATCAAATAAATGTTTAAAATAAAATTTCTCTCTTAAAGATGAGAAATTTAACTGAAGAAAAGATATTACTCCTATGGGGTAGTTTAATATATGAGTAACCTAAGGGATAATGTTCTCAAATATTTATTTTTGGGCAAATGGTACTACTTGATGTATGCATGTGTGTGTATGTATATTGTTTCTCAGGGTCATTTTGTAAAGAATTTGGGAAGTGCTGGAGATAAAGAGACAGAGACAGAAGTTCTTCTACTTGAACATGATGTCCCTCATCAAGCTTTTTCCCAGGCTGTTCTTAGTTTCCTACCAAAAATGCCATGGAGCATTACAGAAGAGGTAATTATTTGTAAATTATTGTAATAATTACTGTGCCTTCTGCTTCAAAGCAAACTGTGACATTCTTGGATATTCCAATGCACCAGAAATAGGAAAAATGTTGTCCAGGACTGTTTTGTCTTAGGCTGAACTTTCAGCTGGATTTCGTATGGAAATAAGACCTCTGCAAGTTTTTGGCTTTTGGCTAAAACTGTGTTTGCTGAGGATAAATATTTTAAGCGAAAAAACATATAGGTTTCATTAAAGAATAAAAAGATAAAAGAATGTTTTTGCAAAGGGAAGACACTGCAATTCAAATAATTATACGAGTATCCCTGAGAGTTTTTCGTCTTGCAAAATAGCTTTGTAACCAAATGTGGCAGCCTGTTTCACGGACAAAATAATCTGAGGTGTGGAGACTTAAATATATTTCTGCTATAATACAGTAATTAGAGAAAGAAGCAATTCTGCAAGGACAGATTTCTGTTTAAATGCAGTTAGTGAATTTCAGGTTCTCCCCAGTAGCTTAAATATGGGAAATGGTTGCTTTAGAATTTATGGGAAAATGTCATCGGGGACAGTTAGAGCATATTTTTTGATTTGGGCTGGGCTGAGTGGTTTTGTGTGTGCATTTTAATTTCTTGGAGGTGGGCTACTTTTATTAAAATTTATTACCTACTCTTATTTTTTTAAATGGAAACAGAAGGAGGGATCTTCGTGTAAATTAGCTCCCTAAAAGTCAGTTGCCTTGTCTGAGATACCTGAGATCTTTTTGTAGCCATTTTACAGAGGTAGATACTTCCAGAGTATGCAGTTCCTTTCAACTGTCTAGACATCAAGCCTTAGAAAGCTAGAGTTGAGAGCAGTCATATCCTAAACAAGTCATCCATCTGGACATGACTCAAAATTTCACTTTAAAAAATCTTGATTCCTGGTCCTGCTAATTCTAAGATCATAACAAGATCATGGTTCTGTTCCTCTTCCTGATTGCTGTAAAACAAACAAAAAAAAATACTTGCTAATCTTCTGTCTTATTTTTTCTATCATTGTAGTTTCTGCATATCTGTTTTAATCTTGCCCTAAAGCAAAACAAAACAAAAGCATTTGAAAATACTTGCTTGCTTGGGAAAATCTTATGTAATGTGCCTTTCTCAAATGATTGTTTTTATTTTGATGTGGAAAGTGTTCTTCAAAACAATTTTTGTTTGTTTTAAATTTCAGGACATGAAAAACAGGGAGGACTTAAGGCATCTGAATGTTTGTAGTGTTGATCCTCCTGGCTGTACAGATATTGATGATGCATTACATTGCAGAGAAATAGAAAATGGAAATATAGAGGTATTGTCTCAAGCCAATAATTTATTCACTTACTTCTTCCTTTATTTTACAAACAGTGAAATAGTGGTAATAGAATAGAGTAGTATATGACATGAGCAAAGCTCTGGATCTGTTATAAATAAATTAATGATGTTTGCACAGCTGCAAGATTGCAATAAAGAAAGGGAGTTGATTTTCATTATATCAGTATGGGAATTTAATGTCTTCTAAATTCACTCTGTTTTATCCTTGTATGTCATGGGAAATAAACATAAAATGTATTTACTGCTTTAGGTAAGTATTATAAACAATGATATTTATCCTTATTAGAATAAGGAACTGTCAGAAAAAAAAAGCTAAGATAGTGCTGTAATGCCTGTGAAATGATTATTTTATTTTAAAAACCTACAGGCTTAACACCAGCTCTCTACCCCTTTATATCTGCTTTAGTCAAGTTGTCTTCGTTTTGGAATTCAGAATTGTAATAGGAGGGTGTGCCAAAATGGAAGTTAAGAACTTTGTAGTGAGCCTTGAAGAAAATGAAAGAGGTTATTTGAGCCCCCAGGCAAAGAAGAGTTGCATTGCTAATGAATATAACTTCCCCCTAAATGTACACATGCTTTATTATGAATAATAGCTGCAATTATTCCCTTTCTAATATCCGTATGATAGGTTTTGATTATTCCTATTGCCGAATAAAGGAGCTGGTAAAGGGAACTGGCAATGGATAAGTTGGGTTGCAAAGAAAAACTTGAGAAAGTTTCTTTCTTGTTGTAAAGAGACAGAACTTTTTCTGTTTCATGAGATGCATAATGTCATGCTTGTTTTCCAGGTCGGTGTACATATTGCAGATGTCAGTCATTTCATTCGCCCAGGAAATGCTTTGGATGAGGAGTCAGTAAAAAGAGGAACAACAGTATATCTGTGTGAAAAAGTAATTGTTTTCTACAGCTTTTGGTGGTATTAAGTGGTTGGATTTTCATTGGTTTCCCCTTTTACTTCTTGGGAGTAGACACATTCTCTCTGAATTAAGATTAAAAAAAGCAGACTCCTTCAGGATGCACTTAATTTATCTAGGACATTTTTTTCCCATTTTATCTTTAAAAATCCATTAGCTGGAGAATATCCCCTTCAGCTCCTGTTGGAAGCATTATTGACATGCAGCTCTGAAACTGGAGTACTGTTTTAATACCAATCTGAAATTGCAGAGGTGGCCTGGCTTTGCCTTTTCCATTGTTTTTTTTTTTTTCATAATAGCTAAATCTCTGACGTTTTTTATGATTTGCATTCATTAAAACTATAGACTTGGTCCTGCTTATTTTATTTCTTACAGACCACAATATTTTTTTAGAAATAACTTTTACTAAAAAAAAAAAGAGATTATTTAAATGGATCTTGGAATTAATTTCCTTAATGTAGTGTACTTTTCTTTCAGTAATCTGACTTTTCTTAGTAAAAAAATAGTTACTACCTCTAAGCTTTTAGTATATTACAAATATACATACTTATAACTAGTCATGATTTTTATTCTTTACTTTGCAGAGGATTGACATGGTTCCAGAGCTACTTAGTTCCAACTTATGCTCCCTGAGATCTAATGTGGACAGGTATATGTATATAATCCATACTTTGATCCTGACAAGAAACTACTCGTTTATGCATGGATTTTAACAGATTTTCCTTTCCTTCTCCCTCTTACAGACTTGCATTTTCATGTATTTGGGAGATGAACCATAAGGCTGAAATTCTAAAAACCAGATTTACAAAGAGTATTATTAATTCCAAGGTTAGTCACATAAATATTAGTATACTTCTAAAAAAAAGCTGAAAGCCATATTATAAATCGATGATCAACCGACTTGATAATATAAGGGTTTTTTCTGCTTATTGATTTATATTTTCTTACTTATAAAATTATGCCAGAATCCTAAAAATAAAGAAAATGTTATATTCTGCCCTCTTTTAAGCCTCTAATGCTGCAGTGTTTTTGTGTATGGTTACTTTGTATATAATAGATATAGGACATGGTTGATACACACCAGCTAGTTATATTTTTCAGTTAAGTACTGTGGATTCTGTAGATGTTTAATACATTTCTGAAAATTAGATCTCTAATGTATAAAATACATCTGTGATAGCATAAAAAACAATAAAATGCCTAGTATTTCTTAATATCTTGCATAGATCTGTCCTCACTTGTCCACTGTTCTTTGAGGATGACAGGCATTTAGGTGTTGATGTAAAGTTTCATGTTACTGTGAACTAACTTTGACAGGAAGTTGCATTTTCTGCAAGACAGAACTATGTATTCAATTATGTGTCTCGATGTCTCTCCTTTTTTAACCTCTTCAAGGCTTCTCTTACATATGCTGAAGCACAGATGAGAATTGATTCAGCAACTATGAATGATGAGATTACTACCAGCCTTCGTGGACTAAACAAATTAGCAAAAATTCTGAAGAAGAAAAGAATCGAGAATGGGTAAACCATGCAGTGTACCTGTTAACCTTTTTCCCTGCTTTTTTTTTTCCTGACTTTTTTTGTAGTTAAAATGTATGATGGTCCTGTGTCGATTTTTCTAGTGAAAAATCTTACAAAGGGAAGTATTTGTCCCATTTTGATTTGCATAAAAATATTTATCTTCATTTCCCCAAAAATATAAACTTGAGATGTTAACTTTTTCTTCACATGATCAATCAATATGGATCTCTTTGAGTCATTATAAAAACACAACCAGATATGTAGCATTTGAAATTTTAGGAGCCACTATGGTGTGTATCAGCATGAGAATTTCTGCAAATTTGAACATTAATTACACAATTTCTGCTAATTTTAAATTAAAGTTTCATGATAAACTCAGATGTGTACAGGCTTGCAGCTCAGCTGCTCTGTCTGCTTTACTGTAATTCATTAATACCACTTACTGTCTTCCAGAGCCTTAACACTTTCCTCACCTGAAGTTCGTTTCCACATCGACAGTGAAACTCACGATCCTATTGATCTACAGACTAAGGAGCTCAAGTATGCATTTTATTTATTAGTTAATTCAGGGTAGGGATTGATTTAAAGACATGTTTAACAAGAAACAGTTAATAGTGTACAAAGGTCCTATAATAGTGCAGGACACTCATAGAATGAGAGGATGATTTGGGTCGGAAGAGACCTTTAAAGATCATCTAGTTCCAACTCCTCTTACCATGGGCAGGGACATCTTCCACTAGACCAAGTTGCTCAAAGCCCCACCCAACCTGGCCTTGAATACTGCCAGGGGTGGGACATCCACAGCTTCACTGAGCAAGCTGATCCTTGGAAGAGAATTCCTGTATATTACTCCACTACATATTTAGCAAGTTTTGAACTGTATTCTTCATATATGGACTTTGGGTATTATATTACTGAATCAACAGAGCACTAAGTTTCAAACTCTACATCCCACTGGCTTCTCTGTGGTGCTCTTCTACTGGCATTAACAAAGGAGAGAAATTAGAACTTGGAAATTAGTGATTACTCAAACTTCATGAACAAGTGAGCAGTTACGGCACATACGCAGTGGTACAATTTCACAGAGGAGTTCTAGTAACAGGACTGTTGATTCAATTTCTTGAAGATAAATACTCTCTCACGTACTACTACTTAGTTTCTGTGCTAAAATCTACACTAGGTTCTGTATACTGTAACAAATATGGTGTGCAAAATGGTGCTTTCAATCTTCATGTGTGCAATATTTTAACAGGAAAAAATCAGTTCTTAGGAAGAAATCAAGAGGCTTATCTGTTGGTATTTTCAGGCCTTTTAAAGAGCATTTTTCCTTAATCTGGTATTTTAGAGTATTTCAGTTTTTTTCTGACTTGATATTTGAAACTTAAAAAGTGTTATATTTTTAGTCTTGGAATTGCTTGCCTACGGGTATAAATGATCAAAACCACTAGTTAATATTATAAAATATTGTTAGGATTGTGAAATGTTTCTTCATTAGGCACTCAAAATAAATGTTTAATTTAATGATTTTCTAACAATATAAAATACTTTATCTTGACAGAGAAACAAATTCCATGGTTGAAGAGTTCATGTTGCTTGCCAATATTTCTGTAGCGCAAAAAATTTATGATGAGTTCCCAGAGTTCGCCTTGCTCCGGAAACATCCTGCTCCTCCCCCATCAAATTATGACATCCTTGTGAAGGCCGCGAAGTCCAAGGCAAGTTTTTACCCCATGTTAATTAAGTGAATTCACTATGAAAAGCCATATTTTCTCTCTGGTTGGCCACTTATCCAAGAGTAAGGGTTGGAAAGCAGTATTTCGGAAGCATATCAATTACACTTTGAAATTGCTGTTACTTGTAGCAAGATAGTTGTACCTCTAGATGAAAGGAAGAATCTTGTGCTTTTCAAACCCTTTCTTAGGTAAAGAAAGTAGATCACTCTTTAAGTCTTGTATTGTAACACTTGTATGTTGTGAATGTTCCTCCTCTCCAAGTTACACATGATTTTTGAGCCCGTTTTTGGCTTTGGATCACATACATTATTGATGTACTTAAAAATTGGTCAGTCAAGTCAAATATGTTTCTCTCAAAGTCAGGAAGTAAGAAATTGTGTTTATAGTTTCCATCCTCTCCTTAGATCAGCTAAAGGTTTATTTAGCCTGAAACAAGTCTGAACAAAAAAATTACTTTTACAGTGTCAGGATCTTTTATTTGAGCTAAACTTTTAACTTTGTAGGTACTGTGATGCGCATCTGTATTTACTTTCCCTTCAAGTCTTTCCTCACCCCTTTTTTATGGTTTCCTAAGGGCAAGAGAGAAACTCCCAAATTCTCTCAGTGTGAGATTAATAGACAAGCCCAAACCTAGCCCATTTAATTTTCCACTGGCATAAAATTGGAATAATGATAATGATTTCATTTGTGCTCTGAAAATTATTTTTAAAGTACTGTTTTATTTGGAAACATAAATTTCTGTGCGAAGATAAACATTCTTTTAAGTAAACTGAAGTGGCTTTTTCACTACTTCTGACACAACCATCACAATTAGAAATTAATATGTTGTATTCATACTTTTTAAATAAATATGCTATTATTTTACCAAAATACAGGCATAATTTGATCGCTGGATCATACTTTGTTGTCAGTGGTATACATGAAGGAAAGAGCATTCAGCTGATCTTGTGATGAAACTTGCTTTGTGTTTCTGAAAATCGAAAATGCACTGTATTTTCACACTATCTGAATTTTTATCGGAGAACACTGGCAAACGGGCAGCAAATTGTCATACAGTACTAGTTTTACAAATCACTTTCATAATAACTTTACAGAGGAAATACAACAAAGTCAATTATCTTGTGCTTGGATGCGAATCTCTGTGTGGCATAAATATGGGGGGAGGGGATTATATTCTTTCTGATTTATTCAGGAAAAAAAGCAACTTATTAATATTGGCATCAAGTGTTTCTTCATTGAGAATGGATGTATTTTCTGAATTCCTAGGCGACATGTCATTTTTTGCATAGAGCACTAGTAATAATGAGGGAGGGACCTGTGCCCGGGTAGATTTTTATTTTTGTAATAGTGGCATTCCATTATGTTATTAGGCGTGATACCTGTGTGTCGGGGTTTGACTTGGCCACTGCTTTTTTGGGCAGTTTCTGCCCGCATTTTCTACCAAAAAATGTCGTGGTTTTGCTCTGGGTTAATTTGCTTTCAGACTCCCCACACAATTACTATTAGTTGAGAGGAGGTTTATGCAGACAAAAGAGACTGGATTTAGGAAAATAACATGAACATTTATTACTAGCAAAATAAAAACTACTTA
>JAYRBT010000001.1:66121456-66163077 GCA_036023395.1 Myiotriccus ornatus | reverse complement strand
TAATTTCAACTGCGCAATCCACCTTCTCTTCCGTTTTTCTTAAATATGTAATTAGCAAAGGCGTCACTACAAGTTTTGATTGGGTTCTGTCTGGAAATCTACTTGGGTAAAACCATTCACAGCCCCAGGAACGGGCTGGTGGGCAAAACGACGACACTGTGCTAGTTGCTAAGATTACCATGGATGTAGCTGTTGCATTTCTGCTAATTCTCTTAACATTTGCCAGTAATACCTGACCTTTATTACATTTTTTTCTTCTCTCATTTCAGAATTTGGAAATCAAGACAGATTCAGCAAAGGCTTTAGCTGAATCACTAGACAAAGCTGAATCTCCTACATTCCCCTACCTAAATACACTGTTGCGAATTTTGACCACTCGCTGCATGATGCAAGCTGTTTATTTCTGCTCTGGAATGGATAATGATTTTCATCACTATGGTTTAGCCTCACCTATTTATACCCATTTTACCTCACCTATTAGAAGGTACTTTTATTTCTATTTTATATTTAAATTCTATTTTAAACTATGGTGTTCTGTTTGAAACAAAGTACTGATTCTGTTCTGTGTTAGATTTCAATTGAAACAGCAGTGGCTTAGATCGTGATCCATCTTCATATAAACTCCCAGGTTTACTGTCCACAACTCCTAAGATTTAGTACATTTTTTTAAAAGACTCATAAAAATAATAGAAATATATCCCTAATGCAGACCTCTGTCAAAGAAATGGACTCTGGGGTCAGAGACTGAGGCAGAATTTGCCTAGTCATTTTTTAGATGGAAGCTGTGTTTAAATTTTTAGGAGACTGTACTTTACATACGAAAACACTGCTAATTGGAAACTTGCTATTGTAGCTGTTGCCTTGTAATGAAATTGCACTTCTTGGAAAAGTAGGCTGTTTTTTTAATTCTAACCAAGAATTATCAGAGTTTTGAGGAAAGCAACTGTTATCTTTTGCTCCTTAGATACATTTCAAGTGAAATCTCTTTACATCCGAATTGAAATTCCTACACATTTATGTGGATAATTTGGGGAACTTCTAGGGTCCAAGTAGTAATTTTAATTCCTAATAGCTGTGTTAAAAAGTTCCTTGCTGAGGTTCTAATAAAAGTTATGTACCAAGAAGTTCAAATGGGATTACATTTTGCAGATCAATGGCATTGTAATACTCTTCTACACTAAATTTGTCCAGTTCATGGGAAAGGCAAGAGGGATTGGCTTAAGATGCCATGATGAAACATTCTTTAGTCCAAAAATAAAACTTTGTTTCTTCTTTGTAAGCATTCAACAATACAGGCTCTATTAATGCAATATAGTAAAGAATATATCTTAGAAAACAGTATAGTTCATTCTGGCTCTGCAGTGCATCTTTGGTCAGGAAAGAGAGTGATCTTGAATTGATACAGGAGTTGCCATCACTGTCATTATTACAGAAACTTTTAGATCTGTAAGATTCACAAAAACAAATCTATATTTAGAAACTTTTTTTTTTAATTTTCAAAAAGTATGTTTTGCTATGTCATGGATCATTTAACCTCATCTTTGCAGGTATGCTGATATTATAGTGCATCGGCTTTTGGCAGTGGCCATAGGAGCAGACAGTACTTACCCAGAACTGACAGATAAACATAAACTAGCAGATATGTGTAAAAATCTCAATTACCGACATAAAATGGCACAATACGCACAAAGAGCATCTGTTGCATTCCACACACAGGTAAGCAGTCCTGAGATGTTACAGGGTTAACCATGGACATTCACGTTGATTTTAAAGCAAGCAGGGGAACACTGGTACTTTACAGTGCAAAACCAAGCAAGGCTGAAGAAATGATCAAGGCTGAGGGATGCTTCTTTGAGGAGAAGCATAAAGGCTACATTGCTTGTTCTGAAAAATTCAGAATAATGGCATCTTGAGAAGTCTTTTAGTTTTGTGCTTTATATGCTGTGTAATTCTCACGAAGTATAGATTTGTATTTGTTATATTTTTCTAAGGCAGTATATTTGTAATTCAGAAGAGAATGTTCTAGGTTTTTTTCTTATTTCTGTATGTTACTTTTGTTACAGTTATTCTTCAAAACTAAGGGAGTAGTAAATGAAGATGCATATATATTATTTGTAAGAAAAAATGCAATTGTGGTTCTGATTCCTAAGTATGGGCTAGAAGGAACAGTCTTCTTTGAAGAAAAAGACAAACCAACACCGAAACTGTATTACAACAATGAGGTACGTTCTTATTATTCTTATGGTTTGTTCTTAAATATCTTTATTTTTTTTATTTGGTAATTGAGCAGAATGTCTAAGTCTATTGTAGTTGGATTTAGAAGGGTACAAGAGGTTTTTCTAAATGTAAGTTTATTAATCCATAGTAGTAGTGCTAATATAATATTTTTAAGTCTAAATAAACAGGTTCCGACCGTGGTTTCTGTGATACTGTCAATATCTAATCATGTATACCAGACATTATGGCATTAATTTGTGACCATTTTTATTTATGTGTAACACTGAATTTTCCTACAAAAATATTTATTTTTATAAATACATAAGACATTGCAAGCATTTATACAAAATATGAACTTTCAGGTACCATCTCTTACCGTGGAAGACACAACATTACATGTATTTGATAAAGTTAAGGTGAACATTACATTAGATGATTCCAACATCCAACATCAGAAAATGCGGATGGTCTTGGTAGAACCGAAGGTAAGGCACAAAATTCACAGAACCATATTACCCTTCAATAATATTACGAAATCCTCATGCGGTAAAATTGAAATTTAACCAGAAGAAAAAAAACAATTTAGCAGGAGCTTGTGATGATTGCTTCATATCCACTCTCAGAAGAACACAGGTCTGCTTTCACTGACTGTTTAAAAGGATAGAGGCGTTTAAATTAAATTTCTGTTCTGGGCCCATTGGGATATTTCCGTTGATGGGAAAGGTGATGATTTGCTGAAGTAATATCTTGAATTTCACTGTTCTGTAATCAAGTCTCTCTTTGAAAATCTTCCAAAACTCAATATGATCTTTTTGCTCCAGTGAATTGCAGTGTAACTGCAATGGGTGGCTCAAAGATAGCTGTATAATTGTTAGCTATCATGGCAGTTTTGTCCTACAACTCCCACAATATAAAAATTTTCTCTTGATAATGTTGTAAGAAATGTAATATCCCACTAACTGTCTCTGGTTTAAGACTTTTCAGTCCTGGTATTAGTGCATCTGGGACACTGGGCTTTTCACTTGGTCTCACACCTTAGGCCTCTTAAGTATTTTGCAAGACATTACAAGACTGTGCACTTAAATGCAACACTCTTTGTAAACAGATGGTTGCAGTAATTGAGTAGCCCTAATCATAGAGGAAAAAGACAACCCAAAATATGTAAGAGCTCCTTGTTGTTTATACAGTCAAGCATTATTATTTCTTTTTTCCTTGAGAAATTATGTTTTCAAATGCATAAAAATATTTGATCTTTGGGCTCTTTTATTTTATTATCTTGAACCAAAGGATGGTTTGGGTTGGAAGGGACCTTAACGATCATCTAGTTTCAAACCCCTTTGCCATCGCCAGGGACACCTTCTGGCCCCAACCAACCTGGCCTTGAACACTTCCAGGGATGGGGCATGTACAGTTTCCCTGGGAAATCTGTTTCAGTGTCTCACCACTCTCACAGTAAAGAATTTCTTCCTAGTAGCTAATCTAAACCTGCTCACTTAAAGCCCTTCCCACCTTTCCTGTCACTACAGGCCCTTGTGAAAAGTTCTTCTTGTAGGCTCCCTTCAGGTACTGGAAGCTGGTCAAAGGTCTACCTGAAGCCTTCTCTTCTCCAAGCTGGACAATTTCCATTCTCTCAGCCTTTCCTTATAGGAGAGGTGCTCCATCCCCCTAATCATCTTGGTGGCCGTCCTGTGTCTTCATTTCAACATGTCCTTCCTGTGCTGGGGACCCCAGAGCTTGATGCAGTGCTCCAGGTGGGGTCTCACCCGAGATGAGCAGAGAGGCAAAATCACCTGCTTTTGATGCAGCCCAGGATACAACGGCCTTTCTGGGTTGCAAGCACACGTAGCCAGTTCATGTCCAGCCTCTCATCCCCCAGCATGCCCACATCCTTCTTGGTAGGGCTGCTCTCCATCTGTTCATCCTCTCCACACTGGACTGTGTTGAAGCCAACGCTTGTGATTTTAAAAACTGGGAGTAGATAATGAAGTTTGTAATAGAAAGGAACCCTTGCATTCTGTTGTGCATTCACTTTCTGAGCTGCCCCCTGTTTGTGCTCACCAACAGAGCTACTGCTAGGGGCATGACTCAGGAACATTCCTGCAGTCATGACTCCAGTCCAAGGGACACACTTTTGAGAACAGACACAAAGTAAGACTAATACAAGCTGATGGTTTGGGTTTTTTCCCCCCTTCTTCCATTCTACTCGTACTAATTTCTGGGAGGGTCCTTACTCTACAACAAAAAAAATGCTATAATTTGAAGTTATCCCTTGATACAGGATTGGCTGTACTGGTTAATCCAAAATACTCCGTCATCCTAAACATCAGTTACTAATCCTCCTTTCCGGCAAGAAAGGAGTATAGGAATAAGATGCATATGCAGTGATCATTCCCTTTGTGTCCATCCAAAGGTTTCAGCAACTTAAATACTGTCTCACAGAAACACATCTCTGGGTCTAGTCTATAGTCTTGGTCTGTAAATTTGATCTCTTCCCAGTTCTGATTCCCACCCTGTCTTGTAACAGATGGTTTTCTAAATCAGAAGGTTCTGATGTTGATGCACTGTATGTAAAAATGTCTGTACAAATAAACTCAAGTTTTATCGGGATAGAAAAAAATGGAGTAAAAAATTTTTTACCTTTTTTTTTTTTCTGTAGATACTAAAAAAGGATGTGCCTGCAAATCCATCTACAGAGGCAAGCAGTGAGAATGAACCAGAGAAAAAGAAAAAGAAGCTACAAAAATAGATGAATATAAAAGTTTAACAAGAAGTCACACAGTTGTTTGCCTTTACATATTTTTCCCTATGGGCAAAATGCTATAAACTAGTTTTGTTTACTTTTTAAATACATACTTTAATAATCTAAAAAATTTTTTAAGCTACTTTTTTATGACTATTTATGCAGAACAGTATTTTTAAAACCAACGATTATCTACACCTTTGTCTTGTGGGTGAAAATAAATGTTTCTGCAAAGTGAAGGAATGATTGTAGGGTTTCTTTTTAACAGCCTTTAAGCCGTTTGATAGCTTGACAGAAGTCAGTCTCTTCAGTGCATTCTCTTTAGCACCTCTGAACTAAAAGAAGCAACTGAACAACATAGGTATGAAAAAGATGTCTTTATTCTGTTCCTCTACTCAGTTTACAATTACACATGTTAAAGGACTCCCATTAAAACTACTGAAATTATTTTAATGTAAACAATGACGATTTTGTGCAATGTGTGCCAACCAATGCATAAAAAACAACTACAGAAACAGAATGGTCAAGTTATTTCCATGGTAATTTGTACAGTAGGTTTCTTCTTCAAATCTGTTGTACAAAACACAATAAAAAAATATGCATGTTTTCATAAAATAAATATTTCCCATCTAACTGAAGACTACAAAACAGGACAGAAAATACAGGCAATTTACTTGTAGGGATCCTTAATTACTTTTCCCATTCATGCATTTCTGGTGTTACTTTTCCCTAACCTTTAAGAACATACTAATACAGGTTGAAATTAAATATTTTAGTGATAGTTTTTTTTCTTTGTGAATACTTCAAAAGCCTCCAATCATTGAACATATTATTAAAAATTCAAAAAAAATAATTAAAAATTATATAACCCATTCCTAATTACACATATAATGCAGAACAGTTAAGAAAGAGATAATTTGGACCACCCTGCTTCTTAAATTCATAAATTAACATTGCTATTTTTAGTAATCACAGTTGCAAAAATAAACGCTGTGTACAGTCCAGAAATCTGAAATTCCTGCTTTCAATTGATTATCATTAAAGGAAACTATTATGAGAAACAGAAAAGGCATAAGGTCATACATAACTTACAAATCTTAGAGAAGTTATGTCCTGCTTTTGAGTGACAAAACTTACAAGCTAAAGCTAAGAACATTTTGAAAGCCCTATCGTATAAAATTCATATTCCAGAAGTCTGAGATAATTTCCTACTTTTAAAAAAATTCATCCCCTAAAAGTTACCAAGTCATTGTATTTCCAGCTTTTAGTAGGGCACTGTTTGAAGATCATGGAATAGATAAGATGCTAGATTCAATTACTGTCAATCCAATATGCATTACAGAAATAGTGATTAAAGTGCTACAGAAGTAAATATAATGCACATCATGGTTGCTGGTTAGAAAACTAAAATTTTTTAAATTTACTTTTGCAATGTGAGAAGTAAAACCAGGTGCTGTGTATAGAAGCTTCCCTTTTCCTTAAGTATGTTTTTTAGAAAGCCTTCACTGGTGAATTATTAATGAAAATATTTCAAGAACTGTTCTATTCAAACAACACATGGAAGTCTCAGGTCTAACATGTTGATTTTAATGCCATGCAATTCTGCTAACATTAAGAGTTTTAAAAAATGTTGTATTTTGCCTTTAAATTTAGGTCTGACCAATGGTTTCAGGCTTAGTGTGCCAATAGCTACTCATCAGCCACCACCTATCACTTTGGTATAAGCTTTTCTGTGAGTTGTGGAATAGAACAGAAAGCAGCCATCCAGCACCCTGGGACTGAACATCCTTGCTATGAAAGAAAGACTACTTCACCTGGAATACATATTAGAATGGACTTATCATGTTCACTAACCCAACAAAGTTTACTTCAGAGCTCTACATAAACAGAGCTCAGAAATGTCAGTATTTCCCTTATCTCTTCTTCCCCTCTTAGTCACTAGGACTAGAAGATTACCATATGGATTTTTTTCCCCGTATTCACATTTATAAATTCCAGAAGGTTCTTTTAAACAAATCCAATCAAATTTAACCAACTCTGATTTGATTAGACAAAGGGAGCTCTGGGCTTCTAGACCCTCCTCAGTTCATTACTTTAATCATCAATTTTCTTGAAAGCATCAAAGGTTTGTTTAGATTAATAATTTCTGAAATAAGTGGCATGCAGAAGTTTTAAGGGTTTATAGAAGTATTTTGGTAATTTCTGTAAGCAACATAATAATACTGGGAATTAAACATAAGAGAGAAGTAAAAGTGTAATGGTTTACTTTAATAGAAGAAAGGCTGCATCATTCTCTTAGTGATGTACTGAGACCAATTAACCTTAGAGCACCTTCTTAGGTTCCTTCCACAGTGTACTGGAGCATCAATTTGGACACAAGTGTTCTTAGGAGACACTGGTGGAGTCAAGCGATAACTCCAAGGTTAGTACTAATACAATTACTAACACTACAATTTAATTTTAAATAACCAATAATACATTTTACTCAAGTACATGGTAAACCTAACACACAGATAGGCAGCTTTCTGTCAAACCAAGCTAAAAGCTGTTCAGAGAACTGCTAAGCAGCTGCTTTTGTGATAAAACTTATTTTGTGTTACTAGAAGAACTAAACTGTGGGGTTTGCTCTCATCAGACCTCCAGCAGTTCCTTTCCATCCAGTGACTCTCTCTTGATTTTTTTTGTGGTGGAGAAAAAAAGGAAATGTCCCTCATGCCTTTAGGAGGGACAAATCTTAAAATATAGCTGGTTTTGCAGTTGGTTCCTATGCAAATTATCCTAGGTTTGCTCATCTATCCAAAACACCCATCTGGAAGTTGAAGCTATGTCCAAACTTTCAAGACAAGATGACTCATGGAATCGACCCTAATCACAGAAGGAACACAATTCTGAAAAAAAAGCATTGTTTCTCTAGACGCCTTAATTTTCAAAAAGAATCACTTAATATCAATTAATTTTTCCAGAAGACCTGAAAAATCCCACATTATTTAAAAACTCCCTTAATATATACCAGACAATTTATTACATTTGCATTAACAAAGCAAAATGGTAGGTATAATCCAGGTAACTGAGATCATATGTATAAAAATTTATTAGACAACACAACTTAAATTCTCCATCAGAAAACTACATACCAGTTTTATGAAATCCCTGAACTTGACTTTCATTTTTATGTTTCCAAGCAGAAATGTTGCAAGTTGCATTTTTTCCAAATGCTGTACTATGTGTTTTTGCTTTTTGGAAACAGGATTGCGACTCTGGAGATTTTGCTCTCAGCAACTGATTGTCCTTATGGCTTAAAACAGAACACTCCTAGATGAGTAAGGAAAAGTTAATTTTAAAACCATTTTCACAGAAATTCTCCGAAAGAAGTAACATCCAAACCTACTATCTGCATATTTCAAGTACAATAAGTACGTTAAGTACCACCTCTCCCCTTCTGAAATGAGAAAGAAATCATGTTTTCTCTGCACAGATCTTTGAAACATGCTTTCAGCAAGAACCACCCCCTTTCAGAGCTCTGACTGAGCCAGACTCGATTCTTTCAGCCAGCGGTGTCTGTGCTTTTTTATTTCCATTCTCTGGAGGTTCTCTCTCTTGTGAGAGTTGAATGAAGTACTTAATGCCTTCACACTTAAATACTAATCTAAAATGCAAAATCGGGCTTAGTCAAGATCTAGCAGTTGAAAGACTAACAGTGGGAAAAGACAGCTGCATAACATTGGTGAGTCCCTCTAGGTCAGGTTTGATACTATACAATTGATTCTGGGAACTACATTCACATATCTAATCCATTTCCAACAGGGTGACTGGGGCAAGACCTTAGAGTAGATGGATATTACTAGATCTTAAAGATGAAATAGCCAGCTCCTTTTAATTTTGTAAGGGCACATTTATCCTGGTCTTAAATGAGCAGAGTTCAGAATTTGATGCCAATGGTCTGTAAGACACCACCAGTCTGTACTTCACCTTGGCAGAGAAGTGGCTATTAGCATGTCAGATACAGAAGTGAAGTCAGGGCTGAATGGGCCTACTTGAGGATTTTTTATAATTTGGAACTATTAGTATTGTCTCCCCTTCAAGGACTGTAAACAACACCAAGTCGCAGACCATAAACTACTAAATTTTTAAGACCATAAAACCGTAATTACTAAGTGAGAGGGAGATGATCTTTGCTCTCTTCAAGGAAAATAGCCTTGCTTCTAATTCTCTGCAAGAAGTAGAACTCCTTCCTATCAGTCACAAGATTAAGGGTTTAGGAATCTTGCTAGATGCATACTGTCTTTTGTAATTTTTTTTTCAGATAGGTCATCAAAGCACTCGTAAGCAAAAGACTGTACCCAAGCAGAAAGTTCCCCACCCAGTCAGCATACTAGGTATGGTCTAAGAAACTTAATGAGTTTATGAAAATCAACAGTTGACAATTTTCCCCCAAAAATGTCCTTCTCCACAGGCAGACGTTTAAAAATTTAGCAATAAAAAAAGGCAGCAAGAACAACAGAAACAAAAATAAGAGACAGACTCCAATAAATCAGAAGCCATGAGCAGCCTCACAACTACCATTCACACATATACCTTGCTTTCCTTTACAACCTGCCTTTGTCATAAAGCACATTTTTTTTGCCACCTTAAGATAATTTTTCCTGCATTTATTCCCCATTTTCAACATACTTAAAATGACGCTACATTAACATCTTTTATTATCACCTCACTGTCTCTCCCCCTCAGGCTCCCTGGAACCAAACAAAATAGGGAATGGATGCTTTAGATGGGAAGTCTCTCACTTTTCTATCACAATTTAACTCCTACCTTTGTTCTAAGCAGCTGAGACTTATTCTGAAAAACGAGAGTATTCACATCATTTTCTCTGCAGCTGTTTTCAGCCCCCACAGTATCCATAATGCTGTTTCCACAAGTCTGTGTATTGTAACCACTGTCCACCTGAAATCAAGAAGCAGGGCTTGAAAAATGTACTGTAATTCTAATACCAATAAATCCCTCAGATACCTCATATGATTTTCATTTGATTAACAGAACTTAATCCCACAAACCAACTACAGTCAGTTAACAACAAAAGCAAATTGTAAGCAGATTTGTCAGAATTAGCTTGGATTAAGTTAAATGCATTGCTGTACAGAGCAACACAAAAATAATTTGCAATTGCTATGCTAACTCCACTGAGAGCAAAGAGGGGATGGGAGGGAAGCGATGGAAGTCGTGATACCACCAGCATGCCACATCCAATACAAGAAAATAACAATTACTTCCAGAATAGTCTATGTATTCAAAGTTATTATCATAGAATCATAGAATTAACCGGGTTGGAAGAGACCTCTGAGATCAAGTCCAACCCTTGATCCAACCCCACTGTGATTACTAGACCACGGCACTCAGTGCCACATCCAGCCTCATCTTAAAAACCTCCAGGGACAGGGAATCCACCACCTCTCTGGGCAGGCTATTCCAGTGTCTGATCACTCTCTCTGTAAAGAACTTCTTTCTAATATCCAACCTAAACCTCCCGTGACAGAGCTTAAGCCCGTGCCCTCTTGTCCTACTGCTGATTGCCTGGGAGACCAATCCCCACTGGGCTACATCCTCCTCTCAGGTAGCTGTAGAGAGTGATGAGGTCACCTCTGAGCCTCCTCTTCTCCAGGCTAAACAACCCCAGCTCCCTCAGCCTCTCCTCACAGGACTTGTGCTCAAGTCCCTTCACCAGCCTGGTTGCTCTTCTCTGGACCCTCTCCAGCACCTCAATGTCTTTCCTGAACTGAGGGGCCCAGAACTGAACACAGTTATGTCCAGCTCAATTTTATAGAGAAGCAAAAAAAAATTTTTCTTTTTACCTGAATACTACTGTTGTCACAAGGAATTGCACTGCTTTCGGCAAGAGGTGACATGCACATGCGAGAGCTTTCAATACTGAAAGTAATGCCTGTCATAAAGCTGGTCATTGGTGTATTGCTATTGCCAATCGTTTCTTTTATCCAAGTGTTTTCCTCTGACACTTCAGCTGCATCAGCCATATCTACAGTATTATTATCTTTTAAGCCTTCTATATCCTGAAATGATGACAGCCTTTGATGACAAGCTTCTGAGTGATCTGGTGCAATAGACACAGTTGCTACCACAAGATGTGTACCATGTGCAAAAGTATCACTATCTTCCTGACATAAGTTTATTCCATTATCCATTTCTGGGAACCGAGCTTCTGCTGGAGAAGCATTTTCCTTGTCTTCCTCATCCTCATCATGATTCTCAACTGCAATTGGTATTCTAATGACAGAAGTCTGATACTGGGCAGTTCCTCTGCAAGCTCCAAGCCTCATAGGAGAGCAATTTTTAATTGGAGAACAACCATCTATGTAAGGACTTCTTGTACTCAGCGGTGTCATTCTGTTTGAGGAAGAAGGAATATCTGGAGAACAAAATGGAAATTTTCTTTGGTCTGTAAAAAAAAAAAAAAAAACAAAAAACGGACAGTTTAATTCCACATGATATCTGACAGAAAAAATTCATCATCCTCAAATGCCTGGAGGCCACTGAACAATTATAGCCAACTACACAGTATTTCACTGACCCCCGTCTCCCAACCAAATCAAACAACCAAACCCAAAATACCAAACAAACCAGTAGAACATTTTAATTATCATGGTAAAGGCAAGTTTCTTAACCATTTTTACCACTGAATTTGTTTTCTGTGACATGGTTTGTTGCATTGGATACCTTGTATTTTCAAATGTCAATAGTACACAGTTTTCAAAGGAAGGCTGGTTCTGTGGGTTTTTCCCAAACAAATATCAAAACATACATTCTATAGGTATTTATACATATATACCTTATATAGGTATATATGATTTTTGGCAGCAATAAAGTTTAAGAAGATCAAACAAGTGAGAAAACACATATGCAATCTCCACATATAATGGTGTTAAATACCAGAAGGCTCATCACAGCAAAATCACGCATAAAC
Organism: Myiotriccus ornatus; assembly: GCA_036023395.1. Lineage (NCBI taxonomy): Eukaryota > Metazoa > Chordata > Aves > Passeriformes > Tyrannidae > Myiotriccus > Myiotriccus ornatus. The sequence continues at coordinate 66,151,147 of JAYRBT010000001.1, read as the reverse complement.
ACGGTGTTAAAGTCTTTCCAGGTTATGGACACGGCATGAAATACTGACATTTTCTAGAGCAACAAGGACACAAAATGTTTGTGACTTCTTCACCCATCAGATTAATTTCAAATAATCTTCATGATTGCATGACTTGAAAACTCAACATTCTTTGTCCGTTGATATTAAAATACTTCAGGTTGGGCCAAATCAGAATTGTGGCCTGACTTAGTTCAGACAAGTGGTTTTAAACTCCCTTCCACACTAGATTAACCCTTCTAACTTTTTTCATTCCTATAAGGTCTCAATGCCTTCTAAAATATTTTCCCTGGTTTTTTTGCAAGCATATATATTACATTGTCTCACATATTTCACTGCTAAACAGTAAATGTCTCACATAGGAGGAGACTGCTGGTCTGCCAAGCACAGTAACTTGTCTCCAAACACAAATAGGTTCCCCTAAGAACTCAGCACTTTTTATAATAAAATTTTTTTATAATAAAAATATATAACTCAAGAAAGAATAACACATATACAATTAAACCATACCTGAGAGTGGTGTTTTTCTTATGTGGAAAGCAATTGGTGAAAAAGTAGGAGAACCACTACGTGCAGGAGACCCCTCTGAGAATGTGGGACTGGTTATACTTCCCAGACTATAAGCTCTTGTTCCTCCCTGAATAGGACTTGAAGAAAACTGACCCTTCAGAAGAAAAAAAAAAAAATCTAAACCACACATCTTATTTTTATAACATTAACTTTGGCTAATATATATATATATAAAGTGTTCTAAAGTGTTCTAATTTGAAAACTTAATATGGGAGCACTGAGAAAGACTAATCCTTAACAGTGACAATCTCTATCATTAGTTTACCTTAAATATTTCAGTGCAACTCTTTACCTGAACTTTATGCCTCCACATAGGAGAAATGAGCAATGGACTCAAACTGTCACATAATACCAACTAGGCCTATTATATCCATTAGATTTAAGAACCCTGGGAAACTTAAATAGAGAATTAATGCTATCTGTGTATCAAGTCAAGTATCTGATCTAAATTTCAGCAGCAGGCAAAACATGAAACTATTTCTTCTTAAAAAAGGAAAATTATCTTGCAAGAATGCAACCACTATTATGTTACAGGAATTCTTTACTAGGTTAACATAGTAACCTTTTTTTTAAGCCACACTATTCCTAGGGTCGGGTTTTTTTCCATGCACTTCAGCCACCAAACAGATGAAACCATATCACGTAAACCAGTTCCGCTGTGCTATGTCCACCTTGGAAAAAAGTTTACTTTGTTTAATTTAAAGAACAGTCATTATGTCTATTCATCTGAAAACTCTGGTCAATGGGAAAAAAAAAAAGGCACACTTAGCACTCCATTCAAAGATCCACAAGTAATGTCTTCCATTATTAATGAGTTTATGAGCTGTAAGAGAAATAATTATATCACAAGTTCATATCAACTGGTATTTTAGAGAGTAGTTCGTGAATTTAAACAGGACTTTTTCTGTATACCCATTTTATGAAAAAGAAAACGTTTCAACATGCTTTCAGCAAGTCTTCTGCATGTTTTCATTTCTACTTCCATTTCTAACATAACATTAGAACATAACTTGTTCTATACAAAAGAATAGCAGCACAACAAAATAATATGATAAAATAAAAAGTCAGTAATATATTCTTTCAATACTTTTAGTTCACATAGTTTTTTCCGAATTCGGAAAAAAAAAGGAAACCACCATCCTCAAGTCTAGCACCTACTCCCTCATAAAGTACATCCCATGCAGCCCACAAAACAGGCCACTTACTGAACTAGATGTGTCCAATGGGCTTCTGCACCGGACTGGAGATAATTCTATTGAACAAAGCACTCCAAGTGGTTGACTACCGCATGGACTATGCAAAGAAGGGGACAAACATGCAGATACACTTCCATTTTCTTCTAAAAACAGCTTTCTTCTGAGTGATGAAGAGCTCAGATTTTCCTGAGACTGATCTGCCAATTCTTCAGTTCTAAAATATTCACCTAGAAATTGTGGGAAAAAGTTGTTTCCAACAAGAATGCAGAAAAAAAGAAATCTTCCACTACAGAGAGATATATAACTAAATTAAAACATTCAATTCAATTTACCAATGCAGCAAGTAATTAATCTAATTAGGCACCACTGCAAAGGGTCCACTCAGTTCACAAAGGTTCCACTTCTGCCTACCATCTCTTAATACTAGGGTCTGAATTTAAAACAATATAAAATATACGTATTTATATAGGCTAGCATCTACTTACTGGTCTTTTCCCAATTCCTCACATCTGAGTTGCAAAAGTGCAAAAGTGATTATTTTACTACCCAAGCAAAACTAAACTCCTTTTCAGGTCTCCCACGTGTTTAAATGGTCTTTGTGATACATCCAGAGGCAACTGGGTATTCCTTGTAGAAGACATTTTTAATGAACTCACAAATTATGTGTTGATGGAAGCATTTGTTAAGACAAAAAACAAAGACAATAGATATGGTACTGTTTTCCTGTTTTAATTTAGATTCATTTCAATACTGGGATAAATGCACACAGATGAAACCCTCTGAGCTGGCTGTATCATGTTCCCACATGAGCAGTAAGAACACGCCTTTCCAGCCTGAGAAGCTTGAGAAGGTGGCAGCAATTGCTTGATGTAGCTTTTATAACTGGACAGTTAATTTGGACTGTTGCCTCCTCACTCAGCAGTCATGACTTGTTTGCCACCACAGAGCCTCTAGTCACCACCTTGGCTTCAGTTAAATTAAAGGCAGGGTTACAGCACAGCTTTACTCAAGGCAAGGTTGGGCTATGAGCCTCAAGGCCAGTCATCTCTAAGTCAAACAGCTCTGCTGAGTTAAGTAGCTGCTCTGTTTGGGGGAGGCAGGAGTTATTTTCTGCTTACTACCTTTTCTGCATTTGTTAACTGTTAATTTCATACAATCACAGAATATCTGAGTTGGAAGGGACCCACAAGGATCATTGAGTCCAACTCCTGGCCCTGCACTGGACCATCCCTAAGAGTCACCATGTGCCTGAAATTATCATCCAAACGCTTCTTGAACTCTGTCAGGCCTGGTGCTGTGATCACTTTCCTGGGAAGCCTGTTCCAGTACCCAACCATCCTCTGGGTAAAGAAGCTTTTTCTAATATCCAACTTAAACCTCCCCTGACACATCTTGAGGCCATTCCCCCAGGTCCTGTCACTGGTCACCTTAGAGAAGAGATCAGTGCCTGCCCTTCTGCTTCCCTTCATGAGGAAACTTTAGACTGCAAGGTCTCCCCTCAGTCTCCTCAGGTTGAACAATTTCCAGTTGTCCTCCATATCCCTCCTATTCTATCTTTATGTCCACACTCAAATCATATTATTTAAGTCACATGTCCTGTGCAACACGCACTAACTGTCTATTTAGAACACATACTTTCAACTCATTCATTCATTTGGTTCTCAGTATTTCATAAGACAAAAACACCCAGCAAACATTTAGACATTCATAAATACAGACATTGCATGACATACCCAGTATTTTCTCTAAATTAATATCCACTGGCAAAGACAGTACTGTCTGACAAGCAGCTGCAATGAATAAAACCAACAAAATTAGCTTAGTGACCTTTTACTAAAACTGTAGAGACAAACATTCACTTTCAAATTGCACTGCAATTGAGCTATTTAAATTACAGCTGCAATAAGGAAAAGTGTTAATTAAAGCTGTGATTTTGTTTGACAACACTATATGCAGCCACATGAGGCCTGGCGATAAAAAAAAACAGGAGTTGTAAGAATGCCTCTCTAGAGGCTTTTATGTTAACTGAGGAAAGAGGTCTCTGAAGAAAGGAAGGATTCAAAAGGAAATGGGAGAAAAATTATCAAAATACCCTGGGGAAAAACACTACCTATTTATCTAAAATGATATAGTTTAAAAGATGTATTAAGATTTCTGCTATTTATTTGGCATGGAAAATAATCAAGATTCTCTAACCTTTAACAATCCAACACATTAAAGGTTTCCTGAAACTGTAATTTACCCATAAACATGAGGCTTACACTCACTTCTTAATTCAGAAAAAGTGCATACATCGAGTTGGAAAAAATGCACTCCACAGTCTTACACAGGACTTAATCTTTTTACTTCAGAAAAAATACCAGAGAATATAATAGAATTAAATTACTATGAGAAATGGGTATTAAAATTAATAGTACCATTTAGGTCAAGAAAAACTATTTCTACAGGAGTATTAACAAACAAATAATTCCCCTTTTAAATTAAATAGCCATTTAAAATGGGTTATTTTGCTTAAGAGAAAGCCTGTAGTTTCAGACATTGCCTTGTACTCACCATTGCTCTTCCCAGGCTGCAAGCTTAGCTGTCTTCCAATTGGAGAAATGCTATTTAGATTGATAGCTGTAAAACATATAAGAACTTAAATTTAAGCATTCATTGCATATAGAGTTAGAATATTTAATACAACTAAACAAAACTTTTGCATCGAAGTTTGGAAGAGATTAGGAAGGAGTAATGAGAAAAGGTTGCTATTATACCTGATAAAGAGAATTTCAGCACCTTTCTATTCAAACAAAGCAGAGTGAAATATCATCAACACTGCTCAGACATTTGTCTCCTGCACCCTCCTCTACATTAGAGAGATTTAAAACAAACTAGGTTACACTTAGCTAAACAGGCTGTGTTCAAGTAGAACACATTTCCATAAAATCACTCAGCCTGGACTTGAGGTGAAGAAATATTTTGTGGTTTTTATACAGCTAAAGAACACGTCAGACCATTTTTCTTTACCGTTCACTTTTCCAGATCTTGGATTATGGCTCATGTTCTCTGCTCAAAAAATGATGACCTTACAATTGACAATTAAAAATACACTACCCACAAGCTGCATCTCCACAATAAAAAAACTTTTAAGTTTAGCCTTCTCCAAATCTTGAAAAATCACCACATTTACTATGTATTCTGCTGGTTATATATAAACTTCAGCAACAATAGCATTAAGAATAAAATCTAACGTTGGCATAAACATAATGAACTTAGGAAACCCATGAGCAGCGACCATGAGCTACCAGGACACTAAGATGACAATAGGAATTTATGCAGCAAGGGTAAAAAATATGGAACTCCATTTTCCATATGCTTATACGGTGAGGAAAGCAGTCAGAATAAGGGGGACATGCAAATATCAGAAATAAAAAGCAAAGTACAAGACTTGGCTATTACCAGTATCAACAGTGCAATCCTGTGTGCAAATTAAATTGGTTAAAAAGAGGTTTATTAAAGTAGAAAGGTTTAAGAACAAAACCCAAAAATAATAAAAACGAAAAATCATAAAGAAAGACTCTTGATTAACAAATAATTTTTAAACAAAGAAAGCACTTGGAGAGAACAGCTGAAAATCTATCAGTTGTGCCATATTTTATCACCGGTTCTTAAAATTTAAATTAATATTGAAATAAATTATGCTCGATAATTTCTCCAAAAGCTACACTATTTTGGATGGACACACAAAAGCAACTTACATTTAGTTGAATTAAACTGAGAAACTTGTTTGCCTTCATGTTCAATCCAAGGAGAAGGAACTATGAGTCTTTTTGTGAAAAACTAGAGCAGAATAAAAACAAGCATGTCACCACTTTTAAAAAATTGGCAATTATCAACTTAAATTTAGATCAGTATCCTGAACAAGAAAAATTGCAGAACATATTTCATTATTTCAGGCCCAGAGAGATTAAGGAAAAAATAAGTTGAAGACCACCATATTCTTTACGACACATAGCACCTCAGATCTTTCAGACTGAAAACTTAAGAAAAGTTTCATTTAACAATAATTACTTATTTAAAAAGTTGAATTGTCACTGCCCCACTTATTGCACAGTAGTTAAAAATAATTCTTTTAAAGTTTTCACTTTTTTAATTTGTATTTTGACAATTGAGCTATTTCACAGAAGTGATAGAGAGACACCATTTCAGTAACTGTATCTATCATCACAGTTGCACTATGAACACCCTGACGCTGAGGAGATGAACACTATTACTTCAAAAAATACACAGCAAACCCTGTTTTCACAATAAATGCAAGACTCAAAGTAAATGAAAAAAACTCAGCTTGAAACACAGCTATTAAAGGCATAATTTTTATCAGAGACATGGTTTCAAGCTGTTCAGCTGCAGAATCCATTAGGTTATACCTCACAAAGAAGAAAGACCCTTTTTAATGCAGCTACAGAACAACACAGCTGTAGGTCAACTACACAGCGCCTTGATGGAATCATAAAATATATTCTTGTTTGCAGAGACAGAAACTGACAAACTTGCCTACTAGAGCCTTATTTTACCTTTTTTAAATTGAAATTACATTTAAGATTTCTATAGTGAACATTTGAAACATTTTTCCTTCTCTGCTACACAAATGGATAGTAAAAACTAAAACGAAAAATGGATGGAAATATATACAAGCTACCACAATAAAGCAGTACATCTAACTAAGCAGACTTTGGAAGGAACAAAAGAAATCACAAGAATTCCGCAATATTTTAAAAAAATGCAACAAACCACTAACAGCTACTGTAAACCCCCAAATGCTCAATCATTATTTTTAACCTGAAGTTAACTATTTTTAAGATAGGTTACAGCTACATTACCACTAGCCAAGCTACACGAAAGAAAAAAATCTGTTGTTTTGACCTACAGGTTTGTGAAAAAAGATAGGAAGAAAAAGAACATGTGGATTCCAACTACAATGGATGAGGATGCAAAATTACTTTATTACTGAAATATAACAGGCTTTTGAGGTTTGAAATCCTATAATAGACCTGGATCTTTTTTGTAGACAAAAAACAAATCAGTATTTGATAGCACAGAATTTTATTACCTCCTCAATAGCTTTTTGCCTTCTGTCTTCTGTCTCCTTATCAATTCTAAGTAACAAATGAAAAACAACTCAATTATCAAAACCATCATGTAAGAAAAAATGTAAAGTCCAACCATGTAATAATTTATAAATGCTCAAGAGGAACTTTATAAATGAGATTACACTACACCCTAAATTGTAAGATGTTTTTACTGTTATGTGCAATAATTTTATACTATAAATTTAGAAATATAAATGCAATTCTCAGCTCCATTCATTTGAAAATGATCTGTACCATTTGTAAGTACACATTTGCAAATCATCTATTTACTCCTTGTATCAGCAAGTCTGGACAAAAACTCAGTCACAACTGATCTTCCAAAATAATGTCATATGAATAGATTTTACTATTAGTTACCATGAGATTAATCTTACACTGTAACACCAAGCAGAATAAAAAAACAGGATACAAGGAATTGAAGGGCAACTGAAGACACTCCTGGAATTTGCAAACTCAATTCCTGACACAGCCCACTTTCCCAGCACAGAGTTCTCTTCGCCAAATAGAGAGTCTGCCATATTTTTTCCCATCTAGAATATAATGTCATATCTCAGTTTCTAACAATGAACATATTCTCTTTTGCAGCTTTTAACCTAGCTTTTAAAAAAATATTGTAGTTACTTTAGCCATGACGTGTGAGACTCTGTATTTCCTCTAATGGTCACCTTCAAGTCTCACTTGGTTACTACTACGGAATTTATTGTAAAATTTTTTGAAGCTTACAGATGTTCATCATTGTCTTAGCTGAATCACACAATGGTTTCATATACAGTTAGTACACTTGAATTAACCTTCACTAATTTTAGAAATCAGTCAGATAACACAACATTATTAGCTAACAAACACACACACAGATGTGCCTGATACATAAATTCTCTTTCACAGCTCTTTCTTTCATGCTTATCACACTTTCAATATATCTACAATGCTTGGACATGCCATCTTCAATTATGTCTGCCTAGATGATGCTAAAGGGACAGTTCTATGAAGACATTTGCCCAAAATTCAGTTACTGTACCAAAAAAGAATAAGCATACAATCATTGTATATTTATGCATAGTGGATCACAAGTAATAAGCAGAGGAACTGGGAGAACAGCTCCCACTAGAAGTGCTGGTTAGTGTAAAAGAGGACCTTTTTTTTCTTTAGAACTCCGGAAAAATAACAAAGTGAAAATGTCATATATGTTTAACAAGAATAAAACCAAGACTGTCTTGTATGCAACTTCAAGCAACATAGCACTTGCAGTTGTGACACAGAGTATGCAAGATGCAGACAAGATATCTTTTAATAATTAACGAATAATAGCATAGCATCCAATTTAGAAACATTCAATTTCTATCAGTAGAAATAAAAAAGGAAGAGGAAATTTTGTGGACAAGGCTGTGTCAGTGTGTCTGCTCAGTTACTGACAGACTATTTTTCACTAACAAAGTCTGCCAGAAAAGCATTCTCCTAAACATCTTACAAGCAGTTTGATAAACTCACAGCACATAGATGATGCCTAGTTTATGGAAACAGTAATACTACACAAAATCAAGTCTATATATGATACATACTCGGACTTTTCCAAGTGCTTATAAGCTTTTACACTGTGCTACTCCTCAGACTGTTTTACTACATTACAGAGATTTAACAGTTTAAAATAGTTATACATGGAATTACCTATGCTTGTGGTTGTTTGCAATTAATTCAGAAAATTACTTGTTAACAAGCATTATAAACTATCTCTTTTAACAAGAGTACACAGTTCATGTAACATTATCCGTGGGCTTCAAAAACTCAATTCTTTTATCACAAACTTTTAACATCAAGAGCTGTATTTATGACACTTTTGTTTCCATAAAACTGTGTTTATGAAATCTAAATTAAGTGTCCATGCAAAATCCTACACACACATTTGTATACAGATATGCATTTAACCACGTACAGTTTGCAGCCATCAGAAATAACCTCCCTCTGTACTACACTGAAACATGCAAGCATGGACAAAGCAGATCTACACATAGTCAAACCAGCCTCTTTTTAGTCACAGGAGACAATTAAAAAAAAAAAAATCACAATGGGTATCAAACAGCGGGACAGCCTAAAAGGACCCACTGAGACAACAACACATTTATATCTATGGGCCATGTCAATAATCATCATCGGAATTGTCAGCTAAACCATCTAGATTAAAGCTTGTTTGTGGGTGTCCAAATAGGCTTCCTGAAACAGTGCAATTAACTCCCTAAAAAACATAAGGCTTAAGGCTATGTAACATATAAAAAGCATTAGAGTATGAAACCTACTGGTTGCTAGAGGAAGGCCAGAAAACAAATGGCTATTAAGGAAAAAAAAATATTGACATCAAGACATAGTGATTCACAGATACAGCTGAGGACAGTTATACTCCTTCTACCGTTCTTCCTATTTAAAAAAAGAGAGATGTAGGTTCAATCAGACACTAAGAACAGTAAGTCTATTTCACAGTATTTTTTAGGAGGAGAGTGTTGGAACAGGTCGCTTGGAGAGTAGTTAGATGCCCCCTAATCTGAGTGACCTGATCTAGACAGGATGGAAATTGGTTTATCACCCTATTACTGTGATGCTTCATGCCACGTCAATAAAGCAAAAGAACAGTGTTCCAGTATTAATGATAAGTTAACTGCATAAAAACATATTGCAAAGTTACCTAGCATGGCTCAAATACATTGCTTGGCGTCGAACATCTTCTGAGTCAATTTCCACAGGATTTATTAGAGCAAGCTGATCAATAGACCATCTAAATTTTCCTGGTGTCTGAAAAAAAGAAACAGGCATCTTAATGCTTGCTATTCTAAAAGGATAAAAATAAAACTACAGAACAAATCTCAATGGAACAACACAATCACTGCTTCCATATAGTTTCTGATAATCAAAATAGTTTCTATTTAAATTATTTACTTTTTAAAAAATTAAGTCACTCAGGCTTCTTACCCTGGTAGTAGTATTACAGTGATTTACATGATAATATTAAATGGAAAGTTATAGCTAATATTTACAAACTGAGATGTCAATTTCTTCTCAATTTCTGAGGACAGACCTAGTAAAGATACATAACTTCGGATAAAATTTAGTCGTTTCTAGATTGCCACAATCCAAATTGGGGTTCCATAAACACCCAGTGTCTGTACCTAAACCACGTTATCCAATAAAAGAGTAGTCTTCCTTTCACCTCCCACGTCGAAGACTGAAGAGTTGCAACCTCATATGTATCTTGCAAAGTCTCCCTCATAATGCCATAGTGCACAACAAAATCCAATTCAGAAATAAAGCAGTTTCACCCCTTTACATAACAATTAACAAGTACTGTTCAAATACATTTGAAAAATTATCTACCAAGTAAGTCTTTTTAGTTTCATTAGCACAGTATTTTCTCTACTGCTTACCAGAGAATAATTTCTACTACAAACCAAAATGTAATTTGCAACTAAAAGTTGTATATACACAAAATCATTAACTTGAATACAGAAACAGCTCATAGCAGAAATGCAACTAAGTTTTATTATTTAGGAACTGTGGCTTTTTTAGCACTCAGTCACTTAATATCTAAGGACTAGATAAAAATAGAAAGGTAGGAAGACTAAGCAACAAGATTAGTATTAAAAGCAGCATATTTCTGTAAAGAGAAGAAACTCCAAATGCTACCAAAATTCTTTATCTTAATATATATGTTAAAGTACACTAAATAAAATACCCTTTTAAATGCATTTGAAAATATTAACGTTCCATATACATAGTTACACTGCTAAAGATTAGAACTTACTGATGAGGAATTCGTTGACTTAAAGACCGAAGGACTGGACACAGTCTGCTCCTGAAGAGTGTAATAATCACTGGGGCTTTCAAAAGGATTCAGGATTGCAACTCGTCCTGGAGTTTCTGGTGCTATCTGCATTTTGGATTCTTCTGTATCACCCATAACACTAAGCTATACCTGAAAAAGAGAGAGAGACGGGAAAAATTAAGGGAAATAATGAAATCACAATTTTGACATTTTAGGGTTATGCTGAAGGCTTTAAGAAGAGATGATCAATCGTTTTAAGGTGCCAGAAGCATTCAAAGGACTAATGAAAACGAAGTGAGCTTTGGCTTGGACCTACTGGCATAAAGCCGATAAACAAGGCTGGTATAAACAACTAAAAATAAACAGAACCTAAAAAACCGAGACAAGAACGGGCACGAAAAAGGGAATTAAGAAAAGAGCAAACAAATACCAAAAAAAAACAAGCAACCAAAAAAACAAAACAAAACAAAACCAAACAAAAAACCCCAAAAAACAACAACCACCCACGAACAACCCCCAGAAGAAACAGAGCGGTCAGGAAGCCAAACGCGCTCCTGGGGGGCAGCTCACGCACCCAGGGGTGGTACCCAGGGGCTTCGGGAACAAGGAGAGGTCACAGGACGCGGGCAGCACGGTCTCCCCGCCCGCCCCGCGGTGCCCGCACGCCGAGCAGCGACCACGGAGGGGGACGGAGCGGCCAGAGGGGGCTGCGGGCGGCGAGCCCGCCCTCGTCCCCCCGCACCGGCGCAGCCCAGCAGCCCCTGCCCGCGGGCAGGCCCTGGGGCTGCGGGAAGGAGGACGCGCGGCGCTGCCCGCGGGCTGGGGCGGCAGTAACGCCCCGAGCCGGTTCCGCCTGGCCCAGGCGCTGGAACCGACCACCCTCCGCCGCCCCAACCGGCCTGGCGCGGCCCGCCCCGGCCCTAGAGGGCTGCGGGCGGCGGCACCGCTCCGTCCCGCTGCGGGGCCACCCCCCGAGCCCCCGCGGCGGCAAACGCGACGGGAGCCCCACGTGAGGGGACCCCCGCTTAGCGCCTTCTCACTCTTCTCCCCGGGACGGTGCCACCGCGCCGAGCCGCTCTCCGAGTGCCCGGGCGCCGCGGAGGAGGGGGTGCCGCGGGTGCGGAGTGCGGGGCAGCCCCCGCCGCCGTTACGGGGCCGTCACCGCCGCGCCGCTCGCTCATGGGCCCCGCTCGCCGCTCCCGCCCCCGCCGCGCCGGCCGGCCCTTTAAACAGCCCCGCCCCCTCCGCCCGCCTCGGACCAATCACGGCGCGCGGCCTCCGCCACCGGGCCAATGGCAGGGCTCCCTCTCTCTCGAACGGGCCAATCGGCAGGGGCGCCGCCGCACGAATTCGAAAGAAAGCCCGCCCCCCCGGGGCCGTGCCGCTGCGCCGGCGTGCCGCGCGGGGCCGTGCCGTGTTGCGGTTCCGGGGCAGGCGTGTGGGGGCCGCCATGGCGAGCGGCGCCGCCGGCCTGAACGCGGTGCGGGAGACCATGGACGGTGCGTGGCGCTGCGGGGCGAAGGGGGCGCGCACGGGGCGGCGGCCAAGAAACAGCGCTGAGAAGCGGCTCCGGCGCTCCGGTTCCTCCTAGTCGGGATGGAGGAGAAAGCGAACGCCCCGGGCGCCTCTCGTGGGAAGAGGGGTGCGGGTTACGGCTGCTGGAAGGTGTAGCGCGTAGCAGTGTCTTTATTTTTGCCTCGTGTTATTCACAGTGAGTGAGAACGCTTTAAACACCCACGTAGTGCGAGTGAATTTTGGACGTCGAGTGCCTTTTCTTGGGGATCTTCAGTTAGCTAAGTGCTTAATAGCGAATACTGTTGGGTTTTAGTGTTTATAAATATAGGTATGTTTTTACCGTGCTTTCTCGCTGTTTGTACCGGATAACGCAGATGGTGCTGCCTGGCTCTGTGCGCCTTGGATTTAAGCCCGGGGGAAAAGAAGTGTGTGGAAGGGAAAGGCAGGGCCAGCCTGTGACACTGCCAGTACCTGATGTGAGCCCTCGTTCTCCTGGATGGCTCAAGTCAGAAAACAGAAGTAAAACTCAATTAAAAAAAACAAGCAAACAAAACCAAACCGAAACAAACAATATAGTGAAAAAGCTTTGAGAATAGTAGTCAGTGTTACGGAATTAGAATAGTTTCTGATGCAAAAAAAAAAACCCAAACCAAACCCAAAACTGTTATGGTATGGGGAATGTGAGAGTAGTGGCACCAGGAGTGCTGGGAAATATTTTGGAGATTTATAAGCAAAGAAATGTGAGCAGGTGAGTAAAGGTCAGGTGTTCACTTACTCTTCTGACCTGACTACGAGGAATGAAAGCTGGTACACATCCTGGAGTTGTTTCTTAGTGTAGTGCATAACTCTGGAAATTCTGTCAAATGCCTATGCCAAAGCCTCATATGCAGAGTGGAAAGCTGCCAAGAAATCCTCTGAGGGTTGTTAAATGTGAAGACTTTCTCTGGAAATGCCCTAATACAAGAGTAAAGGCTAGGGAGAACAGTTGGGGGGTATTGCTTTGCGTTTGTTATTTTCTCAGCATCTTCCCTTCTCTTGAAGTTATGAATACTGTAACGTAAGGATTTCTTAGCAAAGACCTTCGCTAGTCGGGCTGGTGTAAAAATTAGCGTTTCAGACAGTGATTTTCACTCTCTGACCTGCTGCTGGTGGCAAGCCAGTAGAATTATGGCTCCTCTGGTGCTGCAAGAGGTTAAGATTAATTTGTGCAGACAGAGATTTGTTTGGGAAGGACAGAGAGTCTAAGTTCTGGTAACTATATTTGACGACTATTCTATCCATTTGTACAGGAATGTTTTGGGCAGGATGCATATGTGGATATAAAGGCAAAGGCTTTTGAGAACAGATATGGGAAGTGCACTGATCTTGAGATTTAGGAGCCCAGGTTCTCCATGTAAAAACGTATATATTTTGTCTAGGATAGACGTAGCTATTTAGCGGTTGTTCTTTTCAGAGTTAAGAGCACGAAATTGTGGAAAGACTGCTACGTTTCTCTGCCAAAGACACTGCCTTGACTAGTGACAACAGCTCTTGCTGACATAAAAAATTGAAACTTATCTTCAGTTAGATTACTGCTCTGCCATCAATTAAGTCACATGCTTAGTAAAATTTTTGATAGATTTTAAATGGTTAAAAAAAGTAATAATTGTTTCTTTCTGGGAAGTTTTTAGTCCTTCTTAGTTCTGTAGCTCTTAAACATTCAATGTCATTTTATTGCAACTGCATCAGTTTGTTACTTGAAGATGCTTTTGTATGGACAGGGTGTGCATGTATAATGTGTTTGGAATGGTTTGCTTTAAAGCCAGCAGGAACAGAATGTCTTGAGGTGGAGAAGGATGGAAGCTTTCCTCCTGGCTTGTAGATAGGACTTTGGACTGACAGACTGCTTTCATGTCTTCAATTTGTTTGTATTCTTAATCCAGCCTACTTGTGTGGGCTTCAAGAATATTTTCACACCTAGAGATTTTTTTCTCTGTGACTTCAATGAAACTGACTGGATACATTAGGTTGTCTTGGGTAAGTGTGACTAAGGATGTCACTGGTATACCAAGGAATATTTTCATAGTTGTCAAGTGGACAGTAGTCATTTGTTATGATGCTTTTACGTGTCGAGAAAGACCTAGTACTTCACTTTTCCCTAGGTTGGGGGAGGTCTGGTTACAGAAACTGTGTGAGTAACACCTGTACAAAATCAATCTATATTGGAGTTTAGCTTCAGGATGGAGCTTACTGTAGAAAAGAGAAACAAAATCTCAGTGAGTTGTTCTGTTGCATCTTTGACAACCTGTTTATGAGAATCAAAGCTAAGGGGCCTTCCAGAGAAACTTATGGAGAAGTAAGAGAGATATGATTAGAATCTTCTTCTCCAAAAGGTCTCACACTGACATGTGGTGCTGCTCTTGATTCAGGATGCATAAAATTGAATAGTATTGCTTATCATTAAACTTGTGTTAATGTTAGATCTAAGGTCAGGTTTAGTTGTGGAGGAAGGTGGCTAGAAAACTGCTGATGTCCTCTGTAAAAGCTTTAACAATGTGCTTCCTGGTCCATTTCAGTAGGGCATCATCAGTATCTGAAGTTCAGAAGCACAGTGTTTTTATAGCCTACCTTTTACTTAATTGGTAAGCATGTTAATTGTTGAATTCTTCACTTATTTTTTTACTTTTTCAAAATGTATTATCCAGTATTAAGTTTCCTGTACCAGAAAAGGATGATGTTTATGTTGGAAGCCGTAGCTTTTAACTTATGCTGGAAAGCTGAAGATGAATGCTGTTGTTGAAGTTCAGACTGCAATGGACAACTGCCATGTTCACACTCTACTGTAGAAGTTAAATGTTGATGAATAATGATTTTGAGAATTGAAATTTCATAGTCTGTAGGGACCAAAGTGCTTTAATTTTTTCTGTTGCAGTTCTGTTTGAGATTTCAAGAATATTAAACACTGGCTTGGATATGGAGACATTGTCTATTTGTGTGCGGCTTTGTGAACAAGGGATAAACCCAGAAGCATTATCATCTGTTATTAAAGAACTGCGCAAGGCTACAGAAGCTCTAAAGGTAATGCTTTTGTTTAAAGAGCTTATAAATTTGTTTTTAAGAGTTGGATGTACATGCAACTTGCTATACTTCAATTCGTAAATTGTACTTCAAGATATGATTCATATTGAAATCAGGAAAATGAACTGTTCCATGGAAAAGGCATTGAATACAACTAAATTAAACATGATGCTGGAAACGGTACAAATAAAATAGTTAGATTAACTCTTTTGAAGGGGAAGAAATAAAAAACAAAAACCATGACCAAACCCCACAGATTTTTATTCTGGGCATTTGTAGTCACCATTCGCCCCCTTACCTGCATCGTATCACAAATACATTGCTACTTTCTCCTTTAACCAATATGACCTCATTTCTACAACCTCAGACTTTACAGTATGTAGCAGTACTTGTAAACGGGTACATGCAGCTTGGTAGTGTAATCTTCACATATTGCTTTCACCACATTAACCTGTGCCTTTAACCTCTCCACAGACCAGCAAGAGGGGATTTCATGGCGTGTGTATATATAGAGCTTTTCATGTATTAGCGTTTACCTCCTGTTTAACTAGTAGAGGGTAACAGTGGTTTAAAAACAAATCCTCACTCGACTTTTAAAGGATTTTCATTCTCTATGGCCTATCTAAACGTCACAATCATGATTGTCTTCTAGTGGATCTATTTGTTTGTTTCTGGGAGGTGGAGGGGGAAACCTGCATACTTTATTTTTAACTTAACATTTTTCTGTACTCATGCACATTTTATATTTGTGCTTAAATGCATGCATACATATGCATTTAACTATGTTATATAAGTAATTGAGGGCTGTTTTACTTTTTCATTTGCTTTTTACTGTTGCTATCTTTTGACTGTTTGTCCCATAACTGCCTAAAATCCTCCACTGTCAGTCTTCAACAATGTGCCTTGTGGGTTGGGTTGAGTTATTCAGTAATAAAAAGTAATGTTCTTAATCAAATAAGTGGCAGTGTGACTTATACAATGATAGCTAGTGTAATTCTTCTAAGTTTTTTGTCAATAGCTTATCTGTATGAGTGGGAATAATAATTACCACAAATTACATCAAGTAGTAAATTCCAGAGGTAAACATATTCATGCATTTGAACACTTCTTGAAAGCATTAGGGTAAAATGTACAGGATACGAGTTGCTCAGATACAGGACATAAAATTTAACACAAACAAGCAGGAACAGCTATTTTAGAAAAGGGTAATGGCAATTAACAGCATTATTTTTTTTTAAATAGTGTTCATTAGAGAAATGTTCATAAGTAGCTCTGCGTTTTTAAGTTTTCTTTTTTTTAAGTTCTAGGAAAATTAAAATAGTTACAAGAAAAGATTAAATTTAATCTATATGGTGACTCTTTTGTTAACTTGCAATAAGTGTTTTTTCTGTTTCTAGGCCGCTGAAAATATGTCAGGCTGATATGGGCAAAGATTTCTGCATGAGAAGAATGCTAAGATAAACTTAGCAGGAGCTCTGAAGATTGCCACTATTCAGATAAAAATGAAAGAAGTTTGTATGCAAAGGTTTCAGAATATTTCTGTAATATTATTCAAAAGAATAGTGTATATAATAGCTTTGAAAAATTTTTTAATAATTCACCAGTAATATCATTACTTGGTATTTTTGTGAACTGTTTGTGAATGTAATGCAATTGCTCTTCTTTGGCATCCAATACTTTTAAAATCATGCCAGTTACTGTACATCTGTTGAATTTACTAGCATGTACAAATGAATGTTGTTATAGTGAGTGTAGCTTTGTTAATGCATCCTTTAGAAGTGCAAGTATATCCTGGGTTTTATCTCTTGCTTTGATGAAAAACTACGTGTACAATTTTAGCCTTGCTTTATGGACCATAGAGGAATGAAGCCTAGACTGACTTTATTTTAATTAGAGTAAGGGCAGTGACTTAAGTATCAATTTGATAGTAAGAAGTAAAGCATTTTTTATAATATAGGTAATGAATTGTCTTTTTGATTTTGATTCAAATTGGTGGGAAAAGTGTTTTACGTAGATAACAAAGGTGCTTCAGTTATCCATGCAGAAATGTACGTAAATTTAAACTCTAGATGACGTGGGATATTTTACAAAGATTAAATGCTACATTTGTTCCATTTGTTCCAACTACTAGATCTAAAAATATTACGTCTGTATGTTATTGCTTAGTCAAAGCATAAATGAGAAGCATCAGATTTGGTTGATGAATATCAATGAGTCTTAAATGGTTGGTATAGAAATGTCATCTCATTTAGAACTAGTAATCTTTACTGGTGCCAGAAGAAGTGTTAATTTCCAGTAAATATCCTTTCATCCAGAAATTCTGGTTTGTAAGAAAATAATTTCTTGTGTATTCTTCACCTGCTGCTTTTAAGCTTCTTTTTTTTTTTTTAAAGCTTTTTTGATTTTGGTTATCCTAGTTTCAAGGTGTGGTGCTAATGGGACGCAAAGGAACTCCAGAGTTAATAGGGTGAAGCACATTTGGAAATGAACCTGTAATCTTTGTTAAGCCAAAAGTTATATTTGTGCAGAGATAAAAAGTTCTTTCTACTCTGGGAGTTTACAGCATATGCACTCGAGGTCATAGCTCTACAAAAAGCAATCAAGGAGGCTAAATACTTCAAATTGCTGGTAGAGAGAATAGAAAAATACTTATATTAAACTGAATCACAGTTAGCCTGTCCAAAAAATCATTACAAGAGGACGCTGTAAAAATTTCTGGATAACCAAGCTGGGGAACTTATAAATGGTGTCATTTTGCACACTCACAGCACCAGTCTACAAAGGATTTTAAGTGATCATGGCTTGAATATTGGGTGTAATTTCTTTCTTTAAACAGTAAGATATCCTTAGTATAAAAATATTTCAACAATGAAATTTATCTTAGGAAATCTGATAAGTCAGTAAAACATCATGAAAACACCAGGTCAGATGAGCACGAATTAGCAGTTAGTTCTTTTACTTAATTTTGTGTAGACTCAGGGCTACATGTCAAAAAAGAGAAAAGATGTGGGGAGCATTCTTGTTGTTCTCAGGAGTCACATCTAAATCTGTGAGATTACCCCATGTAACTTGAACTCTTAAGCTCTGAAAACTCTGGAAGTTTTCAGTAAACTATAGCAAATGTGCCCAGAGTAATAATGACATTTTATTAGAATGCATGTTTCTTGTGGTGCATTTCCTTTTCCTCCATTGCCAGATCTTCGAGTAATTCAGGAAGTTATGATGACTTGAATGCCACTCTATTGACTACTTTGGATTTATGTATTTCCAGGGGTTTTTCTAACTTGTTAGCTTGATTTTGATTTGCGTCCTATGTCCTTGAAATCCTTAAAAAGAACTTGCAATTGAAATATGAGAAAAATATAATTTGTATAACTATATATAATTCTTGGTCTGTCCAGTAAATTGTATCTACCATTTTGCCATCAGTAGGCTTACAGTTCCTATGCATTTAGACACTTTCTGGTGGACCATTTGTCATGCAGAATTATAGAAGCAGGGGATGTCTTTGACATTCAAAACCTCAATTTGATGTCTATAAAACTAAAAATGCATTATTGTTATTATTACATGGAACTAAATGGTAATATTGGTTACATAATATTAATTCATATACTAAAGGGAGAACATGTTGTTTCTCAGAACTAGCATAAGAGAACTGCTGGCTTTTGGTTTGGGCTACCATCCAGAACAAATACAGTCAGTATTTGTTTCTTCTTCCTGGTAAGAAATAAAGAAAATCCCTCTAGTAGGAAGTTACATATTGGAAATGTTTCCTGCTGTAAGGTAAGTCTGTCATTTAATAGCATCCCCATTATGTGATCCTGAATGCTCAGACTTAGCATTGATGACTGAGAAGTTGTGTCTGTATTTGTGACACGCACCGCCTTCTACTACGTTTAACTAAGAAGCCAAGCAAACAGCACATGCTTTTTGTGTGTGCTCCTTACTTATGTGCTCCTGAAACTCTTCAAGATAAACATAGGAATAGCTATACAGGTCCTGACCAAAGTTGGTTTTTTCTAACACAGTAGCGTCTTTTGTAGTCAAAAGCAGCTGCATGAGAAAGGGTAAGAACAATACAAGCACATTTGGTTATTTTTCTTCTGTACTCTAGCTTCTAAGTGTCTTCTATTCCAGGCTTTCCTGAACATCATATGGTTTGTCTATTTAGTAATTCTCAATGCTCAATTTTCCAGTACTTGTCCAGTTTCCTTTGGACTACATGTGCTTCCTGAATAACAGCAGCCTTTATCAATTCATGTCTGTTGCATAAAGAATTGCCACTTCTTCTTTATTTTGAACTATCTTAATTTAATGTGCCCTGCACAGTAAACCTACCATGCCTGTGCTGGTCAGTAGTCTGCAGATATGTAGCAGTCACTTTTAAATTTCCTCTTCTAAACTGAAATGCACTAGCTAAAATAGTTCTTGGGTGACCAAGAGTATTTACTGTCTTTTGAAACCTTTCTGGGTCTCATGTTATTTTCTGAGAAGGGAACCAAAACTGAATGCAACGTCAGCCATGTAGTTGAGTACTGGCCTGTCTGTTTACTTTCTTTCTCTTTATTCCTTTGCTAGTAATTCCTAGTATTTGACTTGCTTTTTTAATATGAACCAAATGTTGTGCTGTTTCCATGGCTTTATCTATTGTAACGCTCTTGAGTGGAATGTTAAGCTCAGAGGCTATTTTTTCCTATGTGAAACTATGGTGGTTTATCTCCACGTGTATAATTTTTTGTCTATGCTGAAATGCATGTCCCATTTTCTTTCCTAATCAGTCTTCCATGTGTTTCTGCAGTTCATCACAGTTTGCTAGTAGTCTTGCTACCCTCACTAACTTTGTAATTGGGAAATTTTGTTGCTTTGTCCCTTTTTTGAAGTTAAGTCATACAGCACACAACCTAGCAAAGACCCTGGTGACCTAGGGCAGGAGCTGACTGTTTATTCTCATTCCTTTTCAGTGATTGTGAATAAAATGCAGTCCTGCCTACCACTTACAGGTTCTCATTCTTACACCAAGTATCTTCAGTGTTGCATATAGCAAAGCTGTGAGAGCTTAAGCACAGTTGTGAATCCAGTCATGCAGGGAGCATGGCATGCTTGATAACTACCGGGATTGCTGACATTTGTAATTTTACATTTTAGAAATACAAACTTAAGTAAGAAAATAACTTCACATGAGATTGCTAGTACTAGAAAAGAAGATAAACATATGATCTTGAAGTCTCCATTGTAACATTAGGCAGTTTTTTCTAGAAAATTGTGTTGACCAAAAAAATGTGCTGAAAAAAAAAGCTGGATGGTGATTAGGCCAAGACACTTGCTCTAATAGGTCTGTATGCATGAAAGGTGCATATATACGTTAGCTAATGTTCTTTCCCACCTGCTGGTATCTGGGTGAGCAGATATTGGTACAATCCTAGACTCACTTTTTGATTCAAATAACTAGCTCCTTTTGAGTTGAACTTGTATGCTGTTGCACACTTTACTCCAGGGACTGCTCCTAGCAGGCTGTGTACCCAGGTCCTGTTCTTCCCCAACACTTCACCTTCAAACGCTATCATCTGCTCTTATATGCTCATAGTTTCACACTGTAGAAATGCTGCAGTCCTTATTGTTTGAATATACTATTAATTAAAAGGCAAAAAAATTACAATAAGAATCAGCAGTGACCCACCTGACAAGGTAGTAGGTAGCATGGCTGTAGACAACTTTGAAGAGATCTAATGCTGAGCAGTGGCGCTTTATATTACTATGTGTGATCTGAGATAGGGATGTAGGCATAGCTTTAGTATTAGGGATTCAGCTCTTTGAGCCACAAATATTAGTTTTTAATTAAAGTTTGGAAACAGTATTTCAAAGAATGAAAAGTATGTCAAAGTAATTTCAACATTTAAAAGAGCAAGTCAAGAGCAAGAACAGAATTGCAGACCAGTCACCTAGCATTAGCAGTAGCAAACATCCAACTGGTGAACTTGAGATTTCCTCAGCAGAGAATGAAAGACAAAAAAGTGTCAGGTAACAAAGAGACAGGAGGAGAGAAAATGGCTTCAAGTTGTGCCAGGAGTGGTTTAGATTAGGTGTTAGGATAAATTTCTTTACAGAAAGGGCTGTAGAGCATTGGAACAGACTGCCCAGGGAAGTTGCCATCCCCGGAAGTGTTCACAAAATGAGTGGATATGGCACTTCAGGACATTGTTTAGTGGTGAACATAGTGGTGGTGCTGGGTTGATGGTTGGACTTTGTCTTAAAGGTCTTTTCCAACCTTAGTGATTCTGTGTCAGTGTATGTTTCAGTTTATGCTGGACAATTTTCACTTCAAACACAATTGGCATCATTCAGTAAAAACCCAAATGTGCTGTATTGTTTTGGTGTCATGTTACCTTGGGAGTGAGATTTGAAAAAAATCCTTTAAAAAATGTTAAAATCTCAGTACTTGAAAAATGGTAGTTTGAGAAGGATTTTTGAAGCATTGTGAACAACTACTTTACTGTGAGGTTTTTGTGAATTTGTGGGAATGGTTCCTGTTATATATAGAAAATAGGTCTATCAAGTAGAAATACTGAAGTAAAACCATGATACTGTTCACTGCTTCCAGACCCACTGTTTACACTGCAAGAAAGTAAAAGGATGACTTAAATGAAGCCATACAGCTGTTTTAGAGCTGGAGAGCAAGCTTGATGAGTTCTGAAAGAACCCAGGTTCTCAAAGAGAAGTTGAGAAGACACATAATGACCCTAGTTATGGCCTTGAACATAAAGGAAGTCTTGTGGCTACATCTTTTTAACCTGACAGGGAAAACATACCAGATCCATTACGTTAAAAATATGGCACAACTTCCCAGGAGTGAAGGTAAGTAAACTTTGACATTGCAAACTGGCTGCTGCTTGATGTTGTTAAAATCAATAGTTCTAAAAGACATGCTTTAATCCACTTTCTGGTGCAAAGTCTACAGTACATCTCTAGAGGGTGTCAGGAGCACTGGCTGTAGCAATTCTTTCTGACTGCAGAGTCCATGAAGGGCAGTGTAGAACAGCTCTAAAAGTAATGTGAAGGAAATTAGGAATATTTAGGATGAATATCACTGATGTTTCTGTCAGTGAGATAAATGGAAGCCTGCTTTCTGAGATATTTAAACATTACCTGATTAAAAAAACAAACCAAAAAACAAACAAACACCACAACTATTAGTTATCTGAACTGGAAATCTGGAATACATTGAGTCTTGGCACTTTTATTATCACTTTATAAATATTCTTATTTTCTCACCTCCAATTTTTACGTGTAAGGAGAGACTAGCTCATGAAAATGGATCTCTGAAAGAGCTCAGTGGTGTGATTACGTAGGCAAGTGGAAGTTTAGCACTGAAATATAACTTTGAGCGAATGAGATGGAAAATGAAGGAGTGGAAGAGGTGATGCCCAGCAATACTGTGGTTCCCTAAGGAACCCATAGGGACAGCCAGTAACAGCCAGGAGGACCCCGTGGTAGGGAAGGAGGCTGAAAAGGGTGAGGGACATCCCATCTTGAATTTATTTATTATTACTTTACTTGTATACCAGATCCAAAATTGGTATGTTTGAAGATACCAACAGTTATGTTCCTATTTAATAGTCAAGAGATACAAGAAAAGAGAGACGTAGGATGTCACATTGCCTTGGTATTTGGCATTGAAGCTGGAACTGGTAAGACAAGGTTGCCAGCCCCTTCTGCCATCGCTGTCCGTTGGCATAACTTGTGAAGATGCAACTTCAAGGAACTGAATCATCAGCTCTCACTCTGTACCTCTTTTCTGGGCCACCAGGAAAGGTCCTCATGATGTTTCATCCTGCCTTCTTGGAAAGCTGCTTGTTACACATTCTGGTTTTGTTCCCAAGCCAGTTTATAGAAGCATATGATTGTGAACAGGATGTATTCTAATTTCAGGAGGGGACAGCTAATCAAGGACAGAAAAATAGTCTAATTCTTGTGACCAGTGAACTTGTGTTGAACTCAAAGGCTATTGTAAGCGGCAAGTAGTTATTCTGAAATAAAGATACAAACAAAAATATCTGGACAACCATTTCCTAGGACATACAAAGAGGAGCCTTGCTATTCTCTTTGGGAGAATTCAGGATACAATTTGAATTGTATAGGGTATTCTATATAAAGAAATACAGACTCTTTTCAGAGCAAGTGCTGTTCTAATGTTCTGTTTAGCTTCACTGTTCAGGTAAAACCAGTCTCAGGCATAGGAACAACTCATCAAGGTACCTGCACAGCTATTTACTCCTATGTGCTGTGCTGATTACACTCATATTGAAGGCAGAAAAATACCTGTGGTGCTTACATAGACTGATAATCTGGCCTAGATTTTTAGCATGGTATTTTAGCCTATGCTTTTCACTGTTAAGCATGATAGCAGTAATAAAGCTGCCACTCTTTGTCACAGAATCACAGAACATGCTGAGTTGAAAGGGACCCATAAGAATCGAGTCCGTCTCCTGACCCTGCACGGGAACATCCCCAAGAGTCACACCAGGTGCCTGAGTATCACCCAAACGCTTGAACACAGCTTGGTGCTTTGACCACTTCACTGGGGAGCCTGTTCCAGCACCCAACCATCATCTTCACTGGGTGAAGAACCTTTTCCTCCTGTCTATCCCTCACACGACTTCAGGCCATTCCCTTGGGTCCTGTCAATCTGAAGCTACCTGCTTGATCTGATTAGATGACTTTACAGCAGCCGTTGCATTTTTAGACATGTTGGGCCAGACTCAGCATTGACTTGCACTCTGTGAAGTTTTACGGAAGTTAGAATAGCAATACAACGCATAAACCAACAGGGGATATGGTCATTCTTCATCTTAACTGTGACCGAATGGAGGACAAAGATGTGATTTTGTTTGGGCAAATCCTTTAGCTTTCACATGGCATGACAGTCAAGTTAAAATAGCTTGTTTTCCTTCATATAAATATTAAAAAATAGCAATAATTAAAAAAGAAAACTATTGTACTAAAACTCCAGAAATTTTCATTCAGTATAGTGTTGTAATTTGTTGTTCTGTCTTGTGCTCCCATTTACTGTGAGCTTGATCTTCTGCTAACTACATCTGCCACAATTCACCATTTTCCTCTCCCCTCAACTTTAATTCTCTTATTAGAGGGGGTAATTTCTACAATATTTTCCCAAGGTAATCACGCGCTATTCAGTAATAGTTTTCTTGGTGACTGCTTTTTCTCCTTGAAACAGTTGTGCACATACTAGGACCAATCAAAATAATTCTATCAAAGCTACCAGAGAAACCGGAGTTGTGCAGTATCCTGTGTGCCTGAATCTGCTCTGTGCCCTGGTGCACAGACTTCTTTATTTGTGTTATAGTGTGCAGTGTAGGTATCCAGTGCATTGGCATATGTATGCCAGTATTGTGTGGAGAGAGATCACATAAGTATCAGAGATATTCTTCATTTGTCTAAAATACAACTTTTATTTGCTTTTTGTTATTACTGTCTCGTGATGTGTCCAAGTCATGTTTGGCATCTGTTTGTAGTTTTAGCAAAACATCTACAGAAAAAAAATTGTGGGCAGTGCTTTGCCCTGTTTTCAGCTTGTCTTTTTTTATGCCATGTTCTGGGATAATCTGCTGAGAGAACCTGATTTGTGTTACAGAACTTGGTATCCACAAAAATGACTCTTTTGTCTGTACAGCAATTAGAGTTTGTTGCTTAATAATTCTATAAAGAGGGTACTGTTAGCATGCTTTTCATGTTTACTTCAGTAATTCTTTTTTTTATTCACTTCTAATATTTGCAAAACACAAAATAGGAGAATAAATAGAAACATGACTGGAAACTGTTGCATATTCCACTAGATGGCAGGCAAACATTTGCAACCACTGCTGCAGTGCTGTAAAATATCCCTCTGTTAGTTTTACATGGATTCTAATAAATAGTATTTTAGGATCAATTTCCAGTTTAATGAAGGATTGTTGCAATTTAACCTTTTGATTTATTTTTAAAGCATTTTAAAACTAGAAGGAAGGATAAAAATGTGTGCTATTGATTGCAAGATTTTGGCTCACAATAGAGAAAACTGAGGTTTAAGCACTGAACATTTTGTACTTCATGCATTTAAATTTTACTAAGATAGGATATACCAGCTGTAAAATGGCCACAGCAAAGACAGTTTTCAGCATAGCAGATCTGTAGTAGTGTTTTTTTCCTTTTATTCACAGCAATAAAATTTACATAAACTGTCTTAGAAACTGCACCGAAGGAAGTTCTGTCACCCTCTGTAGTTGGTAGCCACTTTAGCTTTTCTCTTTTCATGTTATGTACTTCCTGGCAGTTAGTCAGACATCTGCAGTGTCTAAGACAGGAAGGCACACTCAAGGTAAGGGTGGCACATAGACTAACTGTAGTGTAGGAGGATATACCTCCCCTGGTGAGGATATACCAATGGATGGATGAGTACCATGGTAGCATCACATTTTAAAATAAATACCAACCAAACAGTCACATTTATTAGACGTGGTGGATTACATAAGAATTAAAATAACTCCTACTGTTTCCAGTAGTGAAAATAGAAGGTAGAAGCAGGATGAAGGCTCCCACCTGCCCTCTGTCCAGGAGCTCATTTCTGTCCACTAAATGTTTCTGAATCTCTTGTTTCTCTGTGGTCTCCAAAATGAGAGGGAAAGGAAGTAGGATAGAGATTTCCTAAAGTAGGATATTTAAGGGAGTAAGATAGAAGTGCCATATTAATCTTCAGCCTCTCTCCGTAGATAAGAATCTTTTGGAGACAAGGGGTAGCTCCCAACATAATTGGATGAGGTTATCAAGAGTTAATTAATGAAAACAGAGCTGTCCTCATCTCTAATCTGCTACTCCCCACAGTTCACCCACTAAGCCCTTTCCCAAATATTTAATAAAATTGCAATTTTATACTTTATGATGGTGGTATTTTTGTGGAAAAAGAAAAACAAAGCCCAGATTATTTCAACTATCGTTTAACCTCTGTTTTTCTCTGCAGTCAGTGGAGAGAAGCAAGCTCTCGGTGGAGAGAGGCAGGTAGAGCACTAAAGTTATTCTGAATTGCTCTCTAAAGGAAACTCTGTTGACTGAAAAGGTAACCCAAGGAGATTAGTATCCTGAGGCTAAGATTAGTCTTTGCAAATATTCCCATTAGATCACCTACTCTGACTTCCTGTATTTCACAAGCCTCTGAATTTCACCCAACAACCTCTCTATTGAGTTCAATAACTTGTGTTTAGATAAAGCATATCCAACAAGACATTTATTCTTTAGTTGAAGACATTAATAGAGATAGTGTATCCATTGCTTCCTTTGTTGGTTTGTTCCACAGTTAATCATCTCCACTATTAAACTTTGTGTGCCTTATTTCTTGTTTTAATTTATCTGGCTCAAGCTCAGTACGCAGCTGCTTGTTCTGCCTTTTCCTTCTTAACTAAAGAACCCTTTAGTCTGTGGGATTTTCTCCTGAGGGAGCTATTATAATCAAGTCACCACTCTATCTTCCTTCTGATAAGCTGAAAGGATTTTCCTTTCTGTAAAGCACTTTTCTTTTTCCCTCCAGTGCTCGTTCTGGTCTTCTCTGCAGCCTATGGGGTTTTTGGTTTTTTCCCTTCCCTTCTGTCTGATAGCAATCTCACCTGTGCTGTGTGGAGATAAGATCGGCCTGTCCTGTTCACTGTTTTGCTCCAGTATCACGCTCATGATTCCCTTTGCATGATTCCCCTCAGCAATTCCTTAAGTCCTTTCTGGAGTTACTGTTTGCAGAACTCGGTCCTCCACTTTTCAAGGATGGTCTGACTTATTGGTAGTTTTTTAGCTTTTCATATGTCTGCATTAAAATGGATTTAATTTTAATTGGTCCACTTCACTGAACAGTTCAAAATCCCTGTTTTGTCTGTCTTATCTTTACATTTACCACTCCACCAGCTTTTGTGTGAACTACAAACTGTATCAGCAACAATTTTTTCATTTACTTCCAGGTTATGCATGACAGAGTATCAGCTCACCTACCGAACCTTGCAGCACCTTGCTGAAATCAGGATGGGTAGTACTGCTTGCATGTGATCTTTTATTATACAATATGGTCACAATGTGTGCTTGTGTATATGTCCTGTCCATATTAAAATCAAGTCTTGAAAGTGTCTTTGCTTCTGGAAACTGACTTTTGGATGATTTAGCCATTTCTGAAGCCTGTGAAAGGAGCTTTTATTGAGATTGTTTAAGCCATTTAAAAAAATATAAAAGGCTGTCAGGATTTCTAAAGTCATAACTCCCATGAAAGTCCAAAAGCATGCAGTTACAGATAGAGTGGTGACTTGACTATAAACCAAATTAATAATCCCATCAAAGAATGAAGTAAGTTTTATTTAACAAGACCTATTTTCTACAAAACCATGTTGACCATCATTAATTACATTCATTCCTTTAATTTTGTATTAATTGAATCCCACATCATCTTATTAGCCTTTCCATTAATTTTTCCTGGCTTTTTTGTGATGCTTATTGGCTTTAAGTTACCTGAGTCATCACAGTTTCCCTTTCAAAAGAATGGTGCAATATTAGTGCTAATTCAAGAATTATCTTGTTTTCCAGATTTTTAAATACAGAACACGAGGCTAAAGATATTTCGCTTAAGTTTTCCTTAATCCCACTATTTTCCTTAACTGTACATAACTAGCTCCTTTGTAGTTCCAAGTATGTGTATACTAATATATGATGTAATATTTTAAAATTTCTATTTTCTACAATTATGTCTTGCTCTTTTAGTTCCCATTTGTACCACAGAAAGTAGTCAGAGCACTTCCCTGACCCCAGACAGTATCCAGGGATGAAAATTTTTTTTTTTTTTTTTTTTCCACTGGGTAAAATGAGAATTAAGGCATTCCTAATTATTGTTTGTATCTTTTGTGCTACAAACTTGTAGCTGTTGAAAATGAATACTCTTGTTAGGGCTGACTGTACAGGAGTCACCAGATGGCACTGTTGCAAGTGTCTTGTTGATTCTTTTGTCTAGAGGAGACTACATAAAAAAAGGTCTTGAAAGATACACTTTGTTGTTATTTGTTTATTTTTCCCTTATGGTAGCATAGCCGAAATCTATCACAAGCTAAATATTTTCTCACAAGCTTTGTAGTAGTCCAAAGGTTTTGCCAGTGAGCAAGCTAAACGTATGCTCAGACTACAAACCTCCCAAGAACCAGGCGGCCTAAGGAGTGGCCAAGGCTATGATGTTATTTGATTGTCCAAAATGTTTCTTGAAAGTAAGAGTCATCCGTTGGAGAGTGAGAAGCTTAAGCAGCTCCTACACAGCCTAGGAACATTTAAAGCATCCTGAAACACAAAAATGTGAGGGAAAACATTCTGTTTTTTGCCTCTCTGATTCAGAAAGAAGGGTTAGAACATTTTTAATGTTTCATCATCAAAATCAAGAAGAAAAAGGGGGGTGATACAGTTACTTTAACATAATGCAGCTTCCGATGAAGTTCTGAAAAAGTTCATAAGCCAGTTTCAAACCTGATACGCAGAGAAGTGTAGCAAGACAAAGAACTGACAATGACAGTGACAAAAAAATTATGAGACGGTGTATTGAAAGCTCATATATCTCTTATGCTCATTTACTTATCAAACTACTAGTTGTAGTAAACTCATATAGAACTTAAAATTTGCAGCAATATATGGAATACCACTGCAATAATACCTGCTACTTTGGTGGTTTGCATTGCATATTTCCTATGAAATTATTTCTGTGTGTTAGTAAAGCTGTGAATCCGTCTTTACTTGTTTACGTCCTGTGCACTTAACCTTATTTGTTTATCTGTTTGCTACACAGTACAAGGTTTATGCCTAGTTATCTACATGTGAAATATACCTGCTTAATCTTTAGTTTATAACTCACATATTCCAAGTGTGGAGCCTAGTATTTGACACTTATTTAACATCTGGTTAAACAATATTGAACTACTCTGTTAAAATACCTGTTGGCATTCAATAGAATAAGGGTGATCAGTTTCATGGGGAATGTCCCCAAAGAACACCTGTCCACATGTAACTTATCCCAACTAAGGAAAACCAAATTATATCCATATTTATCAAAACGTATGACCTTTGTATTTTAGATGTTAGGTATGCATATATATGTTTTAAAGTAGACTCACACCATATCCAGCATAATTCCCTAAGGAAATATTATTTGATATATTGACACTCAGCAAATCCTTGTTCGTACAAAGTGAAGCACAGGAACTTTTAGTATATTCGTTGAACATAAGCTTCAGGTTTTAAAGCCATGTCCAAAATAAATGCCCTGTAAGCAGCATAGAGTACCATTTCTCTCACTGAAAGGTGGGAGGCCTAACCAGTGCTGCCAGTCTTGTACAAG
>JAYRBT010000001.1:66012716-66121356 GCA_036023395.1 Myiotriccus ornatus | reverse complement strand
TGCTGGTCAATGTAGATGGTCAATTTTCCTTTAGTCAATGGTAATATGTGTGCAAAGAAGAAAGAACTGTTATCAGAACACTGTGTCAAACTATCTGTGAGAAAGAAAAATCCTCTCAGGAGCATTTCAGGAGCTAACACCTATTGCAGCCCTGTGCTGCGAGTAGTAGGAGTCATCTCTCTTGCTAGGCACCGGCTAGAGTTTTCTAGCTCTCCTGCTTGTATTTCAAATTACCATTCATTAAATGCAGTGGTGAATAAGAGCCTTAAGGTAAAGGTACAAAAGTGTTTCAGATACTATGGAGATAAAAGACACATGCAAGTACTTAAATGGATTCCTTGTGTTGTTGGTCTGTAGACACATTTTCCCCTATATTCTTGCCAAAGATAATCACGGTCACTTTCCTCTTTGTGTTCTTTAGCGGTCATTTACATGCTGTCCTCACTACACCTTTTGCTCATTTATGTGCTTGCTGTTGCTGGGTTGGGGATAATATTTTCTCAGGCCACAGCTGAAATTTTAATCCATATATACTACTTCTGTCACCTCTAGGTGGATTATGGATTATTGTAATTCCTTTCTGGTGCCTTCCTGATTGTAAAACTTCACAAGTTCTGTTTTACATAAAATGCTGTGGCTGACATGCTTATTCATCTTAAACCAAATTAGCATATCACTCTGGTCTTTTGATCCATGCTATGGCTGCCAGTTAGAACAGTGCTTCCTTCCTATATGACCTGGCATGCGTTGATGCTTGGTGATGGTTTCTGACCGCAAGTATTAATGCAAGCATATAATTTAGGCAGTAAAATATTGCCTAGCTCCTTTTGCACACTTTAAACTGCCTTTTTCTTTGCTTTATGTTGATGTGCTAACACTTCTAATAGCCGTGTTTAAGAATAAT
The DNA here is from genome assembly GCA_036023395.1 of Myiotriccus ornatus. NCBI lineage: Eukaryota > Metazoa > Chordata > Aves > Passeriformes > Tyrannidae > Myiotriccus > Myiotriccus ornatus. Next base: position 66,120,452 of record JAYRBT010000001.1, on the reverse strand, counting down.
TCATATATTGCTAGGTATTAGGAATGGGAATGGACTTCTTGAGCATTCTAGTTGCAATGTGTCCTCTAGCTGCAGACGGTCATGTTGTAAAGTTCTCTTCTAAATGAGGGTTTTCCTAGACAAACAGGACTCCACTGTTTGCTGTTTCCACTTAGGGAATATGGAACTATTTAGTCCTGTGTCTGCATGACTCTGTATGGAATACCATGGTAAGGAAAGGAATTCACAAGCAGCTTTCCCCAGACTCTATCCAGGGTTTGGGAGTCTTTAGCAATATAGGGAATGAAGACAAAATGTCATTTTTCCTGAAACATTTCCATGGAGAATAATGCCACCAAAGCACAACACTGTTTTATTTTAGATCTAGGAGCACAGCATGATTTTTGCTGAGGAGAACATAATTCATAAACTAGAATTATTTGAAGTGAACCTATTTAAGAAAAGTTGATGACAAGAAACAAATATCTCAAAGAGTGTTAGTGTATTCTTTCATACCTATATAGCCCATGAAAGCATTAATCTTATTCCTGCTTTGGATTACAGTCCTGTCTGGAAGATGTTTATTTTTTTATGGGTTATGGAAGAATTATTGTGCACTTCAATAGTTCGGCATGGAGACCTGCTTCCCTCATTCTATAACCTGACTTTGGATATATTTAGCTTGGAGATTCACATTGTCTAACTTCACATTTGCCTTAATGAGGACTGCTACTGAGCTGGTTGCCTTAGACATGTTTGTTTGTTGGTGGAGAGATGCACTTTTGGGGCATAGTCTGACTGGTCTTGTTGATAAATCAAATTATATTAATCTGCTAATTATCTAGATTAGACTAGACACAGCCTTTTATTATTGATCAGATGAATTTCATTCATGGAGGTACAACTACCATTACTCATGCAGTATTTTTGCTGAGTGCAGTGGAATTGGCTGTATGAATAAACGTTCACATGCTGAGGACCTTATACTACAAACATCTGAAAGTTACCTAATTTAGAAAGTCTCAGTAACTAAAAGACACCAGAGGAAATTCTAAACTATTAATATAATCTGATGGCTATTCTGATGGCTTTCACTCTCCTTACTAGTGAATTACACCTGTATCAGGCAAGCAAAAGAATAAAGCCCAAAAGCACTGCTTACATATGCTTAGCAACAATAAAAGATAATGTTACCTGTGTACATAGTACTGTACATTTTTTATTCTAGTCTATAGATTGGAAAAACCCTGCAACACAGGGGGATTAAGTAACTTGGTGTACAACCTGGGTCACATTCTCCTTGTCTTACATGAATATGCACATGAATAATGAGACCCGTTTTTTGGCCTTCTCTAGTAGCAGAACTGAAAGAGAAGAGCTTCTTTAATTCCTTCCACTATAATGCTGCTCATCTCAGCAAATTTAGGAACTTGCATGATACTAAAGCCAGCATTTTTATAGACGTTTTAGGTATGTAGGTGTTTTAAGTATAATTATTTGAAAAAATAAATTGAAATATGGCTTGGAAAAATAGTAAAATAGACTTGATATTTAGTAAAATGGTTTAATTATTTGGTTAGATTGCCTATGCCTTAAAAGTAGTGAATATGTGGTATTTACTTTTTGCAAAGAAAATTAGGCAATTACACTTTCTGAGCAAGTACAACTTTTCATGTTACTTGATTATTAAGTTTTCTCATAAAACTATTTAATGCAAAAAACAGAGAAAGATAAAAAAAATTCTACATATAGTTGAAATTCAACATAGATTGATATTCCTGAAATACCTAACATGAACAAATATTTCTGGAAAGTAACTGTGTGTATTTTTTCTTAAAAAAGCACACCCACATATATACTTAAATCTACACCAGATAATTAGGTATCTTTGTACTATTACATAAACAGTGTAGTGCATCGAAACGTCTATTATTTAACCTGTTTGCCATAAATATTAAATCTTGATTTATTCATAGAGCTGCAATGAAATACAAACACGTATGGACACATATGTACCAACAATTACAAGAAGTGTTATACGCACTGGAATATTCTAATGGTTGGTCCTCTGTTTATTCTCAAAATTGTTTCCCTCAGGCTCCATTTCTGCTACTGTACCATCTCAAGTGGATTTGAATTTGAAAGTGTTCTGTAGTTTTGAATGTTAATGGATGTCATTGCACTATGGCTCTACAAGAAGGAAGAATATTACTATCAAATAAAAATGCTGGAAGTTTTGAAGAGGATAGTTTTTAAGTCACAGCTCTGGCAAAAATAAGAATGCTTTCATTTTTGCACATGAAAACAAATTAATCTTGCTGTATAAATAAAGGAAATTTATTTATTTATGCAGAAAGCATACTAAAGCTTGTTTAAATGTGCAAAGTAAAGTAATCAGATAAAATTATTATTGATAAGAAATGATAATGCTTATTGTGTTAACATGGTGGACAAGGTCAAAACCTATTCTGGGTTCTGCACAGAACTGAAAGAAAATCACACCGATGTTTCTTAAAACTTGACTAATGCCAGCAATGAATATTAAAAAAAATGAATACCTAGCCAATAATCCATCCTCAGTGAAGATTTAGCTAAACCTTATAACAGAAATTGCCTTTTGGTTCAGCCTATTTATTTTAAACCTAGAAGTCTCTTATTTGGGATTTTAGAAGCAAGTAATTTTTTATGGAGATTGCAGTTTAATAGATTAAATGGTAGCAGGATTTGTTTACGTAAGATTTGGTAGAAGGAAGATATCTGAGCTCATACCAAAAATATGTGCAAGCTGTATGCTATACTGTAAATCATGCTGCACACATTAAAACTCTCACAATATACAAGTGAAATTTGTCTCAAGTAGTTATTTTCAGAAACCACACAGTCTGGGACAATAGTATGTAGGCCATTAATTTGGGTTTTATTTCAACCAGTCTTTCCATATCAGCACTTTTTTTTTTTCTTTTTTTTTTTTTCTTTTTTTCTTGAAAGGTAATATAGGCCAGCTTGCATTTCAAGAACTTGCAGTCTGGATATTTTAGCCCTTACTTTAATGAACTTATTTCTATAAAAAGTCCCACCTATGCCAATGAAATTATGCATGTTGGTATTGCTCATTTTAGAGAAGATGTAAGAGTTTTGCCTTTGGACCTCACAAATATGAAAACTGAGCTATCAGGGAAATTGGTATAAATCAAATTTTCTGGAAGTTTTTTGACAGTATGGCAGGGAAAAGTTAGTGAGATTCAGTATGATGCTCACAGAGATGAAAGAACCATGATACAAGAACTTTGTATGCATCTTGGCATTCACATGTGCTGTATTAGTGCTAGGATGCAGGAAATGTTTTGTTCTGATTATTTTCTAGTAAAAGCTCATGCAGCCAATGGTTCAGTTATTCAGTATATTAAATAAGGAGTTACGTAAGTATGATTTTTCAGCTCTCTCTCTCCTTGATCTTTGAAGTGTGTCACTCTTTCATTTTGCCATTCAACAGCCTGACATGCAAAAGCTTTGTTCAGACAGTTTAATTTAATCACTGCCACTGGTTCAACAAGATGATAAAATCCCCTGTGCTGTACAACATCCAACATACAGCTCACTGTTATCTGATACTGTTTGAAGCTCCTCTCATGAATGTATGCTGATAACACAAGAACTCCAAACATGTCATAAACAATATATTAATACCCTTGATTGAATTCCATTAGAATAAGAACGAGATGAAGTTTAGGCCGTCCAAGCAGACCAGTGTAATAAAATGTAATTTGGACTAATCTTTCCAAAGAATGCCTTGTGTTTGAAGATGACAGTCTCCCATCATAAGCAGAAGTAATTGCTTGTTGAATAGACTGGGAACTCCTTTGAATTCTGGCCTTTGTACTTTGTGCACCTTCCAGGTGTCTCCTGCAGCAGACAATCTACCCTTTTGTTTCAGCAGAAGGATGGCAGGACTGCAAATAATAAAATAGGCAGTGTTTGTTTTAATGAACGGTGGGAGGGCAGATGGAATTTCTAGGAGCTTAAGACTAAAAGCAGAGCTGTTTAAGGCAAAAGCAAAATAAAAGACCTAATAGGTAATGTAATTCAAGTAATCTGTTTCTTTAAATTGAATCAGGAAGAGGTAGAAAGGTATTTCAGTGAATGCATACCTACAGATAGCAGAAGGAATATAGGTTAACCTGTCTTAGGAACAGATCTTTACACAATAGAGGAGTAACACTGAAAACTTGTTTAGTCAGTGAATTTACCTGGTTTAAACAGGAATTTTGGGGTGTGTAATTTGTTTAATTGATATGGTTTACATACAAAAAACTGTATTTGCTTTTGTTAACTAGAAAGGATTTCTTAGACTTCAGAAGCAGTAAACTAAACAACTGGCAGTACTCTGATTTTGTAATTAATTTGTTGTTTATTTGCAGGAATCCCTGCTTTTTATTAAAAAATTGTCAGGCATCGACAATATTCTTCCTGCTCTAGAAAATCTATACGGCAGGGAGTTTTTTCCTAGAAATTAAATCTTTAAAGAAAAAAATAAGGAGAATCTGTTTAAAAGGGGAAATAGCTTTGCTTTGTTTAGCTCATTTTCTGCTCAGTGCTGTTTGGTCAGGTCTAAATCTCGGGAACTATGGGATAAAGACAGCACAAATACAAGGTCATAGGAAACTAAGTGTCTGGAATTGTCAGTGCAAAAGATTAGCTAGTTTATCCATAGATCAGTTCTGTGAACATTTCTACTGAACTCAACAGCACTTTACATTCTGGTCTGGTAAATGGTTTTTTGGTTCTTTTTTTTCTAAAAAAAATCAGAATTGCATCATCATGGTTATGTATTGAGACTTTTTGTCCCCTGTTCAAGAAACATTTTTATGTTTCTTGATGAGGAAGAGCATGTTCTGCTGGGGGAAGCTGAACTTTTCCATTTCAGTGTGTGCTTTTCTCTTTCAGAAATCAGATTTCTTCCATGGGAACTCTATCTTTTAGCCCAAATACAGAATTTCAGTTGTCCACCTCCACTCTGAAAAGATAGGTTGGTGCCATTTCCCCATTCAGACTTTATTTTTTCTGCCATTTAGTGAGCTCTTAGCTCTGCTATGTGAACATCAAAATATCAGCTGAGACTACTGAGATTACTCCTGTGAAAATATTTGCCCTAACCAACAAAATTCAAAAGCATCTCAGCACCTTGTATCCCTGCTTCCTTTTAGCAATTTGTACAGGTGGAGTAAATTAGCCTATTTTTCTCTCTCCCATAACTGAGGAGATGGAATATTGTCTTTGGCAGAAGAATAGTTTCACATTTGTTCTGTTTGTCTCAGTAAATGCATGTAGTTCTTAGCACTACTGTGACAGCACTTTCACCATTTCCTATTCTCTTCCTAAGAGGCTGCAAAAATACAGCTTCTTGAGAAAGGGTAGTAGCTCCAATTTTATTTTGGGGTAATTTGAAATAAATACAGCTGGCATTGCACAGAGATAAACCGATCATGACAGAATTGTTTTCTGTAGCATCTCCGTTTCTTTTAGGCTAGAATCTGCAAACACAGATGCTTAACTTGAAATCTGTGAAATCAGCTGTGCCTAGCTGGAGCTGCTTGTATGTTTGGAGAAATCAAATGCTTGGGGGAGGCAAGTGTAAAGTATTTGCTGGATTAAGACTTTCAGTGCTGCATTTTGGGTGTTTGTGTTATGCACAACATACATCAACAGCCATTAAAATATGTTTCAGGAAAGAATTCTCGAGATTGATTGTTTCTTCAAAAATGACTCAAAAAATCAATCAAATGTTTCAGAAATATGCCTACTATGCACCAAGATCTAGTGTTCTTTTTTTTTTTTTTAACAAAATTTATCAATCCATTACAGAGGAGACAAGTAAACAAAAATGAATTGTCATTTCTGTTATTTTATTAGTGTCACATGAGATTACAGCATATTATTGACTTTAAGAATACTTTACCCAAGGAGACTTGTTTTAACTTGCACAAATCAAGATCAATACTAGATATGTGTTAATTTTCATAAAAAGCTACAAGGCTTTTTTTTTTTTTTTTAACAAATCCCATGATTATACTTCTAGTTCTGTGAAAAAAATTATCATTGTGACCAAATGAGGACCTGCCTAAGATTTAATTATTAAAAAATGCATTATTATTTGCATTGTTGCTTACTTTCCCAGGTGCATTATTTACTGACCAAATGTAATTTCTATGCTCACATGGTTATAGAGTGAAGTTAGATTGCCTGCACAATTTTTGCTGACTTTGCTGCCTTAGCTTGCTTTATCAATTCCCTTTTTTCCCCTTTTTTCATTAGAGATCACATATAGTTTAAGAGCTGTAATCTGAAACCTTACAGCTCTAGTGGATACTTAAAAGACTCATTGATACACTTTGAAACCTAGTCAATTGAACAGCATTAGCAACAGCAGCATCTAACCATTAGGCTATTAGGATCATTTGCTGAGGCACTAAAATTAAATATAGGGACTCTAGCAATTCCCCAATTATATTGTGTTAGTATAATGGCAGTGAAAAGGATATTATTTTAGTCAGCTCAGTGCCACTATTGCAAGAATCAAGATGCTTTCCATTTTGTGGATGTAGATATGTATTGGGCAGGAGACTTTGACATTAATTTAATTCCCTCTGCAGGCAGAATAGATCAACACCATGGACAAGATTCAAATCCTAGTAGTCGATAGCAGCTTTTCACAGGCCCCATATTTAATAATATATTGGAGGTGGTGTTAAACATTTGAAATGATACATGTGAGTATCCCTCTAGAAAAATATTAATATTGAGAAGGCATAGTAAATGATGCAGAGTCAAGGGAAAGAAATTCTTTGTCTCTGTTAGCTGGCTCCTACAGCTGTGCCCTTCTGGTTCAGCCTCCCACATGAAGCATATATGTCTTTGCAGAACCCTGGTCCAGAATCATAAAAAAAGAACCCCAAAGATAAAGGAAGTCTTGGTATGGAGCTTCTGTTTTAGTTGTGTACCATGCTCTACTGGAGCGAGAGGAAAGGAAAGTATTACAAATTCATTCATCATGAGTTAGGTTTTTTCCCCAATATACAGCAAAGCCAAGTTGTACTAAACTGAGTGGTGCTAATAGCAATATTAGAATGACTGTATCACACTGAAACAGAATTCCCATTAGCCCGACACAAACAACAGCAAGTGCCTAGAAAAGTCTGTGCAGTGATACATACCCAGCATACCTTTGCAGCTCAGGGACTTTTGGACATAATAGTCATATCTTTTACTTGTTAGACTTTGATATTTTCTTCGTTAGTTTGTCTCTTTGCAATTTGAACCCAGGTAACAATTAAGCATCCACAAAATTCTTATGTCTAAGTGTTCTGCAATTTAACTCATAATTATAAGGAAACAAACATCCTTTGATCTGCTAATTTCATCTAAGGCTCTGCTCTTCTTTTATTAAGAACAATGTGGGACAATAAGGGATCACAGCAGTGCTATTAGTAATGTCTAACATATGCTTACCTGAGTGTGAGATGATGTTTTCATATCTGTTATGTTGGATTTAGATACTTACTGCTATACTAGCAGATTTTTTTAACCAACTGTTCCTGAACTAAGAGATAGTGCTAGTTTAGACTTTCTTTTGGTGAAAAATGACAACATCATAGAAGAGCTGGTCTTGGATCAACAATCACTATTTGATTTAAATTGAATTCAATGGAAGGAATCGCTGAAGTGTATCTGTAGCTGGGTATATTAATTTAAAAAAAAAAAAAAAGACAAAGTAAGGTAATGAAGTCAACTACATCTACAGGAGACTCGGAATGCCCTTTAGTTTAAAATGCATAAATTAGACTTTGTATGCAAAGAATGTGGGGAGATATCTAGAAAAACATCCTAATCTAACAGAAAAGATTGTATACCTTGAAAAGAATTTCAGGGACAAGCAGAAAATGTAAATAAGAGGTAAAAGAAATTTTCAAGAAAAAAACACAGAATGAAAATGAATTCTGAAAGCATAGGTGCCAATAGCAAGTACCTACATTGGGATAGCAGAAAGCTGGACTTAACTCTAGCTCTGCTTTCCTTAGTAGGGCTGTTATTCCTACTTTTCTGTAACTTTGTTTCTCTCTTGTTCTGCTTTGCATCTCTGTCACTCTTCCTGCGTTGTTTATTTTCAGCACTGATCCGGGTTAGGCAACTCTACTGAACTTTGGTGAGGAGTTAATGCCCTTCTTTCAATACAAAGAAATTTCTGTGATATCTGGTAGTTCTGCATCTTTTTCACTCTTCCTCCTATCCTTTATCACTATCTTAATTCAGTAGCTTAAGAAAACATCTTTTGTCCCACTTCAGTCTCTCTCTCATAATAGTCCTGTTGGTTACAATTGCTTTCAACGTTATTACTGTATTTAACAATTATTTTGATTCTTGTATTTTTGATTTTGGATGAAAAAAATCCCTTGCCTCTTTCATAAACACATTTGCCCAAAAGATGATGCTCCCTAGGAGCTCTTTTAATTTCTAACATTCCCTTCATCAAAATACTTGACAAAGTGTAATTTTCTCACCTCAGCAGTCATGTATTAAAACAACACTGAAAAAAAAAAGGAAAAAGAAAAATGCAGCTTTGACTTTGAGTTCATTCTGACTCAATGGATGGTTTATAGAAAGAAACTCCAAAAGGCTATGTTGAAGTGGCAAAGTCCTGGAGAAAGAGCAAGGAGAAAAAGGGAGGCCTGAGACAGTCAGATAACTCACTATAAGAAAACAGCCCCCTTTCCAGTATACCTGTACTTCAAATGAGGCACAAGCTGAGTAGCTGAAAGTGCAAAGTTATGCAGGGACTAAACCTTGTCTGTTGTATTTTAAATGGAATTGATATCCAAGCACTGACAACAACAACAACAAAATCCAGATTTTGACCTCGGTTCTTTCAGCACAATTTTGACACTTTTTGTGGCACCTTGTGAAAAAGGACTCTTCCAATTACTAAAATAATAGGTTGCTTTTAGAGATATTTGAGAGCAAGCCATTACTTTTAATTTGTATTTACATTGCATTACAGTTTGACATTACTTAGTATTTTAATCTGTCCTTAGACTGAATGGAAGTGATGGGTGGGAAAGGTATAAGAAAAGTGAAAATGCCATTCTGCTGCAGTGTGGATAAGCACTACGATTTCTCTTACTTGAAAATTTACAACAGTTCTGAGTTTTCATGAAGTATGTAATCAACCTGTGGAGCAAGGAAGCAATAGAAATGTCTGGATCAATGTTTCTGAGTTTAGTAAGGGGTTTTGGAAAAAGAACATGGAGCTTTTCTGTCAGAAGAGAAATACTGCTCCTGTAGCAGACAGCTTTTTATGGCACTTTACAGCTTTATTTTTCTTTTCTTCTCCTTCACACTGTAAAAATATTTCTTCCTACAAGCACAACTCAAGCATGTTCTCTAGACAAAAATCTAAAAAAAATCATAAAAAATCAAAATGAAAATAAAGTTCGGTTGCTAATGTTGATGTACAATGTAAAAATTTTTTTCTATCTGCCCTAAATATGCTTGTCAAATCTTCAAGAGCAGCTAATGCAAAACTTGGAACTACGAAATTAGTTCGGAATAGATCAATGTACTGTGGTAACAACATTGGATTTTTCTTCATCAGCAGCTGCATCACATTGCCCATAGCATTTTCTGGACACAGTGTTCATGAACTAGATTGCTGCTTCACAATCATGCACTATGCACTATTAACTTTTGATGTAAATGTGGTTTTGCCACTTGATAATTGGATTAAAAAAAAAAAAAAGAGCTAGCAAACTTTTATTGAGGTTTTCAAACCCTGTAGAGAATTGTGAGATTCTCTTCCACTAATTTATAGTATGGCATACACTGAGATTGGTTAAGTGTGCATGTTACAGCTATAATAATTTTGTAATGAAGTATATAGAAAGCATGAGAATCTACAGCAAATATTTTGATTCCATCAAGCCCAAAGTAAATCGGTTCTGAGCCCCAGCCAGTCGTGCCTTCTTCTCGTAATATTACATTCGCACCAACTAGCAAGCTAAAGCACACAATAGGCAAAGGACCATTAGGATGTTTGTTGGTAATTTCTGCACTTGGCTGTATATACGTTTTCTTCTACTCTGACATAGTAACATATTAGATAAAATTTTTAAATAGAAACTAGTAATGTTATTGTAAAAATGTGCTTGGAGATTGATTTTATAGAAGACTTTGAAAGATATTTTACTGTACAATCATGGATAGCAGAAGTACCTGCACACACAAAAAAGTATCTTGGACAAAAAGGAAAAGAAACATTTCAGTGAAATATTTGTGACATTTTTCTACTTTTGCTTTTTGACTAGGTTTGTAAAATGTGGGAAACACAATACAAAGCAGTTGCTACAGTATTAAGTGAAAATGCCAGAAGTATCTGTATTTTAATCTAGGTTTACTAGATAGTAGCAGCAGTTGAGATTTACTTCTCTGACAAACATAGGTAAATCCAAAAACTTTGGTATTATTTTTTGTTTTCTAAGTCTTAGCAACCAAACGTCAGGATTTTTAATGTACTCTCGTAAAAGTTATTGTGTAGCAGTGCTTTATGTGAATCAAAGTTTTCTTTTTTTATTCTTTCTTGGAAATAGCCTAGTACATAGCCTATATGAACCTAGGCTATGATCTACATTTGTATGTATTGCAGTAAGAAAAGCGATAAGAATTTGCTGATGGGCTGTTTTCCAGATATGTAGCATTATTTAATACAGTCCACCAGAGCACTGTCTTAAAAACTCAGTCTTAATCTTCTGTGTTACCTGGAATTGCATTGAGACATATTCACAATAATGAAGGAAGAAGCTAGAATAATCTTATCTCTCTTCACCTGCAACTTTTGACTGTACCTGTACAAGTAAACTAAAGAGGTTTGGGGCTTGGGCTTAAGCATAATTTGTCTACTTGTGCAAATAAGGAGCCACGCCACCCTGCTCTCTGTCTGTAATGATAGCTGAGCAGAGTTCTGCATGAGTCCAGGGCTTTTCTCAGTAAGAATTAGACACAGGGATATTGTGTTTGAGCAAAGGGATTTTAGCTGTAGAGATGCAAATAGTGTGGAATAATTGTAAGACTCAGCCCTTGCATGGACACAGCCTGCTACTGCACTGTTCTCTCAACTGGATGCTGTCAGGTTAAAGTGACTCAAAGGGCAAGATCCCTTTTATGTACCAATATGGAAATCTACACCTGACCTCGTCATCCTAGCTGCTTCTGTACTCAGTGGACAGAAATAAGCATTCTAATGGTGTAAGATACTTCTTTCAGGATGGGATTAGTCACACCCTTTTCTTTCTGTTGATTGTATAGAAAGCTTGCTCAGATATACCTGTTGAACCAGTCAGCTGCAAATGTCCAGGTCAAACAAAACCCAGGTTCAGTCACTCTCAGCCCTCCCTAAATCCTTGGGCCAATGGAGCTGATCTCCTTTTCAGGCAAAAAGGGATTATCCGAGGTACCTGTGCAGAACTGTGTTGAAGGAGGGTAAGACTGCAGTTCCTTTCTCCCATTAGCAGACCCTAATCTGATATATGTATCACAGGTCACTTGGTGTGCTGGGGAACCCCTCCAGCCTGCTCATGTCTACGTTTGGCTGGGACCATATCACATATAATTGTCTTCTAGTGACAGATCTACCCATAGAAGTTCTCAGAAAAATGTGTGACAATACTCCTTCAGAGGGTCTGAAAAGTCTGCCAAGCTGGGAGAGTGGTCTTTGTGCAAATACTTAGCTTCCTTTAGCTGTTAGAAGGTGTAAGAACCTGTTCGTCCACTGGTCCCCACAGAATGAGCTTCTTCACTCCTATGCAAATAATGGAATAACTGGGTTTGTCTCTTGATTTGGAGTACGTGTCAGTGCTGGTTCTCTATTCAGTCAATTAAATCACGTGTCCAATTGTTGTAGCACACTATTAAATATTAAGAGAAAGGGAAATTAAGTAACACTTCACCCTTCTTAACAATTTATAAGCCCACCTAAGTTAAATGACAAATTTGAGTAGGATGCGTTGTGTCAGGCAGATTTAATGCAGTGCAGGATTTACACTTGGCTGCTGCTGTAGCGAGTTAGTGCTAACCAGATGTGGGCAGGGTGGGGCAGATTATGTGAACCCTTCATGGCCAGGAGAAACTCATCTAGAGAGAGAGCTAAGGCAGTTCCAGCCTGATTCTTTTTAATGTCACAGTTCATTTGCAGAACCATAACTGGAATCAAGAATTAAAAAGCCTTGTATAAAAGTCAGTAACATTAAACCTTTAAGACTCATGTTTCATGTGTCATAAAAAGTCTATGAAAGGATTTTATATTCTGTACAGTGTTTTAGCACTTTCAATCATTTTTTTTCCAACATAACTTTTGTGAACACTTTTATAGCCTCTAAATGAAAAACTAAACTATGTGTCATTCAAAAAAAGGTTTTATGGATCACAGAATTTAATATAAGTTCTGCACCATAACAAGGAACTGATAAACCTATATTAGAATTAATTTAAAATCTAGGAAACAGTTTTAGAAGATTGTGCATCACACATTGTGGTAAACAACACTAGTGAGTAAAATGTACACATACACTCTGAGAGTGAATTGAAATGCGTTAACAGAAATGTTATTGGTTAAAAATTTATCTTTACATCATGTATATTGTAATACAAAATTTTCAAGTAAGTGAAAATGTTTTCCGCTAGTGGAATATAATCAACTCTAAAAAAATCATCAAATGTACATGACAATGAAACTCGGGTTGAAACTGAGTCCAATAGTATACAATCTGACATAAGGTCTAATCTTTCTCCAGGGAAAAGATGGTTGCTCCCCAGTGTCATTAACATTTATGAATTAAGTCTTCTTTATGAAATGGAAAAATTAGAATTATAGTCTTCAGGTGCTAACCATGTATTATACATCTGTTTTACACTAATGGGGAATCTCTTATTTCTTTAATACATGATGCCTATGTGCTGGTATCAAAGGAAGACTGTATCTTAGGAAATATGTATAAAAGTAACAATCTGCACATTTCATCCCCTGTAAAATGCTGCACAGGCTTGAACAGTAATTTTCCAAAGACTTTTACAAAGTAGGTAAGTGTAATCTGCCTGATATACGGACTGTGAAATCTCATTGATTTTTCCCTGTTTCTCATGCTGTTTCTGTTCAAGCCTGTCTGTTCCTGCTGCAAGAGGGCCAAAGGGAACCTTCCTTCTATGCTTTCTGTTTAGAGGAGCTTTCTCTTCTGGGACTATCTTTCTGCCATTGACCAAGAGTATAAGTCCATAGAACCAGAGAAATGATGTCAAATATAACAATATGAGTGACAACAAAGACATGCATAAGATTAAGCAGCATATTTATTCCTCCTAGCTTTAGCTGTTCAAGAGCTTGTCATCGTTTTTGCTTAATGAGAAAGCAGTTGTTCATTAGGGCTGAAATCATGCCTCTTCATTTACCACTTTTGCCTGGAATGTGAACTTCTAGATGTTCCCAGCAACAAACAGTCTGTTTGGAGGCCATTATTTATAAGTGATGGACAGTTTGATTTTGGCTAATTAGGTCTTATCAAAGGAATAGTAAATGTGGGAGTCGCCTTGAGACTCTGTTATCTGGATGTATGTGTCTACATTGCAGACATCTGTACATGAGGTGTTCAGGCTCACAGTATAGTCAGTTTCACCATTCATGCCTCATGCATACATGCCTAGCTCCGTTTGAGGTGAGACCTTCTGAAGTAGCAGCATGAGGTTCACTGGGATGCTTCCGAGTGACTCATGTGACAGCAGAAGGTGCCACACTTGCAAATCAATCAAGCCCTGGATCTTTCTGCTGACTGGAACTGGAACTTGGACACCTAGCTCTCAAGTAGATACCACATTGGATGTGGCTAAATCTAAGGGAGTGAATGTGACACAAAATCTTAATCCTAGCCTGTGTCAGTGGCAATGTATGTCACCCATACAAGGAGGAACACACCTGAAGACCAGGAATGCGTGCCATATTGTTAGAATTGCAGGATGGTGAAGGCAGTATAGCAGCAAACCATTTTTTGACTTAGAAAGAAGTTCCCTGTAGTTAAGTGTCAAAACCTTCTCCGTGACATTACCTATGGTTGGATACATCTTTTCTTGTGCTGACATGATCCTGAGTTTCCTTCTGCTATCTTTGAGAAGGTCAGGGACACTTCTTATTTTTTATTATTTCTATAAAGTACAGTTTGGTGATTTCACCATTCACATAGCTTGTAACCGGTTCACTGCCTTCACATTTCAAAGACAGGAATGTAGGCACAAATTGGGTGAGAGAGGAAAGCAGTGAATATTTGTACTGCTTGTCCTTGGCTTTGCTGTCTACCTGTGCAGACTCTGAAGAAGCAGTAAATCATCTCACACACTATTTTTGTCAAACTTTTTTTGAGAGCCACATACTTTTTTTTTGTGCTTGTTGTCCTATCCTTTTTGATGCTGTGGTGTGCCCAAGGAGTCTTGGGTACCATCATTACAATATGCAAATTCTGGTGTATACTTCATGTTTCTGTCCATCTCTCCTGCCGGTAGTGTTAATATTGCTAGGATATAGTCTGCTAAGGAAATGCCTATTGAGCTTAACCACTCAGTACCTCTTATATTAAACGTTTAAGGATGTGCTTAAATTGAAACCTGTGTTGATCACTTTCCTGATCGATGAGGTATTTAAACATGTTTAACTTTTGGGCCAAAAAGAGTGGTCTTACAGGCTTTACTGAATCTGTGACAAAACAAACTGGTTTTGCTAGTTACAGCTTACTGGTTTTGCTAATTACAGCTTCTTGTTTTGTTAACTCTACATCAACAGCAATAATTTCAATTTGCTGTCTGCTACTTCTGCTACCTAGTTTTAATTCACAGGAATTTCATTAGATGTGAATTCACTGTAAAGGAAATAACCTTGTGGCTTTATGAATATTTTAGGGAATTTAAGCAACAGGCTCATTGACAATGTGTTACTTCCCTCGAAAGTCAACCTTGTAACTTGTATAACTATGCCTAACCTTAGCAATACTTTTAAAATTACTTGTACACACGTCACCTTCCCTACATGTTTTGACAAATGACACATTTCCTTTGGTGCTTCTTTGTGGGTAACAGCGTGTGAGGATATGGTAGTGGCAAAATTTATTACGGTTATTTTGTAGTTGATATTAAAGAACATGATGTATTATATCAGGTGTCTGACCTTTAAAGATCTTAGGACCCAATTCATTACAACATAAAATTTACATATTATTCAACATTCTACATTCCTTTTATGAAGAAGTCATGATGCATACGTACATGAGATTTAGGGCAGACAACTATCCCTGCACACTGAAGACATAGAGATTGAAGACTGTGAAATAAAAAATACTGTAGTTAGGAAAAGATTAACTTTTTTAACCCATGAAATGGATGACTCTGGCTGCACCTTTTTGAACAATGTCTGAGAAAAAATAAATGGAACACACAGAGACAATGCTGTATTGGATATGAGCTGTTTTCCTGTGTCTTTTGTAAATCCTGACAAGACCTACCTGTCTCTCTTCCTGCGTTTGAAGTTTTTCACAGATCTGATATATAAAGAGTCAGCCTGGGGGATTCATCAGTGAGAAACTGATGAGTTTTTCTGTGCATTGTGTTTGCACATACTAGCTGGAACCTACTCTGAACACTACCAGCATTCCTACCTTTTTTGCTCTGCTCAATTATTTTTATTTTGGGATATGAACGCACATTCTTTGCCACAAGAGATAGCAACAGCTGCAGTCTACCACTTTCTACAGCTAATACACCTCAGGTGCACAGTTGATATTGCGCACCTCGTTGTTGTGCAGTTGGTTGTGGATATCTGGAGATGCACCAGGTGTTCAAACCAGCAGAATTAAGCTTACTTTGCTGCTACATCTGTTCCAGTGCTCTAAGGTCTTGCTGTTGGAGAGCACCCTATCATTTCATATCAGTAAAATTACAAAGGCAATACATGAAGCCCTGTACGACACTTGATACAGCAACTGTAAATTGTCAAAGATGCAAAATCCATGTAGAGGAGTGGTACTGACAAAGAAGCAGTACATATTTACTTTTGTTCAAGTTGGATAGCTCTTTCATTCCAAATATTCAGCTGTAATCTCTTATCAGGGCTGTGCTGGCTTTTCTACTGATTTTTGTGACTTTGTTGGCATTTTATGGCATCTTGAGGCAGCTTTTCCAAAGCACCAGAATTTACTGGCACATTTCAGGCTTTTGTCAAGGTCATAGGTTCAATATGATTTTTACTCGGAGAAGGCTGGATCAAGTGCTTTGCTTTTTGCTATTCTAAGAGTCATACTCCAGGGGTAAGATCCAGATGCCTAGATTTAGGTAGGTGGAGTTACTTTATAGAGGTCTTTAAAACCATCTGTTTCTCTCGATTAGTTAGGCAGAGAACATAGTTACTTATGATAGAATTGATTTACTAGACTCCCCCCAAATTTGGATTCAAGCTCAGTGATCTTATTTTATCTAAGGGTTGCTGATCACAAAGCCTTTAGCAAAGAATTGGACCTGGACTTTGAATTTGAACTGATTCTCTGCAGATTGAAAATTTCACCCTCTGTTAAGATACGGAACATGTTATCACAAAATGTGGTAATACAGGCAGTAATATGCATAAGAAATATCTAAGAGGACTAAGACAAGGACATGCCCTGCCTGAGTTAAACAGGGTTTTACTTGCAATGCTGAACCAATGCTGAAAGAATGTGACTAAACTACTTTAGGAAACTGTATAGACTGATATAAAACTGGGATTATGGTTTAATTTACCCCGACTGGACATATGCATTATGAGACTATTTTTATTTATATGCTCCATCTTCATAACTTTTCCTGTATTTAGTTAAAAGAGTGAACCTGGGCACAGGGTATTTATCAGATTTTTGTGAAGAATGGTGCTGTACTTTTTTTTTCTTGCAGAAAATAAATTAATACTGGGAAGGATTTATTTTACCATAAATTAGCCTTCTAAATGCAGGGTGCTTATTCTTAAGCTAGTCTGGAATCTCTCTCTAGTCAGTGGGAAAATTACAGACACCTACTCTCCCATCCCATTTATGCTTACTGAAGTTTAGTGATTCAGTCAGTCTCCCAGTTGTCAACAGAGAGGCACGACAACCAGCTCAGGGCCAACTTTTAGGTGGTTCAAATTTGATGAAACAATCCCATGCATAGTGGCCAAGATAAGACATTGCAAAAAAGGGAAAGAAGGTGTCATGGTTAAGGGAGCTGAATGCAACCATAGGGAATTTTACCCTATCTGTGCATCTGTCAGGGAATTCCTGTGGGATGCTTGGCAAGTCACAGAACAGGTGGTCAATAATTGTGTGTTTCTTGTGTTATGGGTGTCTAGAGTCTGGTTTACAGAAGCAATAAGCACTCACAACTGAAATTGAGGTAAATTGTAATTTTATTGTAGAATGCTACATGCTCATAAATACTTGGTTTTGTTGATCTTAAACCGAATATTGCAAACTAGTGAATACTCTGGGCCCCACATCCTTTGTGTCATGATTCCCAACTGTAAAATGGGAATCTCCCAGAGGTGTTAAGAAAGTTAACTCATTACTGTCTAGGAAATATTTAGGGAATTTTTATAAAGAAGCCCTTGGGGAAACAAATAGTTCTGTGTTCAGAGTAGGATTTGAATGGTGTGCAGCAAGACCTTGGGCCATTTGCTGAACAGTGAGGAGGCAACAATTTTGAATACCTATCTGTTGACTGAGCATTAACTTTAGCATGAACTGAATGAAACAAGTGAAAAAAAAATAAATTGTGGTGTTTCCCATTTAAAGACTACTTAAAATGCAGGGGCAAATTAGAGTTTTCAGAGGTAACATTATGTTTGATGTTTCACAGTTTTTGAGTGACAGACTTTTGTAAAGTTGTTTCACCACGTTTTCGTTTATTTCTAAGACAATAAATTGATTAAAAAAAAAATCCCATCCACAAATGTCATTTTATGTCGTATAAACAGCCATCAGTAGTGCTTTCTGGATGGTGGACATCAATCACAAAAACATTAGCCACTTGAGTTAATGGGTAGGAATACTAGATTACTGTGTTTGTCTTGTTAGCTCAGCAGGTTCATCCTCTTCGCTGAATACATTGTGAGTTATGTTGGGCATACAAATAAAGGTAGTTTCACAATGCAGATGTCTTGTGGGGGCAGTGTGGTGGTTTTCACAGGCTCTCAGCAGACCTGGGAGTATTGGGTTTCCTGACGCTGTCTAGGAGGACTGTACGTCTGGGCACAAACTGTGCATGGCTTCACACTTAATGTGGACTTAAGTTATCCCCTTCCTCAAAGCTGCACTTTTGCACATAATTTTAACACCAGCTCTCCATTTTCACAAATCATGCTCAGTCTCCTTCCCTTAGGATTTTCAACAACAGATGAGCGAATCCCATTTTTCCACCATACAGCTTCTTGTTGAAACTTTTCCCAAGCTGCCTGCCGAGCATCCCTGTGTCCAGACCCACTCTGTCCTCCTCCAAATATTTTTTCAAATGGTCCTTATCCCATATATCTCCTTATTTCCTTCCAACAGACTTGTTTACACAGGGATAGCTGCAGTGCAGATGCCTGCATTTGGATAGCTTGTATTCCAGTTCCAGTTGAAAGAAAAAACATTTTCATTTGTGATGGGACTAGTCTGACATGGATAGAATCTCTCAGGAATTAATCTGAAAATCTTAATCTCTTAAAAGCATTTTTTTTATAGTTTCAGAGATTTGAAGTTCACTCCAGCTTGAGGTAGGCTTACTGGGGGTGAAAATCCCCACTGCAATGGTAAATTGGACTTTGATTGCTTGGTATATAAGTGTCTGCTTGGGACTGTACTTGAAACAGTCCTCTGTTCACCCTGCTTCTAAACTGCTGTACCATGTCCCTGCAGGCTGTGTCTTACAGTCATGAACAACAGACACAGTCTGCAAGAGATAATGGAAAGTTTCATGCAGTTCCCTGGTCTGGTGGAGAAATGCACTTCAGATGTTCTTCATCTATGTCATATCCCAAAGATAATGGAAGAGTTTCCCCACAGCCCTAGAACTGTACCTCTGCATGTGGAAGATGTGAGTCTTGAAAGGGGAGGAATAAAGCACAGCAAGGGTGAGAAGATGATGCTTGGCACCAAAATTTTCACCCTAAAAATTCATTTTGCTCTTACAAGGAAAACAGTGTCTTGATTGGAGAAGTTCTGGGTAACCTTCTTAATAGATAGAACCACTGTGACATCTAAAAAGTCCTCATCTCCTCAGGAAGCTGTGCTCATTGAATGCTTTCAAAATTATTTCAGATCCTTCAATGAAATATGCTATGTCTGTTTTATGCAAATAACCGATATCTTCATTAGAAATATGAACACTATCCCTATGAAAATGATCCCAAACACCAAAGGCATGCCCTCTGTACTTTTGCTGACTTTTCTAACTAGAGCATTCAACACACGTTTTTTCCCAGCTATTAAGTTTGAGAGAAATAAAGTGAGCACATAAGCAACAAGAAAATTAAATGAATAAACATTTGAACAGAAGAAAATACAAACTATAATAACAGTTTTTATTGAAATAATATAAACTGATAATAAAGCTCACAGTACAGGTTGGCAAGACATCTTAATAGAACACATAAGTACTACAGAAAATCTACTGATATTACAAGACATTATTTTCTGTAACCAGGGAAATAAATTGTCACATAGAACCCATTTCAGGTTTTGATGCATTAGCTATGGTGTGAGGACTGTGTATGAGCAGGCATTTTATAGATGAAATGTCCATTTATGTCCTATTACAGGCTCTCATGATCTAAAGAACTTTGCTTTTAAGACCTAAGCACAACTTGCAGTTTGGTAACCTTCATCCAAGCCAGCAAGGTGTTTCTCAGCACTGAGCTGGTAGCCATGTTGTGAGCACAAAGACTGCTTCAACCAACACACATTGTCTCCCTAGAAAACGCTGGCCATTATTCTGATTTCACTTCTGTCAGATTAGCAGTGGCTCACTGTAGTATTTCAGAGCATTGGCTCTAACTCGATAGTAACGGAAAGGAAACAATGCCCATGAAATCAAGGCAGGGAAAATGAGTGAAACTGCTATGGAAAAATAAATGGAAAAAAGGGTTATTTTTTTTCAGAAAAGCATTGATAAAAATTACATGAATGCAAACCCTTTATTCAGCCACTGACTACACTTGCCTCAGACAGAGACCTAGAAATTCACGTCTTTTTGTAAATAAAATATTTCTTGTCTTTCTAGCACCCCATCAATTTAGGACACAAAATGGATTTCCAAGGATATCCTTTGAACGGTATTCTTCTCATCAGCCAGCCGCTCATCTATGTGCCACAAGGAGGATCTCTCTCTCTGACCAAAAGAAATTTCTTTGGTGCTGCTCCTGGAGTCTGGGTCCTTGTGTCAGTGAAAGTTTCTTGCTGCATGGATCTAACCACAGCATTTGGCATGGATGAATATGCATAAAACTCACAAAACTTCACTGAACTTCCTCTACAGTGATGAACCAGACTCCTTGTCTGTGAGCAGGTTTAACTTCTTCTGGGTCCTGAAAGGAAGCAATTAAATAAATTATTTAATTTAAAAAAAAAGAGGAAAAAAAAAAAAAAAAGACCCTGCTGTGCAAAACTAACAAAAGACAGAAAAATCAAAAAACTTGTTTCTCAGCAGTGACAGATGCTGGGGTGTTTAATCACTGTTTTATCACAGCAGTTTTTAAACAAAACTTTTTTCACAGAATTACTTTTAAACCCTGCATGTATAGAGAAAATATACACTAGTCCTTCTGAGTCACTAGTTCAACTTTTAATCAACTACTAGGAAAAAACAAGGGTAACTTGTGTGTTGTGTGTGCATGCTTATGCGTGGAAAAAGCAGAGTCCTCAAGAAAAAATGTAACTCACTACTTTCTCCTTAATAATAATTAAAAAATATATATATTCCGAATATCAACAATTGCTGTTTCAGCTGATAACTGCAGTAAAAATCACTTCTCCAGAAATAAAGGAAGGATCTTAAACTGTCCTGTGCAGGACGAGAGTATCAGACCCACAAACTGTGAGAAAGGAAGATTATTTAGTGTCCCTTCCAACTCAGAATATTCTGTGAATCTGTGACAGAAAAACTGAATAAAATTTAATCTTAACAGATTAACGTGAAAAGAAGCTGGAAGAGAGAGAACTGGTCCAGAAAGCAATCTGTTATGAAAATGTCTTTGAAAGCTGCTAATAATCATTATTAGATAATATTAATCGCGGGTGTAAAGCACCCTGCAGCTGCAGGTGTCGTGGGGTCTGGCAGCATCGGCAGAGCCCACCGCAGCAGCGACAGGCAGACGGCGCCAGCTCTGGCTGCGCGCAGGCTGCCCGCGGCCGGACCCCGCACCCGGACCCGCTCCCCCGGCTGCGGGGGGAGACCCAGCACTGGCTGATGTGCTAAAAGTTCACAACCCCCGCTGGGATCAGCTGCCACTGGGAGGTCGGTGAGAGGAGAGAGATGCTCCCAGCTGGCGCGCTGTGTGGAAAGGGGACCAGGTTGTTGCAGAGAAGTGTATTGCGTGAAGCACCCCCAGAGCCTCTTTAGTCACGGAAGTTCGACAAAGCGTGACTTCACGAGAGTCAGCACTTTACTGCGCGACATTATCTGCGAGCAAATACAGCTGTAAAATTCGGAGCTTCGGAATAAATGCGAGTAACGCGGGAATTATCTGGTGCGAGATAACCAACACGTTTCAAATGCGCGTCACAAAGTGGCCTTGTCTGAGAGCCGCTGCCTTTCCCTGTCCCATTGTCTAATTGCAGCAAGTTTGTTTTGCCCGAATAGCAGTGACTGATTCACTTGGTACTTTCCTTTTTGTTAGGAAGAAAGCCTGGGAATCCGTAATGCAGTTTATAGCGCTTGTTTGTTTTGTTTTTTTTTAGCGTTCACAGCTAAGCTTTCGAGACATGATAGAAACAAAGTACAAGCAGAAAATTAAGAAGAAAAAAAAAAATGAAAGGAGAAGAGAAGGCGACTGTGATTTCGGATTGCCGTTCCCGCTGGGGAGCGGTGCCGGGCGGCAGGAGCGCCGCCCGCAGCAGAGGGTGCTGTCTGCCCATGGTAGCGCCGGCTGCACGGGAAGGTCACTCAGCCTATTGATAAATCACTGTGCCGTGATTCCTAACTGACAGCTCAAACTAACATCAAGCTGGATGAGAGAGAACAAAAGGCCATCAAGCAGCCATTTTCTTGACACTTTTATTCAATCACCAGCAGATTGCTTACGACAGCAATAGCAGCTGTTTTGTCTTCATCTTTCCACATTTGATAAAAGGTGTCAACTCAAATTTTTGTAAATAATTCACTTACCCCTACTGCACACACCAGCACTGTTCAGCATATGTATTCTGTGCGAGCAGATCACTGAGGCAGGTCAGGGCTCAATGATATCAGCTGAAGGTCATCTGTGATCTAAACGGAAGCACTGATAAAGCTACAGTCCCTCAAGGTCAAAGATAAGAACTACACTGAGATATTTGTAACGTGTACAAAAGGTTAAACAATAGAGAGAAAACTATGGTATTGTTTCAGTTAACAGACTAATGATTTTTCTATTGTTCTTTAGGAAACACTGTTCCAGAGGATTCAGATACTTAACCCTTTCTGAATACCATGTACATGTAAGTGCTGGATGTGAGCAAGTGGAGAATATGACTTCCCAAAGTTGGGTAGTGGCTTGCGGTCGTAATATGCTGCTGCTAATACATCTGAACTGCAGAAGGAAGAAACAGCAATTCTTACTGCAGTCATTGCAAAGAAAGAATCCCCACAGCTGGACAGTGTATTAAACAATAATGGCTAAAAAGATCAGTGCATTTACTTTAAACACAGCTTACCTTTAATTTCTCCTTAAAATAAATTGAAGTCCCAGACCTGAGGAGAATTAGAGGCTGCTCCTAAAATTTCCCATTGTAACAGCTTCATTTACTTTAAAGGCTTAGAGAAACTAATAGAGAGATCCTTGAATTATTGCAATATGACACTCTATCTGATGTTGGCAGTAGCCAAAGCACTGAGATTAAAAATGATACATCCTTCAATACTAGGTTGATTTTTTTTCCACCCAGTTATATTACTCAGAAAATAAATCTAAACAACAAATAGTCACTGTTTATCACTATTTGGTTTATACTTTCTAATAGCAAAAGTATATGTGCATTTGAGATTCTGTCTGTGCTCAAACAGCAGGGATTTTATTGCATGCAATTGAGGTACACGAAGATCAGAGAACAGTTGCCTTGCATTTTCCCGTTCTTTCTGCCTCAGTGCTATGGTAAAAACAACTTTCCTTATTTCTGTGTACTTCTGATAGAGAAATAACCAGAAGTAAACAAAGGAATGTCTCTTTTTATTTTTAGCTAATGGTACAGGAATACTTTCTTACTGAAAGCAGGAATCCTGTCTGCATCAATATAACTCCCTAACTACCCAGTTGTATATGAGCTGACCAAACCAGTGTTAATTAGAATTAAACAAATGATTTTTCAGCAACTTGTTTTATTTGTGGACATTGCTTAATTTTTTTCTTTTGGAATATTTGCATTGCAGTTTCTTCAAAGATACGTTTTTCAACTTGCTTAATACTCTAGGTGATTTGAAAGGTCTTACTGAATCATCTACGAAAGGCTTTTGGTGATTTCATGACTAAAATCAAATTCTGTTTTATGGCACAGACTGATCATGGCAACATTTCCCTCTGTTGGCTGCTGTGTCCTAGATACAAAAGGATGGCTTGAAAATAACACAAGGATTTTGCATCTGTCATCAAGTATAAAAGACTAAAAACTTCAGAAAACTTCCCATTTTTGGTCTTGCTACTAACTTGTTCAAAGTGTCATTCTTATAGGAAAGTAGACCACTAAAAATTAGTGTCTGTCTGAAGAATTAAAATGTGATGTTCTTTCATCACAAAGCCTTTGCTTGTGACTGCATGCCTGTAGCAATGAAGGGTGCTGTTATATTATTTAATTGTCTTTGTGGAAAAGCACTAGCAAACATTTATGAGGATGCTGACCATTTGTTTTAAGTTGTATTTTTGTTATGTAAAAGCAATTAATGTATTCCATTTGCCAGTTTACTAATTCAGCATTTACCAGTCTATGGCACCTGACACAGTAACTGCAGAGAATAATCTGAGTGCTTTAGATGTTCACATCCTTAACATTAGCTTAAATCTCTTTTTCCTCAGGCATTAACCCAGGAAAACCTGCATTAGTCTTATTAACTCGTATTTGGTTTCCATGAACATATAAGAAGTATGTGTCTATATGAAGTCAATTTAAGCTGTATGTAACTTTGCAAATAGTCACAGAATTATTTTTCTGGTGTTTACTTCTGGAGCCAGCTATGTATTATGAAACTGCAGTCACTATGAGCAACTATGTCAGAAATTACCCTCCTGTCCAAGACCAATTTCATTACCTACTCCTCACGTTGACCAGTACCGGCTAGTCTCCCTGGAATTTCATGCCATGTGTTTCATGAGGAAAATTTCAGAAGAGAATTTCAGAGGAAAAAATTACAAGAACAATTTTAAAGTTCTGAGCCAAGTTTCTTAGCTTCTATAAATCAACATTTTGTTTCAAGGTAAAGGAGGAAGAGGGAGAAGGTCTGTTATTGAGTTATGGACTTAAGTACAAAGAAGGATGACAGAAAAGAGCTTGTAGAGAAATGACAAGGGGAAACGACTGCTGAAGAGTGAAGGAAAGAAACATTTAAGGAGCAGGGCACCAAAATGGGCATAGAAGGTGCTGTGGGACATGGACACAGGAGACTGACAAGAAGAAAGTAGGGCACAGCAGAGACCATAGTAAGATGGAGTCTTCCTTCCTTATATTGAACTTGAACACTTTTTGTTTTTTCCTAAATCTAAAACTATAGGCACTTAAAAAAATAGCCAGGTATTTTTAACTAATTGCAAGTAATGTGATTTTGGCCATGACTATGGGATCATTTGTGATAATTGGTTCTGGATGAAAATGCCTCTTTCTCATCCCTTAACTTGCACACAAGGTTGACTTGCACCGAGCTCCAAGCCAAGAGATTTTTTTTTACTCAGATTCCATGTCCTCCATAATCTTTATTATTAAATATGTTTCTAGGTAACTATCACTCACACATTTGACAAATAAGAAAAATAACAGTTTGATAATGTCACTGAATTAAATCTATAAACAGAATGTGTCTTGTACTATAGCAGACTCACATGCTGTTTACTGTACTGCAATTAATACCAAATGGAATAAACCATTTAATGTGCTTTCTTAGCACTCGCTGTTTACATAGCTTTTTGCTATCAGAGTGGACTATGGTGCCTATAGAAGCACTATGAGCACTTCTGGTTTTAAATCCAAATCTTCAAGTTTTATTCTTGTAGATGATCAAGCTTGCCTATGAAATCTACAATCCTTAGTCTTCAGTTTTTTTCCAAAGAAAACAAAAATGTACCATATTAATTCTGCTGCCTTTTAAATATTCCAGCAACCTTAAAAGAGAAGTCTGTGTTATGTCTTTGCAAGACCAGATCTAAAATGGTAAACTTTAAGTATTTTTAGGGCTACTCTCTGGCACCAAGACTAATCGACAAGGAATGGCTGGCATCTATGTTGTTAAAATCCTTACCCTCCAGGGTAGCCACATGTAAATTGCTACTACTTAATCATGGTCCTTGGTGCTTACTAGCTTCTAAAGTATGCCTGGGAATATCTGGAAGAAAGTTGTTTGGCCTGAGCCAAAACCACAGAAAAATCTGCTCTGATGGTTTAGCAACATGAAGAACCAAGATCCAGAGTCTGGGAATATTTCTAGGAAGCAATGGTTCCTGAGAACCATTGCTTCTGGAAGCAATCTAGGCTTTTTTCTTTTTTTTCTTTTTTTTTTTTTTTATTTTTGCAATGCTTATTTACTACTTAAGGGAAGTGTATTGTTTAGGAAGGGGTTGAAATATTTAATTGTAAAACGTGTGTGGCATTGAGAGCAATGTATGCAGTGGATATTATCTTTGTGTCCAGAGGGTGGACAACCTTGCCTGAGTGCTCAATAAAGGTCAAAAAATGAATTAATAAGCTTATCTTTCCAGAAAACAAGCTTTGTTCTAGAAGGCATAACATTAGTGTTTACCGGGCTGCCCTGGGGAATCACTAATGATGTACAAAGCTTTCTACCTATAGGTCACTGATTTTAATCCAACCCAGCTCAGCAAAGACTAATTTTTCTTGTGAGTGCCATGTGACTTATGTATGAGTTGAGTGGATTTTCCAGATAGTGAGACATACTTATAAACTTTGAATCTGAACCAAGCTTGTCTGACACAATAGATGCTTTAAAATTTTTCTAAATGGTTTCTATGTCAAACTTGTAAGTTTTTGATAGCTAATGATTTTTTCAGAAAGTATCTAATTTAGATGTAAAGCTTTCAAATGATAATGTGTCAGCAACACCTCTGAAGAAATGGTGCCATTAGTTAATTAATCTCATTTTGAAAAATACCATGTTTCTAATTATAATTGGTTTTGAGAAGGAGCGTTATAAACTCAAGTCCCAGATCACAAGGTCTGTGCTGTTAGTTTGGGACACTACTTGCTTCATCTCAAATGTATCTGTAAAATGCTACCCAGAAAACTCAGGAACCCTGATCTTCTAACTTATAACTGAATTCCAGTGCAAAAGGCAGTATGACAGGCAGGGTTAGTGAGGACAGGGTGCACACGAGAACATAGAAACATTGTGTAGAAACACAGTGGATTTGAAACTGTCAAGATGCATCAAGTAGAGCTATTACTACTACCTATCCCATTGCTGAGGTTTCTGCTGAGCAAGGGGACTAAACTTAAGCTAGCATTGTGCCCTGGAAGCAATGGAGGCTAACAGCAGGTGCTTGGACCAGAGACATCCTGAGATCTCATCATGCCTGAATGATGGCATTAATTTAGTTGTCAGCTGTGATAGAGTTCAAAGTTTTGATGATAGAAATAAACTCCACTGTCCAGTTTCTTAATAATATTAGTGAGTTTTGAGGCATTTGACATACGATTTTTGAACAAAAATCTGCTCTGCTAAATCTGGGCTGGACAGCCTATAAAAGTGGCAATGTCCTTAGTCCTTAGTTTACATAACAATTTGTCACCAGCTATTATTACCAGCTCACACTGAATAAACTCCACCTTGAATGTAGTTCAATAAACTCTACTGAGAAATCTAAGAGCTGAATGGGCAGGATGCAATGAGAGCACCCCACAGTCTCCAAACAAGTACAGGTGATGCTTATTACTGAGACAGTGTGGAAAAGATGTGCTCAGCCAGTGCTGGTGATGTACTTGTACTGTGGTTTAATAGAGTATTTCAGTGTTTGGGGCTGTCAATTTCAAAATGACTAAATTTACTCAAAAAAAAAAAAACAACAACAAAAAACAAAAACCAACAAAACAAAACAAAACAACAAAAAAAACCCACTGACAGATGAATTTAGAGAGCATTTTGTTGCTCCAGCCCTGAAGTGGGGACCAGGAGACCTGGGTTCTATTCCCACGCCTGTCACAGACTTCCTGGACCATCATCGTACATCTTTGTTTCTCAGTTTCCCCTTGGGCATAATATGGATAATACTTACCCACTTTACAGGACTTAATTCATTAATGTCTGTAAGGTGCCTTGAGATCTGTGTGCACAAGGCACATTAGCACTGCAAAGCATTTAGTATATTATTTTATTATTTAAGACATCTGGGACCATTTTCACTGATGTGCTCTATCCATTTTGCACTGCTTTGGTGTTGCAAAGCAGCCATATTCCTCTTTAACAGGCCAGTGAGGCTGAGTTTATGACTGTCTTAAAATACCAGTCATCCAAAGAATCTGAAGGCTACTATCAAATATGGATCTTCTTTTTCTATTCATTTGCCAAAATAATGACTTCTGATTCTTCTCTTTAGGGTTTGGGATCTGTGGGGAACTTTGCTTTTTAATGAGAGACATTATTCCAATAGTGGTAGAATATCTTGGCCAAGTGAAACACAGGAATTACATTGGTGCAAAAATATATAGGTATATATGCTAGAAAACTCTGATGTGGACAAGAACGGAACATCTTTTGGCAAGCTGAGATTGGCCTGAAAAGCTTATGGGGACATACTGAGCCAAACCCTGGTAAGTTTGATGCACCATTACTCAATCTCTTCCTACTTTTTCCTTGAAATGTTGTTTTTTTCTACATTGCTTTCATAAATATGGTCACTGAAATTTCTTAGATAAACTAGTACACAGCAGTTGCCTTTTCAGTAGAATAGCAATTGTGCACCGTGGGGATTATTCTCATTAAAATAATAAATACTAATTCAACTTTATACATCTTTTTCACGCACACGAACACCCACATGCGTGCACACATTTATGTGTTATGTGAGATACAAAAGGAGGGACCTAAATATCAATTAGCTACTCCTAGGTCCTCTGAATGATAAAATTGTCATTCATTTATTTAAAATGACAATAAAAAGGAATGGTTTAGCAGGGGGTTTAGTCTTTTGTGGGACACATGGAATGGAGCCCAATCTTGATATTGATCTCTTAGCCAGAGAGTTAATTTGTCAATGCCTGTAATTTGCCAAGCTTCATGAATCCATTCTTCTTCCTTTGGAGGAATATTTCTCTTCTAGATCTGTGCTATTACTTTTTTTTTTTTTTAATGCAGTAAAGATAAAAAATGACATATATCTCTGAAGTCTTTCGTATATGTAGAAACAAGTATGGAACTCATAAAAGAACACAGGACTGGAAGGCACACTGACAGTTCTCCGTCCATCTCCTTGCTTTTAAGGGCTCTGTGCCATGTAATATTAATTGTTCTCCTACCAGAATCCCCTTGGAAACCAGTAAAAATTATGCCCTCACTCCTTCTGTAAGAAGGCAACTCCAAAAGCTCAGTACTCAGAAGGATAGGAGAGATCTTTCAATTTCCCCCCAAATTAAATCATGTCCGTGTTAGACATTCTAACCGTGTTCTTTTCCCTGGGTGAATTGCCAGGGAGCTAAGCTGGCAGGTCTGGGGATCCAAGTCCTCGGATGGGAGGGGGCAGTGATACACAGTCAGGAACAGCACATGGCTGGGCTGCTGTGGGGAGAAGTGACGTGAGGACAGGTGAGCACAGCTTTAGTCTTCTTTCAGATCTCTCCTTCTCATTTCCTTGACTATTTTATTTGCCTTTCTCTAGACCTTTTTTTCCCGTCTGAATTCATCTTTCCTAAATAAACAGAGCTACACACAGTATTCCAGGTGAAATGTGAATTGTGTGTGATGACATTAATATTTTCCTATATCTGATGGATATACCTTCCCTGATACACTCTAGGAACTGGCTTTTTGCAGCTCAAACACACATAAGTATTCTGTGATTGACTGACATAGCCTGTTCTTTCTCCTCTGTCATTTCTAATTTGTAAGCTCCCACCTCATAACACAAATTCTCGTTACTAGTTCTTAGTTATGCGTCCTTCCATTTTTTTCCAACAATCCATTTCAGCCCATTTCTTGTATTCCAGAATTGAAGGTCATCCAGCTGCTCCTGTAGCATATTTCAGTTCTTTTCCAGACTGATTTTATCTTATAGAAAGTGCAGAGATGTTGAACTGGGTGGGAAAGATGAGCTCCAGTGGTGCCCACACATTCCTGCTCAGAAACAGGTGACTGAGTCTTGGCTCTACAGCTCAGAGGGGACAAGAACAATTACAGATGCACCCAGTGATCCAAACCACTGAAATGTTCTATTAGGTTCCTAAAGAAGCTCATAAAGGGGCACTAGTCAACACAGTCTGGACAGCTAGGTACTCTGAATGCACAGAAATTATCCTCACCCTGTGTTTTGACTAATACATGATTCATTTTTCAGTTATTAAAATTGGTGAGTAAACACTTGCATAGAAAATGTTTCCCTAAGTCAACATCAAGAAAGAACATGAAGTGGCATTTTAAGTTATATTGGGAATATAAATTCTGATGACCAAACCATTAAAAAGATTGTCCTGGGTTGAGCTAAATCCAGACAGAAAATAATCTCTTTGGTTGTAAAACCAAATAGATTCCATCCATGTAATATGGCCACAAATTCTCATCTGTGGGGTACCCAAGTGGTTTTTACATGGATAGCATTCTCATGCAGCACTCAGGGATGCAAGAAGTAGCTATTGATTGACTTGCCTATGCAACTGAACTCTCCACACTATTTTTTAGATATATTTCAATATGATCAGATAGGCAAGTGTAACTGAATTTTTGTTGTTATATTTTCTGACCATGTTGGTCCTTTTTGCTCTTGTTACAAAATTGTGGATTTAATTTTATATCTCTAGCTCTGACAGCTTTTATAGTTTCATTCCAAACACTTCTTTTTCTTCTATTTCCAAAGGTCCTGAAAATACTGATCTTTAAAAGCACATCCAGTTCATAAGTGTATTGCCATGTCTGTAAAAACTGAGATAAACTTCAACCCTGATAGGTTGGTCTACATCTATTTATATTTTCAAAGGCAGATATTTGCAAAGAAAGGTCCAAAAATCTACATTATTAAAACCTGACAGGAACTATAATAATTTTCAGACCTTTGAATGAAGATGAAGGGTTTTGATAGCTGTACATTTTTTATTTATGTTATGAGAAGCAACAATCTAATCACATCTCACAGCTTCCATAACAAAAAAGGCTGAACTGTAGGGTGGTCAAAGGGCAAATGTGGCTGACTTTGACCAGTGAGTCAGCTCTTGTCTTGATGTAGATTGTCAGTGTGGAAAGAACAGAAGTACTTAGCAATCACAAAGGCATAACCTTCAGAATCACACAGCAGCATTGGCTCTCATTCCCTGAAGCCCACGTATTACTGGTTTTAGAATGAAGAAATTGTAGATGACTAGTGATGTCATAAAATACCATTTTATTTTTGAGAGCTTTCATGATATATTATTCAAAGAGATGTGTGGAACTTTTTATGCTGCTTTAATGCAGCACTGCAATTAAAAACGGTGTTTTGTGACACGGTATTGATGTTCAGCTGGCACTGAGTAACTCTATCCCTTGCCTGAAAATGCACATTGATAAGGACAATAAACAGACATGAGACTTGGTGCCTTCCTCCAAATAATGATTTAGCAATTACCCAGTGTTTGATACAACATCCTTTTATGAAACAGAAATGAATGCAAAGGAGACCAAGTGGTAGCACTTGAATCTGCCTGTTTGTCCACTAGGATGAGATGAACTTCAGTAATGTAACTACATACAGTTACATTATATATTTGGTAACTATACTATGACTGTAATTTTGCTAATGACCAACAGGTTGAGGGTCACTTTGGAAATAATGTCAGTGTTAGGGGCAGAGCTGATGGTACCACTGTATGCAATTTCATGTGCTTTGGTTCATACCTTTAAGGACTTGAATGCATGGTGCAGTTTTTCACTGAGGTGTGATGATGCTGTGTCAGAACTACAGCAAAATTGGTGTTAGACTGTCATCCAAATCAGATTTGCAGTGTTTTGTGCAGTTGCCTCACCTGAATATAACTAAATATCCCATGTGAATTCCAATTGCTGCTTAGGATGCACACAAAAAATAAAGCAGACACTTGAGACTGAAGTTTTAAAATGGGTAGATGCACTTAGAGTAATTTTCAACTTCACTGAAAGTGCTGCAGTTAATGTCTCTTCACCTCCACATCTGAGAGGCAGAGATTTTCTTGAACTTCCATTACATAGTCTCCCTAGCATATAATCAGTATTCAGGTTGATTCTTGATGCTAAGAATCAGCTCCCCTACTCTTACCTTGCCTTTATTCTTGTAGATATTAAAAAAATAACAAAAACCAACAAAGAAACAAACAAACACCTCCCCCCACTCAACTGCCTTCCCCCCCCCCACCCCACGAAGTCCTTAACAGCCTGCAGATATTTAGGACCAGGATCAACTGCCCACACACAGGTGTGCATTTACCTGAGATATTCCAGCATTTACCTGAGAATTCGGACTCAAGCAGCTGTCGCAGATGGATATGGGTTTCCCATAGATTCTGTGTAATTTCTGTCACCCTGTGTCAATGTTCAACATGCCTAGGAGACCTCAAAAGTGAAGGGATGCCTATGCAGGTGAGTCATGACCTGTGGTGTCCACAGGGTATGGCATCTAGGCTACCACTGACTCAAAGAAGGGTTTTGGTGAGATTCACGCCTAAAAATATCCCTCAGATACTGTGAGGGATTTCATCTAATTCCAGGTGCTTCCCTGGGAGGCCACAGGTCTCCCAAAAATTCTGTGTCATGTCTACCACCCCTGTGAGGATGTCTCAGATTCATGGGGACCTCTGAAATGGCTGCAAGTGCCTTTCTTTGGGCTACTGAATTTCCCCTAGCATGTCCATTTTAGAGTAAACGAAATAGCTCTCCAGTTTCTATAGACTATAGTTGTACAGACTGTAAAAAGAGCTCAGACACGTAGGACAGGAGTCAATTGTCTGAAAAAAGGCATCTCGTGACTTCAAGAGATCCTTGCTATACACATGGGACTGACAGATGTGACATGGGACTCAAGGGAGACCTCAGCACTTCTGGAACAGCAGTGGGTTCTTCCAACACAGAGACAGTTCAAATGGTACTGGGTATTGACATTTACACTGAGCTCCTCGCTTAGGTAGAGAACCTAGACTCTGATGTACAGAAGATCTGATCTCAATCTGAATCCTACCCTACAAGCAAAACTCATCTGCTGCAGCATGAGACTGCAGGTAGCCTGGCTTTTCTCCTGAGTCTTCAGCTGTCAATCCACCTTGGGCTTTCCATAAATTTTTTGTCATCCTAGTCATCTCTGTAAGCTTTCTTAGGAGCATTTCAGGTGACTCTTGGTGCCTAACTTGAGTGACTAAATAGTCTTGGATCCCTGGTGTTGAAATTTTTTTCCCTTCAGTCTATAAAAATCACCGCCGTTTTCCCTAATCTTACCCTAGCCCTTTTCAAGTCCCTGACCCTTTCTATATACCAGCAACAAGATGAAATGAAATTTTACAGGTAAGTTTTGCAGATTTCACCTTTTCAGTACCAGTCCTAGAGACCTACATCTGGACCACTACGATGCATCTAGGAAAGTTAAAAATACAAACCAAAATGTCCCCCAAGCCCCTTACAAGGTCAGTGACTCTTCACATCTTCATTCATCTTCATTCCTCAAATTGCTAACCCTCTCAGCATAAAGATGCGAAGAAATCTTTCCCTCCTGTGATTTTGACATGCAACCTTGATAAAGGAGGAGATGGCTTTTAAGGAAATGTGCCAGGGTATCCCTTTCCTCTTTCCACTCAATATCTCAGGCAAAATATTCCACTTCTCTATGCAAACATCTCTTCCATGCACGGAGACAAGACATAGGCATTTATTCTTTTCAGCTAACTCCCTGCAAGCAACCAGTCTGCAAAGTTATCTGCAAAATATCCCTTATTTGATAAAAAAAAAAAAAAAGAAAAAAAGTAAATGGTAAGGATGGAGACATTTAAGATAGTGTATTAAGAACATGTCATCATTTTAGAGGTTCATAACTTAGCCATAAAAATCTGCTCCAGGCTGAAACTTGGCATGGAAGGCTGCCATATTTGTAAGTAGGTTATTTCATTTCAGGCTACATTACTAATGCACTAATGCAATGGGAGCTGTTATATTTATTAACTTGCATTGATTTTTTTTTTTTTCTTAGAAAAGGACAAAAATGCTCCTTTCCTGAAGAGGTGGAAAAGGGATATATGAAGCTAGAATTTGCCTTCCCATGTGTCAGCCTAAAAGGAGAAAATAGGATTCAAACATTTATTTCTTTCTTACCTAAATAAAGGGAAAGCCAGCAAATGTTTGTGTTCCAAACTGGTTCTGAGGTATTGTAAATGCATAATACATAGTTTTTTACTATGTATTAAATTCAGAGCTCTGTAGGCAGAATTATCTGCATAAAAAGCTCAAACTTTGTTTCCAAATGGTGTGGGGTATCAGGATTTGCTATTAATTTTTGCAAGATTTTTTATCTTTGGAAAAATGAAAAAGCATTTTTGAGAAGATACGAAAAGAAACAAGAGCAAGTGGGGCCTTCTAGTGACAATAAAATGGTCTTTAAATCCTTAAAAATATCAGTTTTGGATAACTTAGTGGGCTATACTGAAATACAACATTTACAGCAGATTTCCAAGGAAGGAAAAGAGACTACAGAAATAGATTTTTCTGGGACTTGTGCTGGGTTCTCTAAGTACTCAATCCCCTTCCAACATGCTCCTCCAACTGTCTCTCCTAAAGATTTGTCTAGTGTGGAAACCTTGCCAGAGTGTAATTTTGGTGAAATTTCTGTCACTGCTCTCTGTCATGAATATTTATTTACTTCCCAATGGAAATCATTGCTCATATGAAAGGGAGTTAACGGTTCTTAATAGCCCTTTCTGATTTGATTGATGTTTTTGTCACTTCCTCCAGTAAATAGGTTTCTATTAGCATACCAAATATGCTATCTGTCCTTTTGCTTCTGCAGGCACTTACCTGACCACTTACTTAAGATTTAAATATCCCTCCTAGGGATTTTCTGTCAGTTCAGGGGCTGTTTTTCCACACCAGTGGGTGAAGGACTTTTTGCACTGAGCTTGGCTACCTTACACATCAACCACATTGGATCTGTTCAAACTGACTATTTGGAGGAGTTCAGCAAAAACAATATAAATTTGTCCATGCCTTATACCAACATCTTGTGAAAAGGATAATACTAGTGGGCAAAGAATGCACAGGGACATTTAGTCATATATTTATATTTCAATTGTCTAAACATATAAGGGGATGATGTTTCGTAGGTAGAACAGAGGCTGGACTAGTTGGTTTTTTTTTCATGGAAATACACCCCTAAGTCATGTATCATTTATATGCCATATGCTAACTTAGAAAAAGAAGTGTTCAGAGCTAGCAATGTAGCATTGCTGCTAAGGAATAAACTCGTTCCATTATTTACCACTGTTTTCAAGGCTGAAGTGTCCTAGTTCCAAAACAAATGCCTCAGTGTTGCTCAAGTGTTTTTAATACTGCAAATAATGTAAATTTTGTGTATCACACATAATAGCCCTTGTGTTGGGCTGTAGCCAACAGCTGGCATAATGGAATGGACATTTTCATCTTTTCTCTGTACCATACTCATTTATGTGTACGGCTCAAACATGTAAATTGTTACTTATGTGTTAAACAAAGGGATTTCTGGGTGTCTTGGACAAACCAAAGTGAAAGACTTACCTTTTTTATTAGTGTGAGTAGTTTGAGGGGGAGGAAAGGCTTACATCAACAAGTGGTTTAAAGTGAAGTTGCCTACTAGTTCATATAAATTTTACTATTATGCAGTAAATCTGTATTCTAGTGAAGATAAAAGAACAGAGGAAAATAATTTATGGAAACATAAAATAGGAGCTATGGTTGTAGGAGACACTAATTTTTGGATTCTCCTTATTGCTTAGTAATTTTCTGCCACAGAAATTCATTTTTTTATTGCAAGCAGATGTCTGGTTCTTCCCCATGAGGAACACACAGGGCAAGGTGCAAGATTAAAAGAAAAATCTACTTCCTTTTGAAGGGCTGTGGTGGAAAATAGGTATCTAAGTCCAAGGGAAGGAGGCACAAGACCACTATCAAGTGCTTGAAAGTCTGTATGTACTCAAATACATACCAATAAAGTCAACAAAGTCATCTGGACACCCTTGCTTCCATGGGCCAAAGGTACCACCTTGCCTGAACTGAGATCCTGGTTCATAACTGAGGGATTCACAATTAACATTTCCAAGTTTGTCATTCCAAATCTCTCACAATAGCACTTCTTTGAACTAGTCTTAACCT
Organism: Myiotriccus ornatus; assembly: GCA_036023395.1. NCBI lineage: Eukaryota > Metazoa > Chordata > Aves > Passeriformes > Tyrannidae > Myiotriccus > Myiotriccus ornatus. The sequence goes on along the minus strand of JAYRBT010000001.1, from coordinate 66,084,464 downwards.
AAAGGAATAGCTAGGAAAATATAGTGGGATCCTTTATGAGCAATAGAATTCAGATTAGCTGCAGTACAGCTAGAGTAAGGAGAAAAAAAAACATTGTGTGTAGTTCCATTTTTCCCCAGAAATGGCAAAAGTGTTTATAATTTTGATCAGTAATTTTAAGCTGCAGTGATTTATTTAGTATTACAATGAAAGAAAGAATAATGTGAATTTCATGTAACAGAATGATCAGTGAGCATCAGTCTTGAAAATTGTGTGGATACTACTGTGATAAACACAGCATTGCCCCCTACTATAAATTAGACCACATCAACTACCTGTCTCTGACAATTTCTTGTGAAAAGGTGTATGTTAAGTGGCCCATGGCGCTTGGCCTTTGAGCAAAGTATTCATTCCTGACTCAATATTATGTAGTGGGATGGATATAATTTCATTCCTCACTTTAGGGCCAATGTTTGGATTAAGCCATTTTTGATTTATTATTCTAGATTAGGGGTGGATTTGCTGTGACAAAAGAGGAGATGTAGTCCTTATCAACCAGCACTGCCTGATCTCATGCTTCTAATTACATTTGTGTACAGCACTGCATACGATCTTGGTCAATCAAACAGCAAAATTTTCATAAAGTAAACTGTCCTCACACAGGCAAAGACCTCGTTTATGAATTCTGCATTCGTTTAAGACACATAAAGGCTTTAAATTTAATATTAATACAGTACTTATTCTGTTAGGCTGGAGATAAACAAGATTACCAAATTGCTTGAAATAACTTCGGCAGCAGTGGGTACTGGCAGTTTTCATGACTTCCTAAACTCACATTGGTCTGCAATACTATGTTGGCTAAATCAAGCCTTTAACTAGGTTAGAATTTCATACTTTTTGCTCAATTATGAAAATGAAAAATAAACAAAAACATATATCAACCCCTTTAGTGTATGGAGAAACAATCTTTGGTAGTTTATAACTACGACAAATTTCAGTACAGTAGGATTCTGTTGGGCTAATATAAGGCCAGAAAGTACCAAACAGTCTGTCACTGGACCAATGCTACAGCAGCTACTTTTCTGCATTTTAGCTGTTTTCCAGAGAAAAAACTAGCAAGCAGTACTTAGGCTAAAATATAGTCCTATCATTTTTACATAAAATATTGATGAGGAATAAACACTTAGTATCCCTAGTGTGAATTCACTGGACTTCACAAAACCCTAATATATGGATTAAGAAAAGTTAACATAATCCTTTTATGGGAACTAAAATCAATTACACGTCAGCTTTGTAGTATTACAAATGTATTTAGTCAGCATAGAATTTTTCCACCAGCACTCGTTGCAGATTGAAATTGACTAACCAGATGTTAAATATTAAATAGGACTAATCAAAGTGTGGTTCAAGAGATTTTAAAAACAATGATCAAAGAGAGCTATTTATTACCTGATTCATGTTTCTATTCAAACACTGCTTCTATGATGTTATATCTACCTGAATTTAGTTTGCTGTAAGCTCTTAATTTTTTTCAGTTTAACATGAATGAGAAATATAAATCAATAAAATTATGTTAATGCACTACGATAGGCAGAAAGGCACAAAGGTCAGGGAATTACAAGCAAAATTTGCAGGAAAAAGGGTATGTTAGCAACCAAATGAACCATAGGTCCAATCTGAGGATGACCAAATGAAGAGATCTTCTTTCCATCAATTATACATGGTTTGTCTTAGGGCCATTATGCAAAAAATAGACTTCATACATAACTTAAGCAACATTGAAACAATAGCAAGAATAGCTACTGACTGATGTGAAAGCAGGCAGGGCTCAGTCATTGCAAAAGAAAATCATGGGCTATGCTTAATTGCAGAACTGCTTAATGTAGAATGTATAAGTGTGGGGTCGTAAATCCACAGGAAGTCACTCAATTAGTTTTTTTGGTTTTCAAAGGGGCTGAGCACTTTCCAGTCTCACTGAAGCCAGGAGAAGTGCAGGTGAGGGGCTAGCTGCTCCCCTGCCTGGCACTGCACAAGGACGAAGGAGATCTCCTTGGAGTCGAAGAACAACATTTAAAATGGATCAAAGGAAATGTTCTGTTATACAATGCATAATTAATATGTGAAACACATTATTGTAAGAGTCAACAGGAGCCAAGGGCCTGGTATTTGTTGCAAGAGTAGAACTTAAAAGCACAGTTGCACAAAATGACTACATGCATTGTTGTGTTTGATAAAATAGTTCTGTCCCTATCCATTTTATAGTTTAAAGTACAAGTCATCAGAGATGGCAGGAAAACTTATTTTCCAGAGGAAATTTTGTCACTGTCTGTTAGTGAGATTATGTCTTGATTTAACCAGTGGTAGATGCTATCAAAGACAGATGACTCAAACAGATGGAATGTTGTGCTGATTGTGTGTAGCTTCTCCTGCACTGTGGTGGTTTCCTCACATCGTTACAAGCACCATATCAGGAAAAATCACAGCAAATATCAAGCAATTATCTGTGATTTTTTGTTCTCAGTGCCTCCTTCCCTCCTGAAACACACCAGTGAGTGAGGGATGTGGATTCTCTATGTGAGCATAGACCTCCAGGTCCACAGCCAAAGGCGCTTTGTGTTGCTAAGAGGAGGAAAATGACTCACACATCCCTAAAGTCTCTCTCTTCCTTCTTTTGTATTACACAGAGTCAGCTGGGCACCTAGTTGAGAAACCGATAGCTTTGCCAGCAGCTGAGGGACAGATGCAGATCCCAGACTAGAGCAGGGCCTCCAGCCTTTGGATGTAGAGGGCAACAAGACTTGGACTCCGCTGTATCCTTGTGTAGCAAGCTTGCAGTGCAGCAAGAGTGGCAGGATGCACCTTTAGGCTTCCAGTTAGTAGAGCTTGGTTTGGTTAAAATGTATAATGATAGCCCCCCCAAAAATTCTGTCCTTAGCTAGTATATTCAGTGGCACCTCTTAAATTCAAAAAGCTGAAAACAAATATCTCCATATTATGTCTTTCTGAATTGATTCTTAGTTTTCCCCATCCTGGCTTTCCAGAGTGGCAAGAATAATTTCCTCATAAGGCTACACAAATTCCATGCAACCCCTCTGGTAATGAAAAATATCCTGCCTTCTGTCACCCCTAAGGATCGGATGTGGCTTCCCTCACCCTCCTCACTGCAATCAAGACCTTTGCTCCTTCAGGAGCCTCCCAGCCCACTCTCAATATACCTATGTCTTCCCATCTTCAACTACTTCAAGAACTTCCCCAGGAAAGAAATCTCATTCTCTGGAAAGATGAAGCCTTGTCTTTTCAGAAGTTTTACCTCAGCCAGAGTGGAGATGATGGAAAGAAAAAGAAATATGCACACACATATATATATATTTTGCATATGTATTTGCCTACACATATGCATACACATATATAAGCAATGTAGACACGTAGATGTACATATATACATACAACAGTGCAGCCAATGTTTCGCTACCCTTGCACTGAAAAGCATTTAGAATTTTCAGTCTCTGTGATTCACCAGAAAATAATTTATCTTGTGAGTAAAGGATCATTTTAGACCAAATGTTTTGTTTAATCAGAACAAAAATTATTTTTTGGTGTTATTCCCTTTGTTAGAGTTTAAAAATAAAATTAAGTAATGGATTATTTTTCCAAATACTGTGGTAAATCTAATAAGTCAAAACTGGCTACTCCTTGGGAAGGAAAAAGCAAACTAACCACTATTCCTAAAAGCTACAAAATGGTTTACTTTTATTGCTCTTGCACATAAAGGCCCCAAAGCCTCAGAGCTATGATTCTCTAAATCACTGCTTTCTAAGCTTGACTGATTGATTTAAAAGCTTGCAAGAGATTTATAATGATTCACTGTGTAAGCCACTGATTTTATATTTAAGTCAGAAGACTGCTTTTAAATGACAGAAAACTTTAGACCTAACATTGGACTCAGCAGGTGATCCACTGCTCAGAATTAAAATGGCAGCATTTTGCTGGCACAAGTGTTTGAAGTGGGGTTTTGAAGCACAGGCAGAATGCAATTTATCTAAGATTATTGCAGAGAGCATTGAAATCTATGCCAGAATTTTCAAAGCTCCCCCCTCTCTGTGTTTAATGTGGTAGGTATGCAAATAGCTGGATGATCAGTATTTTTCCACAGGTATTCTCAAAGATAATTTTAAGCACCTGTCTTTTGAGATGCTGTACAGATGGCCAGAATTTGAAACAAGATTAATTACTCTAGTAATTTTGTGTTGGTCTAGAAGCAGAATTATTTTCACAGGCTGATTGTGCAGTAATGAAACAAAAGGAGACTCTACTGTACAGTGGATATAACAAACCATGTATACCCTTGTACGCATGAGTAGTGAAAACAGAAAAGAGAGTAGAGGAGGAAGGAATGAGGGAAGAGAGGTTATTGCTTCATCTCTTCTAAGGCTGCATTGAGGACACAGCAACTGACCTCAACTGTTCTGTAGGGTAAGATTAGTTAGATAAGACAGCAAATTTTATGAGGTCACTACAGTTTTTACTCATGAGGAATAGCAAACTTGCTAGAGCTACCTTGTCAAAAAACACTTCTTTGCTGTGGTAGGGCTTTATAGTGAAAGCTAATGTGCTAGGCAGCCAGCATTTGGGGAGATTTAGGTTTGCATCTCAGGTGTCCACCATCTTGATCAGGATGATAAGAAAATATTTGATGTCAATACTCAGTTCAAACAGGATTTACCAGCAGTAACCTCTATTGACTATCCCCCTGACACTTCTTCTATATTTGTGAAAGTGAATACTGGCGTCATCGCCAGGCTGGCATGAAAAGACACCTTGAACCACACCAATATAATAAATCTGGCACGATTTCTACAGGACATCCTGCTTACTCTTTCCCTTCACTCTTCAGGCAGTGAGCTTATCTCTGAGGTCCTGATGTCTGCAATTCTGGATCAAGTGAGTTGCTCACTGAACCTCTGGGTTTAGGGACACTGTCACAGGCCTTTGCTTGAAATTTCTTTATACAAGATACCTGTAAGCAAGAAAGGGCTTGTCTTCCATATTTAGGGCTGTAAGTGCAGGATGGAAAGTCAAGCCATAGTTTTAACAGAAGATTTAAATATTTTGAAGAAGCTTTTCACCAAAAATAATATGAACAGCAAAAGAAATTCCCTGTAATATTGTTCTTATCACAACATGCTTGGGAATGATACTCAGCTGTACAGAAGCAAGTCCTACCCAGAAGTATGTCCCTTGGTAATTGTGACAAATAGAGAAACACTATTTTATTGCTTTACATATCAAAGTGCTACTTATTACTGACACAAAGGTTGAGGATCAGGGTCTTGGTTTTGATTTCTTTTATCACATAAGCTTACTGCATGACAGTAAGCAGGTTGCTTCTCTGTTAGTTAATATCATCAGGCTTGTGTAGTCTAAGAGGTACAGACTGACACACTATAAACAGCATTGGAAGAGAAAGGCCTAGTTGTGGTTCCCTGTGCATTAATGAAAGTAAGTCTTCAAATCAAAATGTGTAAAAAAAATAATAACAGCAAGCACCATCTCTCTGGACCAAGCCATGGCTGTGAAGTCCTCAGCTGGATGAGGCCATGAGTAAGGAAAGCAGGACTCCTGTGCTACCAATTTCTTGTAGTTAATTCCTCAGTAGATGGCAAAATCCTGTCCATAGCCACGTATTTATTCTTGACTACTCTTTCTTGCTGGTTTAACATTCTATTCTATTTTTTTCCCAACTGTTTGTTTCTGTAACCCAAACCCTAAAACATCATACAAAGATCTTGTGTTATGACCATTTTGTGATGTGGTGTCACTGGTATCTCATTTTAACCTGTGGTAAAGGCACACATTATTAATCTCCCTACAAATTTTCTGTAATACCTTTTTCTTTAGAAGGCAGATTTTAGTCTTTTTATCTCTTTTCAACCCAGAGACTAATATTTTATATTTAAAACTTTAAAGCTGAAAAATGAAAGCCTAGATTAAATACTTCTGGAAAATCTGAAGAGAATTGATTTTTTTTTTTTTTCTAAATTCAAGAGCTTTGCATTTTCAGAAGAGTTTTTGAAATGCATTTTCTGGAATGTTTATAAAGTGCCTGCTGCCTGTGCCCCTGCACCTCAAAACTGAGTTGATGCTAAGACTTTTTGGTTCTACATTATGTACATTTATTTGGAAAAACCCCAAACCAACAGGATAATTATATTAACTGTTTTACGTTGATGGTTTTCCTTTTCCTTATTTAATGTTGCATGTCTGTTATAAGAGATGTCTGAAACAACAATTCAAGACCTGTTGTAATCTCAATCCATTTGTTAATTTTTTTTTTGTTTTAATTAGAGATGGGAAGCTAGTCTTTTTATGTGTTTGATGTAATTTTTCTACAGTCACATCCCAATCCTCATTGGTTTGTGAACACTATGGCAGTACAAACAATATGAAACATTTGTTTTTAATTATAATTCAAGATTCAGGTTGCAAATGATTTGCATTATAGCTCTTAGCATAGGCTAGATTTACAGCAAACACATTAAAATAATTAGCATTGTTCTTAAATATGAGTCAGTAAAATTGAAAGTGACAGTAAGTTGATGAAGGTAATAAAAAAACCTTAATCTGGTTGAGAGTGGCTGAGCAATAAAAAAATACACCTTTGCAGAAAGCAAATGTTTCATGCCAGTAAGTCTGCAGAGCGACCAAGAGTATTCAGTTGGGTCAGACACTGGCACTCCTGCACCTGCCCAGGTTAAGTCCAGGCTCAGTCTCAGCTGACCCAGTCTTTCTCTATTAACAGGTCTTCAGAAAAAATGATGGCACAGAGCTACTCAAAAGGCTCTATCCTTGCAATGCCTTGGATCAATACCTGTTTTCAGAGAGCTTTGAGGCACACGGTGAGCTACAGGGCAGGAGAGGGAATAAAGCTGAGTTGTCAGCTACTTGAGGACAGGGAGACCTGTGATAGATGGCACCTGGCTGATGCATTTGCTGGCTAGTTTTTCATCAGTGTATGTCATCTTCCTTTTAAAGAGGTAGCCAAGAAAGGCAGCCATAAAGAAGGCATTTCTTTCCTTGATTTTGGTGGGTGCACGGGAGTTGTGGGATACTGTGTAAAGAGCAGGGAGACCTTGGCTCATCCCTGAGAGTAAGTGCTGGGAAAACTTTCCCAGGTGTTGCTGCTGGCAGGCAGGGAGCAAAAGGCTCCACGGGGATGAAACCGGTGGGGCACTGGGTATGGTGAGCGCCCACAGAAAGCAGGAAGTGGACAAGCAGCCAAAGCACTGAAGTGGGGAAACTCCCCCAGACTTCTCACAGGACCTGGAAAGACACAGTTACTGCAATACAAAGGCTGTTGACCAAGGTACAAGCCTGAAGAAAATAATATATCCTGCCAGTGGGCAAGGAGGATAGTGGTTTATCAACACTTTAATTTCTATTTTCTGTCATTTTCAGTGGTTTTATTTCAACAGTCTGCACTTGCAGTTGTGTTTTTTTTTTTCTTTTGAGGTGAAAGTAAAGGGCTTACAAAGATTCACCTGAAAGGTGAGCTGAGGCCCTGTTTCAGGGCTGCATTAGTTAGGAGGGCTAGATATCCTTCACACAATGATATGTCAGCATCTTTCTTCTTTAATGGTAGGCTTTTATTTATATGAATGTTTATTTGCAGTCTTGCTTCACAGAAGCTTCACGCAAAATATGCAAGGACGGGACTTTGGGTCTGTAAATAGCATTACGTGTAAAACTGTTAATGGCACTGTACAGAAGCTGCACTGTCTTATCGTGTTGTCTCACCCACATTGTCCTTTCTGGTTGCATAGATCTTCTCCTTCAAAGACAATGGCATATTCGTTCTGCCACCAGGTTTTGATCTGGTTCATCCCACATACAGTGAGAGTAGGGACAAGTGACAGCCACATCTTAATCTTAGAATGAAATAGAAAATTGAGGCAGAGCCCAGACATGCTTTTTGTCTGCTGGTTATTTTGCTTTAACATACATAACAACAAACACAAAAAGTTTGCCAGTGTTTTTGCTTTTGAACTGGGCTGCATCGAGGATTGCTTTCTTTGTTCCTTCTAGATTTCTGTGAGTCAAAAAAACACCCAAATGTCTCAATGTCCGACTGGTGTAAATACATCATGGTTGATGTAATTCAATCGAACAGCTCAAGATCCAAACACCTGATAACAAGGAGAATTGTTGTGTGAGTCTTTCATATCCGTGGAGATGCCAGAGACTGATACTGTGCGCCATGAGCCAGCGAACAGTGTAGCTGCAGAGAAACCGACCCACCGAGACTGCGCTGGCTTATCTCACCTGCGCAGAGGTACGAGCACTTGGAGCAGATGAGTGTTGTGAGGTTTGAAAACGGTATGATCAAACACAGAGTGGAAATCACTCATACTTTTCCCGTGCTTTACACGTACCTAAAGAGTCTGTAAGGAGCTCTGCTCAGTTTCAGCGATAAGGAAGAATAACTATAGTTTTACGTCGACTAAAAAGATGCATGAAAGAGTGTGGAGAAAACCAAGTAATTATAGTTACCAGAATAGGTTGTAGCTTCCTCCAACAGCTTGGAAACTCAGATTGTGGGATATGAAACAGTTAATGAAAAACACAGACCAGAGCTGGGGGTGCATGAAAGACACAGTTGCGAGATCCGTTTCAATGTATTTTCAGCAGTATAGAAAATAAAAATTGGTGAATTTTGAAGGTAATATTTACTCTTAAATTCTGGTTATTTCTTTGCTGCATGATGTTACCATAACCCCTAGGTGGTATTCAAACTTTATAAATCAGATTTGTCTGTTATTTATTCTATTTGTCATGCATTTGATGTGTAGTGCAATTTTCAGAGATTAAAATGATATATCCCTAATTCTTGGATGCTCTTTGATCGTCTTTATTCCTTTGCTCCTTTAAGCATTGCTGAATAATTGTATATGCATTCACTAGCTGACAACTACATTCCCTGTTTGATGGGCTAATTATGGAAACATACTAGTCTCTTCATAGTTAAGTTTGTAACTAGCTTTGAGCTGTAAGGCCAGTTTTGATGTATCGTCTAACTATACTGGAATAAATCCCTGGAATAGAAACTTAAGATATCTGGAATAGTTGGAGAAAATTTTATGAAGTTTTGTGGCTAACTGTTACAACAGACATAATTTAATATTTTACTGCTAGAAAATTCTTTTCTACCTTGTTGACCTCTCAGAAATATTGCTTATCTCTGTGCTGGGAAAGTATGACACATTAATGTTGTTACTACTGGATAGGTTTAGCTGGTTCTAAATGAATTTGGGAGAGCCTGTTAAATCTGCCAATCACGGGGAAGGGAATTTCAGCATTTCACTAGCAATCTTTAGAGGATTTTGTACAAGTTTCTGCAAGACTCCAAGAATAGCAAGCACCCAGACTCCACAGGGTGGGTTACTCTCCGGCATGACCTACCTGTCCTTGTATAGAGTTATACTTCCCAGCTCTGTGGAACAGAAGAGCTAAATAAACCTTCCAGAAATAAGTTCAGATTAGCAGGGTCACAGAAAAACCTTCAATATCCCCTGAAATTCCAGAAGAAATGTGTTATTAAGGAGCTGCTATGTGAGCAGAGCCAGCCCCGAGTTTGTACCTGGTTAAGAGACATGCTGCTTGGCTAAATGGGGATGCTACAGCTGTATTTAACAGCTGTTAATCTCCCTGGAGTTAAACCAGCTAATGTTTCTGGCAAAACTGGATTTCACATGGTTCTAATGTGGTATATAGTAACAGCCATACTTCCTCTTATCCATCACAAAGGACTCTGCTGGGACAGAAGACACAGTGAGACATGAACCAGTTAAGGTGCAGAAACACATTCCTTGCCCTGATACATATATATGTATGTATTTATATGGCCAGGATTCACCTGCTTGTTTCTTACTGGGATGCAGAGCCCTTTGGGCCCTTCCAACCTTCTCACACAGCAGAGCTGCCCAAGGTTTCAGGAATGCTCACTTAAATACCAACAAAACCAGACCAGTAGAATGCAGAAAAGAAAACCCCAAACTACACAGAGCAGTTTGTTGGTATGGGAAAAATCCATCCCATCCCTCACACCTGGCAATCAGCCTTTCCATCTGCAACGCAAGAAAGCCAGCAATTAGATGCAGGGAGAGGCTGAAGCAGGCAATTGTAGGCAGCAAACCTTCTGAGGATAGGGGCTCTTGTCAGGAAACTCACTGAAGGGGAACCAGTAACTGGCCCAATTACAGGGAAAGCTGTTTCTAGGAACTTTCGTCTCAGACTAACATTGTAATTCTGGTAGTGCGCGAGGCTCCACTTCCCCTCGAAATCTGTGTTGCTCTTTGCCTGCTGAAGGGGTTGTCTGTATTTTTTGTTTTACACTAGTGCAACTTAACTATGGATGCAATTGCATATACACGTATGGTAAATGCCTGTGTTTATATTCATATGTGTATAGAGTAGTTAGGTAGCCAGATAGATACAGATTAGATATAAATATAGATAAGGATATGGATATGTAAGTTCTGTACAAGAGTAATCTCTTTTCATTCTGTAAGGAGCAAAGCTGTGCTTGTATACACATATGCATGTATTCTGATTTTATTCACCCATTTCACTAGGGTGAGGGCTATACTAGAAACTTTGGCTTGTATTTTGTGCTTGCCACAATGGTATTTTACTTTTCACAATATTTCTATTTTGACAGAAGGTGAAGCGTAGAGTCAGTGACAAGAATGAAGTAAAAAAACTTGCATTCATTAATAGAGCTCCTGTTTGAAGACCTGGCTTAGGAAGTTTTAGTAAGTAAAGCACTCTTTTGTCAGCATAAGCTCTATTTATACTGAAAAGGCTTAGTGGAATAAAACAACAAACCATACATGATTTGGAAACCTCACCAGGGGTTGCACTACTTCTGATAGTGTAGCTTTTCTGAGCACAGAAAGCCTCAGTGTGGTGTGCTTTCATGCCTCTGGACAGGAAGGTTTAATGAAAAGGAGGCATGTACGGGTCTGTTGGTTTGGCACTGAATAAACACATACCTAATTATCCTTATTATAGTTTTCCCCCTACTTTTAACCATTTTTGTGTCATATTAACATGGTTTATTCCACAGACATTCTCACTGATTTCTACTACCCTGTTTGCAAACCTCACTGTTCTTTTTCTAGGAGACCAAATATGAAAAAAAAAATTAAATTTCAGTTTTCCAAGTTGCAGTGTCTTTCTGTCACAATGTTCATTAATACAGGGTGTGGTGGTGTGGTAAGAGCTATTAATTCAATTTCTTTCTCATCGTCTTCTTTTTGTTTCCCAGGGAAGCTCAGTCTATTTCATCTTCTGAAAGTCTAATAAGTATTTTGAACAGGTTAGAACTATAAATCTAGTATTGCTTAATCCTACAGAAAAAAAAATTGCTCATGAAATATATTGATTACAACTGATAATGATTTTTCCACCCTCTCCTCACTGGAGGCAAATAAATAACTATGGAAGCACAATGGCATTGTCATGGCTGGAGGTTTTGCTTTAGTACGTTATAGGAGTCTGTGAATACCCATAGCAATAAGCCTTATTTTTCCGTGTGATAATGTTCATTGTCTGTGCTTTTAAGTTCTTACTGAATTTGATAGTGACTGCCAATGATTAACAATTACATGTCCTCAGAATTCCTGATTTGTTTCCTCTGTCAGGACTGTGAGTCTATTAAGAAGTGATTAGGGAGGATCTCCTTCAAGTCTCCTTCACATCAGGATTCTCCCTTTTTTGGTTCAGTTAACTTGAGGTGGGAGTTGCCTGTGATATTTTCTACATTTCACCTTCCGAGGTTATGGGCACTATTCATATGCCAGATCTCCCTCTGAGATGAATAAGTACGACTTTTATGAATTTTTCTTCACTTGTAGAATTTAATTTACATGAATAATTAGAGAGGGACAAGTTAAAACTACTATTTAAAGAGGTAGCATCCTTTTGTTAGTTTATTGTCCAACTTTGTAACCCAGTTGTTTTGAAAAGGATCTGGGCTCTTCTCCGCAGGGATTTCCCTCTTTGTAGTTTTGCCTTGATCTAAATCAGCCTGTTGTAAAGCAGGATTTGGGATGGAGTTTGACAAAGAAAAACTGTTATCTGGAGAACTAAAGGGACTTTCAGTTTTCCCTCGGAAATGTTTGCTGGCTTCTTTTTCTGATGTGGCCAGGATTTGCTACCAGATTTATGACAATGTTGTTTAATTCATACATCAAAATAAATAAATTAAGTGCTTAACTTCATTTAGTTCTTTGTGCTGTTTCCTGTGCTGTTAGGGCTTTAATGAGCCCAGCTGCTCTGTAGAATTGCTGAGGGTGGAAGTTGGCCTGGGAGGGGAAGGAACAGTTTCTCTTTGAAGTGCTGTCATAGCAGGATTGCTAAAGCAAGGCTTCGAAGGGGAAATTCCTGTTTCCCTTCCTTCAGTGGTCTTGACGGCAGCAGCTAAATAAGGAGCAGCACTAAGGCTTTCAGACTTAGCTTCTCAGCCATTTGATGCCAAGCTTCCAATGGGAACTGAGGGGGACAGAGAGAGAGAAAGAAAAGGAAAGAAAAGGAAAGAAAAGGGAATAAAAGGGGAAAAATGAAGGGAAGAGCAAGGTGTTTATGAATGCTCTGTGCTCATCAGCACTCTCTGTGTCCATCCAGCTCTCAGTACTGGAGCTGGGAATGCTCAGGTTACCTGTATTTGCCAAGATTTGTTTTTCTAACAACTGGTCTTAGGCCATGAGGGGAGATGGAGCACAGCTTTAACTGTGAGGGGTAGGGGAGGAGGAAGGTGACACCTCATGGTAAATGGTGCCCCATGGACATTCAGAGGGCTGTACAGCCTGAAGAGGCAAAGCTGCAATGTTGAATGAGCTGTTCTCAGCCAAGTACCTTCAGAAGGTTCCTTCTTACATTTCAGGACAAAAAAAACTGTCCTACTACCTGAGGCAGTAGTAATAGTGTTACGTGTCTGCTGAGGAATCTTAGCAAAGTCTTCCTTCTCTTTCCTGAAGACAGTCATCTTCTTGGGTACTAAGCAACAACAGTGTCTTACTCCAGGAAAGCTTTCTTTTTTAATTTTAAACTTTAAAATTTAATTTTTAATGCAATCTAAAACTCTATCACAGCTGTAGAGCAGAGCACACTTCTTCTTATAAGGTCTTTAAAATATCTTCTCTACTTGGACCATGTGCCTCTTTAAAATATTTAGGGCTAAATCAACTACTGGATTTAACAACAATAACTAATTTATTTTTTTTTCTCTCAGGAACAACATTTTAGGGAAGTATGGGTTGTTTTGTACCTCTCTATGCAAATTCTGTGGCCAGGTATCTAGGAGGATGTAGACAGTTAAACTGGCCATGACCCTGCTCTTTGTAGAGACCTAGAACACTGATGAATCTCATTGTCTCTCTTGGGCACATTATAACTTGGATTGCATTTTAGTTTTACAGTTTATGACCTGGGGAAGGGACCTGTTCTGTGGCCTCTTGGGTGTGGTGGTTTTGAAGAAGGTGCTCAACAGACCTCCTTGAATCCAGTGACTGCTACTCACAGCTGCGGGCACTTAATGTTAGTGACCTACCTGGTCCGTTTTAGTGTTCCTAAAAACAGCTGCATTAGCACTACTGAACTGATGCCTGTTTCCTGATAAGTATATTGGTTATGTTTTAACACATACTAAGTGTGGGTTGCTTTGCAGTTGTTGCAGTAGTCCTTTGTATATGAAAGAGGACTTAGTTTAAACAGCAATGTTCAACCGTGTCATGAACATTTTTTGTCTGCTTGTGCTCTATAAAAGTGTGGGGTAGCACTGACAGTTCTTCTGTTCTATTCTTACCTCTGTAATAGTCAGACAAGTCCTTGGAGAGCTTGGTTACATACCCAAGATGGTTAGATAATGTAGGATAATTTGTATTATTTCAAATAAAACACACTTCTTGTGAGCTTGACTTTGCAAAGCTAGGAGATCTAAAATGCTTTTTTTATCTTGAGAATTTATGCATCAAATTTGTTTATCAGTAAAGTCTTTTTTTTTTTTTTTAAAGGGCAACTGTATCAGACATATCAAATTGCTCCCAATGGAATATTGTTTTCTGATCCTTCTAAGGGACTTATGTCTTCTAATGGAAAGACCTTAAGGCATTCTGAAAGCTCAAAGAAGTGAATGGAAGCTCTTTTCCTTTGATTTTTACACATCTGTAGTATCAAAAACTACTGAACTCATTCTTTATTCATCTAAGTTTGCCCAAGAATCATAAAAGATACTTTAACTGTGTTCTTTGACCTGAATTATGGTACAGATAATACCCTGAAATATAATATGCTTCACCACATTGTAACCAGGTAGCATCAATTTACATCATTGCTTTTGCTAAACACGAGGGTTCTGTATCCTTTTTTTTTCTGTCTCTAACTGCTTCCCCAGAAAGACTGAATCTGTTATTTTTGCATTCTCATGTGATTCATACAGATTTTGAAAAATTTAATTGAGAGTTTTGTCCTGATTCTTTTGACTTGGTGATATTTTTAAGGGAAAGGTAAAAATTAATACTTATTTTCTCCCTCAGACCTTCAGACAACAGAGTAAAGAAGATGACAGGTACCTCATAAATGTTTTCAGAATTTTGGGAGGAGGTGAACCAAAGCAGTCATCACAGGCTAGGTATTTCCTCCTTGGACTTTTGGTTCTACACATATCTCTTTCTACAGCAGCCTAAAAAAAAAAAAAAAAAAGAGGGAAAGAAGTAAAAAAAAAAAAAAAAGCTAAATGCTGCATGTCAGGCTCTCCCTTCATTTAGTTTTTCTCTTTTTCTTCTAGCAATATTTGTTTTCTCAGTCTTATTTTATGACCTGTTCAAATTTCCAGTTTGTAAGGTCTTTGGTCTTGGCCTCACAGATTTGTTGTCATCCATAGATTCTCATCATCTTCTTGAAGTCTCCATGTGGCTTCTACTTGCCATTTCTATTTTTATTGCCCTCCTCATCCTACTGGAGAAGTAACAGTTTCTGAAATCAACTACTTGTACAGCTGTCTCAGCAAAAATTTATCTCCCTTCTCTATGTATAAACCTGTTGAATGCCACATTTGCAGGTGCTGTGTTAATCTTCATTCCTCTACTCACATTATCTCTCTTTTATGTTCAGTGCCATTGCTTACATCTACACCTGTAACTTTTGTTCATCTCCACTTTTTCTGACCATCTTCATAGGTTTAGCTTTTAAGTTGGTTCCACTCCCCTGGTTGTCATTACTGTTTCGATCACTGTTAGACACATCCTAAATTACAACTTCAGGACTCTGGCCTTTCTTGACCCTTTTAGCTGTTAGTGCATTACTTGCTTGTGCTGAGTCACATCCTCGACTTTCATATCTAAACCATGTTCAAGTCTAAAGATCTTCTCTTTCCTCTCAAAAAAAAAAAAAAAAAAAGGAAAGGTCTATCTACCTCTTTCCACATGAAGATACCATTCTTGCTTTAAAACAAGAACAAATTCTCTTTGGTGTCTTCACAGTTTCAATCCATGTCATTAGATAACCATTAGCACAGTATACTGTGCATGTGTTGCATCTTCAGTTGCTGGTTTCAGCTGTGAGATTAATGATTAACAGTTCTAAAACACTTTTCTTCCATGTTTTTATGTAATTGCTTTTAAACATATTTTGTTTTAATGTGGTTTTGTTTTGACGTGGCTTCTAAAACATACGATTTGCATAATTTAGTTGTGTGTTGTGTGGAAGAATACTTCCTTTTTGTATTGTTTTTTCTCCTGTTGTCTAAAACAAAAACATGGCCCAACACTTCAACACTATGATTAACCTTAAAAAGAAAAAGCAACACTTACTATGAAATATTGAAGGGCACATTTGGTTAATTTTAGTTAAGTTTAGTAACAATTCTGTGTTGTTTTGGTTCTTTGGTTCTTTAACAGAATATTGTAAATAATATTTCTAGTTAAAAATCAGATGAAGAAGATAATTTACGGTCAAATTAAAAACTTCTAAAAATAGGTCTGACAGAGCATTAACTGCTTCAGGAACTGATATTTTGTACCAGTTATCCACTGATTATCTTTAGCCATCACACAATGACAATTAGATAAAGCTAGCAGAAACTGAAAGTCTTTGGTGATCTCTCTGGAGGTATGTCAATGAGAGGTAGAAACAGATGAATGTTTATAAATATTATTAATGAAAAAAATATTTAAAGAGGAAAAAAGAAGGACTGTTAGTAAATGTATCAAGCAGGAAGCCACTGGTAATGAAAATACTTGTTTGGATTTAAAAAAAATCTGCTTTTAGGTTTTCTTTGTTTGGTTATGTTATTAACCAGATGTATGTTCTTACATCCTTGTACTTCAGAAGCAAGTGGATTCATTAAGATCATTAGTTTCCTGTGGCAGTGTTACATCAGGTACATTTTCATCAGTACTGTTGCTAGTGTTATCAGCTAATATGAAGCAGAAAATTTTTTCCTTGTATAGTCAATATGAATCTTAATTTCAGTGAAGATGAAGAGCCAAATCCCAAGGGGGCCCAAGAACCTACGCTTTCAGTTGACTCACCCATTTCAGACCCTGTCAGGATCTGGGTATAGCAATAATGTCACTATATTGTTGATGAGCAAAGACTGCTAACACACTGCATTCAGATCTAAGCAGCAAAGTTATTTATCTATTTGTTTGTTTGTTTGTTTATAATTTAACTTTTTTAGTCCTTCCAGTTCATTACTGAGTCAGAAACATCACTGTCTAGTGTATTTCCTCAATGTTTTCTATCTCTTCCTCCTGCATATAAAGAAATAGTTACTGATTCACTATAATCGCTGACATTTCCTCTGCTTTCATTTGTTTCTGTACCGCTAGCTGTTTCCTCAATTTCATTATTATCAAACAGCTCTTCAGTGATAGACTGCTGTTCCTCATCTTCATATTGATAATTTTATTTTCACATGCATCATCCTGATTTTCAACATCTTCAGTGCAGTCCTCAGAAGATGAGTCATTTGCAACAGACAGATTTTCATTACTGGAGTCATCTTTAGAGTCAGAATGTGTTGGTCTATTCTCAGGGATATTGTTTGCTCCTCTGTTCCTTTCATTATCTCTAAGAAGAGATGTGCCTGATGTACTTGCTTGGTCATTATCCAGATAATTAAAATCAAATGTACTTATTTTGTAGATTAAACAAGAACATTTTTTATTATGATTGTTTGTGTTTGAAGCTTTAAAAACATCTTAGTATAAATGTTGAACTTCATTTCACTGGCTATTTAAACATTTAATGTGAGAAATATTTTCATTCAATAGGTAAAACAATGTTAATTTTTAATAGGTTTGCTTCATGTAAATATATATGTTGACATAGCATAATTTGGTAAAAAGTGGAGGAGTAAAACATAAAAGTAGAGGTTCTGGTAGCTTCTGTGTAAAGGTTGTCATTTGCATGTGTTACAGCAGTCACTGGTGAAGGCCAGAAATGGGAGGAGGTAAGAAAGGTCAGTGTGGCTGCAAGCTGTATGTGGGTAACATTTCTAGCCAGTAAAAGGCATAGAGTAAAGGGTATATATGTTATAAACCAGAGTTTTCAGAGTCTGAGATTGTCCCAGCCAACTTGCCCAGCCTAAGCAAGTAATGTCGACTCCCTCCACCATCCATGGAGAAAATTTCCTGGGGCAATGTCTCTCCACATGTTGTAGGTATCTGAGCCAAAGATGAAATTTTCTCTGGAGCTATTTCTCTCCATACACTGATCATTTATTATGTTATGTAAAGGAGGTATTTGCCACCACCCTCTGGGTGCAGCCTGTCAGCCAGTTCCCATCCACCATGCAGACCCCTTGTTTAGTCCATCACACGTCAATTTCTCCAGGAGGAGGCTGTGGGAAACCATATTGAAAACTTTGGACAAATCCAGGTAGACAGTGTTCACTGTTCACCCCAAATCAACCCAGGTTACTCTGTCACAGAGGGCGATCTGATTTGTTGAGCATGATATGCCCTTGGTGAATCTATTCCGGTTTTTCTCAGTTATGTGCTTCATTTGACTCATGATAGCCCCCACGAGGATTTGTTCCATAGCATGCCTAAGGACTGAAATAAGACTATACTGCAAGTTCCTTGATCCTTCTTTAAGCCCTTCTTGTAAATGGAGGTGACCTTAGTCTTCTTCCAGTGCTCCAACCTCCACAACTTTTCAAATATTAAGGAAAGTGTCCTCACAATGACATCAGCCAGCTCTCTTAACACTTTTGGGTGGACAACATCAATTTGTAGGGGTAAAGCTCTCAGGACAGTTTACAAACCAACTCTTCCTTCACTGACAGTGGGTTTGTGGTTGCATCAACCTGGGCTTCTGTCCTGAAAGCCAAGGGCTCAACAGTGTTGTTAAAGATAGAGGTGAAGAAATTGTTGAGAACCTCTGTCTTTTCAGTATTATTGGTGACTAATTCTCCTCTCCTGTTTTCTTTTGTGTTGTTTTTGTAGATATTTCTAAATCTGGGGAAGTAGAATTGACCTATAGAATTTTATTACGCATATCTGTAACACTGTTATGAAATTTGAATCAGTATGTTCTGTAATGCTTAATTCCCATCAGTGTCAGCTTCCCTAAAATCACTGTGCTTGTATTTCCTTGTACACATTGTGTCTTCCTGACTTAATATTTCTAATACTGTTTGTACAAGATGTTCTGTAGATGCAGCCTTATGGTGCTAATCATGCTTGGCTCATTCCCTTGAACTGGATCCAGATTAACCTCATTTTGCATTAGGGTTATCCTCTTTGAAGAGTCCTTATATCCGATGGAGGGATTTAGAGTCTTAAAGAGTGTGATCTACTTAAGGCCAACCTTCCTCATATTTTTTACATAAAGTAAGGTGGGAACTAAAACACTGTAAAGTTTCAGTTAAGGGAAGGGACTTAGTAGACAGCAAAAAGTTTTGCCACTTATTGTCCTATTATTTTGCTTTTGGACATCCTAGAAATTTTTCATCTTCTGTTTGTTCACCAAATTTCTTTTGTGCACGTTTTCGGCTTTCATTAAAAAAAAACCAACAAAATCCAGCCAAACAAAAAATCAACAAAAAAGCATAAGCTTTACACCTCTATACTTGAAGTTAAAATAGGACAAAAGATTGTCCTGTAACCTTTAATGTACATTACCATCCTGATTTGGTTTTTTAGGAAATACATTTACTATGGATTGTGAAAACAAATTCTCCGGCCTCGATGTTCCAATATATATTTTGAAGAAGAATGGTCATTTCTGTGTACAGATACCAAGTTTCGAGGTGGATTTCTGAGCCTCTCTCGAGTTTTGTACATAGCCTGAAAAACAAATACTTAATTTTTCCTTCTCTATTTTTCTGTCTAAAAAAATCTGTAATATCTGATTCTTTGTGTGTTGTATATATAAATGTAAAGATGGTGTCACTGAGAGTGATAATATAATCATGCTCATGGAATTGACAGTGCCTGAGAATTACCAGCAGACATTTTGTTTTTGCTGTATCATCTTTAATAATACAACAAATGTCCTTTTCTGAAAACAATGTAGAATTCAGGAAAAGAAGGGGACATTATCTTTCAAAATATGCATAATTTAAGCAAAATAATTTTTACATTTAAAATTTTTGGAATAAGAATTTTTTTCTATTAAAAAAATAAAGAGTTAGGAGGATAAAAAATTGGAGCCTGAGCCAACTGAGTGAAAATAATTTCCAAAGTTCTAGTTACAAGTCAAAACTCATATGAGTCCAATCTCATAGCAACTGGGAGTTGTTTTCAAGTTAAAGTTGATCAAAGACATCTGAAGGTGACTTTTTTCCAATCTGGACAGTATATATGTCTCCAAAGCACTCTGTTAGCATTGTCATGCCAATCTGGCCAACCAGTCTGGTCAAGGACTAAGCAAATACAAAGGCTTAGCTTTTATCTTGGCTTAAAAGATTGTTCTAGAGCAAGCCAGGGACATTTTGGCAGGCAAACATGAGTAAGACATGCAAGATTCAGCTTCCTAATAGCGTTTAAAACATCCCAAAAGGCTAAAATACTTTGTCATATTCTTTATTCTCTTCCTTTAAGAAAGAATGACTATAGCCAAAACAATACTGGAAAATGCTTCATTTCAAATATTCCTATGTGTTATTCTTGAGACCAACCCTTGTTAGAGTCTGGGAGGAGCCAGAATATATGGTAACAGAGAGTGTGGAAAGTCATGGGAAAAATTTTGAGCTTATGTATTGGCCCCATTTTATTCACTAGCAGAGTAAATCTACATTCTCTGGGGCAAAGTTGAATCTTGAAGGTGGGCAGCATTGCTGTCTTCAGCTTTTTCATTGGTTGGGTACCCAAAGGCAATTTTTGCAAAATATTGAGACATATTCTCAGGAAAGATTTTGGGCTCCAGACAATCAATGCTTGCAGACTTCACAGAAAAATCACAGAATATTCTGAGTTGGAAGGGACCCACAAGGATCATCAAATCTAGCCCTTAGCCCTGCACAGGACCATTCCCAACAGTCACACCATGTGCTGAATGTATCATCCAAGCTCTTCTTGAACTCTGTCAGGCCTGATGCTGTGACCACTTTCCTGGGAAGCTTGTTCCAGTCCTAACTACCCTCTGGGTAGAGAACTTTTTTCTAATATCCAACCTAAACCTCCCCTGACACAACTTCAGGCCATTCTCTGGAGTCCTGTCACTGGTCACCACAGAGAAGAGATCAGTGTCTGCTCTTCCTCTTCCTCTCACAAGGAAGTTTCAGATGCAATGAGGTCTCCCCTGAATCTCCTCTTCTCCAGGCTGAACAGACCAGGTGACCTCAGCCACTCCTCATACAGCTTCCCCTCCAGGCCCACCACTATCTTTGTTGCCCTCCTTTGCTCCCTAATAGCTTAATATCTTTCTTATATTGCAGTGCCCAAAACTGCACACAATATTCAAGTTGAGGCTGTCCCAGTGCAGAGCAGAGAGTGACAATCTCCTCCCTCGACCGGCTGGCGATGCTTTACCTGATGCACCCCAGGACAGGGTTGGTCCTCCTGACTGCCAGAGCACTGCTGACTCGGATTCAGCTTGTAATGGACCAGGACCCCCAAGTTCCTTTCCACAGTGCTGCTTTCGAACATCTCATTCCCCAGTCTGTAGGCTTTGGGAAAAAACAGAACTTGAGTCTCACCCTCACACTTAGTATTTATTACTGTTTTGGAGACTAGAGATATAGTTCTAGATTGGATTCTGGATGTCTGAATGGAGAAGGTGCAAAGTAGGTCGAATTTTTTCCTGTGTGGTACTGCAAAAACTTTATCAGCTTGCTATTGATTATTTTAGTGCAGGAACCCACAGTTACCCAAGCAAGAAGGAAATTCCCCATTCAGAAAGTGACACTGGAGTGGGATTATAGGGTGTGGGCTTGGAGAGGGAGGGGTAAGGCATGAAAGGAGTTGCTTGTTTTAATGAATATTCCTTCCTCATTGTTCTGCTGCTGGCTTTGCTAAAGTAATACATACTTATGACTAGCTAAAGGCACTACAAGTGCAAGATATTCTGAGCAGATGACTTTGTGCATCTCCTTCATTATCCTGTGAATCCATACCTCACGTGGGAAGGGAGCTGCCTTTGGTGTGAGTGGTGAGATGATTGATTTTCACCTGTGTTTGAAAATTTCATACATTTTTGGGAAATGAAAAATAAAATACTTTCATGATGGTCTGCTGTAAAACACTGCAGCTATTTGCCATGATGTTGACTTTCAATAACGGAAAATTAAAGTTCTACTGAAATAATTTTGCTCCCCAGTGATTTAGAGAGACCCAGTCTCACCATAATTTAGACTCAACTTTTCGTCCCTGCACAGTTCCATGATTTGCAAGCTGTTTCTGGCAGCCATCGCTGTCAAACCAATTATATTTCTTCTTCTTCTCCTAACTTTCTGGTCCTTTTCCCTCATAATTAACTTCTTAATCTGATTTACATCTATTTAAGTCTACCTTTCTAAGGGATATAAACTCCTGAATGAAAATACCATGCTAGGAGTACTTTATTAACCCATTCACTTGCCTGACACGATTGTATTTTTTATATACAAAATTCAAAGGGAAAATTCCTGTCCTCACACGTGTTCCATTTTTTTTCATACCCTTAGAATATGAAAAGTAAAGCTATGCATTTGTATCCTCAAATTTCAGAGTAAACTGCATGTTAATAGAACTTAGAAATGCAATTAACTTTGTTCATAAGTTAATTGCAAAATGCTCTTAGTTTTTAGGCAAAAATGAGGGAAACATTAAGTTAATGCTGCAGCTTTGATCAAAGTGTTTGGGAAACTGCAGTTAACTTTAATCTTGTTGAATGTCTTTGTAACAAGGAAGTAGCCCGATGCACTTGTCAGAAATAACTGATGTACGCTACTGCTCTCTCTTCTCTTGTGTAATACCTACGGCTGCCCATATCTTCATGGGATTTTCTGTTTCAAAATAGTAAAAAGAAAACAGATCAATATAGGTTAAAATCAATGTTAAATCTGATGGGGAGGGATAACTAAGTCCTTTGGGTTTTACTTCCTGGATCTATAGAAAGACACTAAGTTTACGTACAGTTGTATGCTTTTTCCTTTTGAGAGCTTCTGTAAATTTCTGGATCCAAATCCATTGCTCTTCACTGAAACAAGTCACTTTTTAGTTTGATAATTGGGTTCATGTTCCAGTATTTATATTGCTTGATTCCTGAGGTTCTCAAGGGCCTGCCTATGCTCTGTTACAAATCCTGATTGAGAAGGAATGTCTCTATCATTGTCTTTGATATGTCAGAACTTTTGCTTGCATTACAACCTGCAGATACTCATATCCATTGAAAGAATGTGACCTAATCAGCTGTGAAATAAATTTGATAATTCCACATCAGGTGCTGCTCTTGAACAAAGCTTATCTCAGAGAAATCCTCTTTCTGTAGAGTCTGTTTTGCCACCAAACTCAGTGGAAACTGCTGCTCAACAGTATGTATCATAGAGCACAATGCTACTCTGCTGAGATGGAGACCTTTGAGCCCATTCCTCAGTGACTGATACACTCATTCATCTCAATCAGCACCATTTGGTATCTTACCACTTTCATTAACAGTCCTACAAATTTCACAAGTAGGATGGTTTACCAAGATACAAAGCTGGATTCAGAGACAGAAGCTTTAATCCGTTTTCCATCCCTGGAGACGTTAGCATGTGTATTCTGTAATCTGAAAATAAAATGCTTATAATCTCATGGACAACGCATGAAAGAAAACTTCAAATTGTTCTCATAGAGGTGAAAAAGCTGCGTTCTGTCCCCATTATCTGAATTACTATAAACCACTGCCATGAGTGATGTCCCAGTTGTGCTAGGTGTTGGACAAAATCAGAACAAAAAGTTGGTGATGAATGTATCAGGTTCTGAAACAAAACTAAAAAACCACAGCAGAGTGATATAGACAGATGAGGGAGTAGAAGGAAACTATAAGTCAGCATGATGAGGAGTTGCCAGGACTACCAACCTAACTGCTGCCAGGTCTTTTGTAGGCCTTGCATCAAATGGATTTGAAAGTGGATGTTTATGAGAGCTCTCAAGCATGAAGGGTAGCTCGAAAGAAAGTGTTTGAGGATGCAACAAATGAATGATGGCCATTGGCATTGTTCACTGACTAGTGCTGGGAGCTGACACTCTGAAACACAGAGGGGAAAAAATAGTGGGATGGCTCAACCATGAAGGGCCTGGGTAGTAAATGATGTTGTTAGGGGAAGAATTTCTAAAAAGAGATGATATGGACTAAACAACAGCCTAGAAAAATGTGAGGCCTGCTTTTGTCATGAAATGTTGCCATAATCAAAGAACAAGAGGATGAAACTTGGGGCAAAATTTCCTAATTATTTGAATATGTAAGAAAGGCCACGTCTTTGAGAAGATATACATAGAAAATCTACAAAATTTAAGTATAACTTTGACCAGAGTGATAAGCATGATATTTGGGATCTAAGCTA
This sequence comes from Myiotriccus ornatus, assembly GCA_036023395.1. NCBI lineage: Eukaryota > Metazoa > Chordata > Aves > Passeriformes > Tyrannidae > Myiotriccus > Myiotriccus ornatus. The sequence goes on along the minus strand of JAYRBT010000001.1, from coordinate 66,060,454 downwards.
AACTACTGCCCCATAGGTGCTGAAAAGGAATAGCAAAGAAAGAATAAGAATGTATTGGCCCTGCTGAACAGGGCTTAGAAACTTAGAAAGGGGTGTTGAAAAGAGGAAAATCAGTTTTGCTGGGCAAATGTGCTGGCTGTGACTTAACTGCATACACCTCATCACTGAATTTGCATTTGTGTCTGAGATTTTCTTAAAGTGAAGGTAGCGAGGACCCTAACCATTCTTCACCCTCAAAGTTACAGGCTGGATGAGACCCTAAAGAAAAAAAAAACAAAACAAAAACAGACAGAAAGACTACCAAGGAAATAAAAGGACTAGGACAGCACACTGTCTGGATGATCAAAGGAAGACTTGATCTGAAGATGTTTGACGAGAAAACAAAGGTTGAATGTGAACTTCACCAGTAAGAAAACCGAGGCCACAGGGAAAGAAGTTTCAGCAGAGGGCAATTCTAGAGATCTAACATGGATTTGAAAGAAAATTCTCAATACTGACTGTAAACACTCTTTGGTGAGGTTAGAGATGAAGAGGAAGAGCAATGCCAGAGATGAGTGGGAGGCAGAGGATGTGAGAAGTTTCAGCACTGATGACTGCACATTACAGAAGTTCAATAGAAGCATTAGATGTGGTCATATTTGGATAGCAACACACAGTAATTCTCATCACAGCAGGTTACAGCTAGTTTTGCTCTGTTCAGACCCTGATCCCACAGCAATCCCAAGTGAAATTCATTTGTCTCAGATGTATATGGTGTTAAGTAAAATGGGTTTGTCAAACCAAATACTGAAATATTGGAATGTGTTAGCAATTCAGTAATAGTACATTATCCTTTATAGTTTCACTATAATTTTTTCCAGAACTTTATTGAGAGAATTAGGCTTAGTGGGATCATTTGTTCTAGTCTTATTTATATTTCACCATAGATACATTTAAAATTCCTACTTTTCTTACAACAACTTAAAAATAAAATCTGAAAACTACTAAAACCCAAGAAACTCCTTTTCTTTTGCATAAAAATTCAAGAAGCCAACTTAAAAAACCCTCACTATTCTGAAGTTACACAATTAGCAGCTTTCAACTTGACATATTTCATACATGGAAATGTTTCCTTGATTTTTTTTTAAAAAGCATTTTATATAACAAGTTAAAAATAAACCTTCATGGTGATTTAGTAGCATGAACTGAGATTAAAACTTCAAAGACAATTGTAAATGTGCTGCAGTTACTGAGCTTGTGACTCTTTGAAAACATCAGTCTGGAATATCAGAGTTAAATGTCAGAGCTCTGTATTTGCCCTGAATGGTATAGTTGGCCCGTGTTCAATGACACTAAGGGAACAATGCTTCATTGTATCACTTTAAATGTATTTTCCTCGTGTTTTTTTCCACCTCCATTAAACAGACCTATTACTGTATGGTTAACATGAAATGTACAACAAACTAAAACTCCCACCTTCTTTCTGGGAACAAAATAATGAACTAAGAAGTTGAGGCAGTGTTCAAGATAAGGGATTTGCTTGTTGAATAACTGGCTTGATAAACTACTGCTGAATAAACATTGCCAGAGAAAACCTAAGAATGTTAAATATACTAAATATAAATTAAAACAAAATCTATATATGTTTGTTTTCCAATTTGCTTTTGAATATTCAGGAATAGAATATATGAGTGCATACTTTATTATCTACAGGATTTCTTTTTTTTTTTTCTCCTTTATCATGATCCTGGATTCCTACTTTTTATCTGAGAACACTGAGTGAAGTTTCTACAGTGATCACAGATGAGAAATAGATGTGGCAATGTTTCCCCAAAGTCAGCTCTTGGGAGATAAAATTTATGTAGATTACTGCCTATTATGCTAAGGATTTCTGTCTCCTTTGTAACATCCAAGTTTATCATGCGAATATTAGAAGTCACGGGGTAAGGATAAAAGCTGAGGAGCCTTCTTTCCCTTCCTCCTTTTGAAGGAATTCCCTAATCTTTTCTTGGCACTCAAATATTGTTTATTTTCTTTCAATTTGCCATTCCATCTCACAAATTCCTCCACAGACTTCTGTCTTAGCAGAGGGTGATTTAAGATCATGACATTTCCACTTTATTCAGCCAAAGGAACCCAACTGCAGATGTTCCGAGGTGGGGCACTTCACTGCTCTAAAATTGTTACTCAACACTCTTCTGCGTCGTGTCACTGGAAAGATCTGTACTCTAGGGCTGGCCGGAGCCACAAGCCATGGAACTCAATCATATCACCTAGCACAGGGCACACTCCAGGTGTTGGACACTGGGCACAAAGCAGTAGTCATGGATACCTGTACACATGATACATGTATACCACGAAGACCTATTTTCTCAGTTTGAAAGCTCACTTTTTATTGTAATGTAGAACATAGGCTCTTTTGCTTATATATCATTCTGCTCTTTTCTAAGTGCTTTAAAAGGTGGCTCTACATTGATAAAAATAATGAGTAATGAGAATGAGATGTAATACTTGCTGTTAAATATCTAATTTCCATCCATTCCATCTACACCTCACCTCCCTCCTCATCACTGACCTAACTACTTATCATACTAGCCAGCATAGGAGAGGAGGGGGTGACATTGGCTCCTTCCTTTCATATGTAAACATTTAGCAAGAGGCAGGTGATCATCTATAATCTGCTCTTTTTTATGGATTATTATTATTATTACTATTATTATTACTTTTCTACTTAATGAAGCTGATATTTATGCACTGAGCACTAATGAGCTTGCTTGCTGGAAATACAAATGTTGCTGTTGTATTTGCAGTTTTTTATCAGAAGTGAGAATTCTGGAACTGAAATTCTCTTAGGAACTAATAAGTGCATTGGCCATAGATAATAAAGCATTTTTTCCTGCTGGTATGACCTATGTTTTTGGTCAGTGGCTCCTCCATTACCCACAAGAATGATTACATTGCACGATTGCCATCTCTGCACAGGCTGAATTCCGTGTAAGATTTCTGAACTCACATTTGACTGAAGAATGTGAAATCTGTGGTGGTTCTTCTTTCTGTGGATGCTGTTTTATGATTGTGAAACTGCCAGAAGACTTCTGAAGAGTGAAGTTCTACTTATGTTGAAGGAAATTTGAAAGTTCTATTATGCCAAAGAAGAAAAGTATCTTCATCCTTTTGCTTTGCATGATATTTTAGTATGCTGAAGTCTGAACAATACAGTAGGGAGCTGGAGAAAAATAAAATGTGTTTGCAGTGATCTGTACAATGTCAGTAATGTGTGATGTGTGTTGTTACATTCCTTTTGGATGTAGGTGTTGAAGTCTTTATGTCCAAATATCAGGTTGCTAAAATGTGGGCAGAATATGACAAATGTGAATAATTGAGGCCGAGCCACAACTGTCTAGGATGAAATGGAGTCACTGAGCCAGCTGGAGAGGGAAGAAAGCATTTTCCATGAGCTTTGCCAAATACGCTCTAAGGAAGCTTTCCTGAGGCTGCACCAGGAGCCATCAATGTCTTTGCTGGAATATAAGATTTTGAGTATCTTATATCAACGCTTTTCAGTAACCATCCACACAGTCAACAATGGGTATTTAAAAAATCATGAATAAGATCCCAAAACAACCTGAAACTGACGCAAAAATTATAATATATGAGGGAAAAAATGGGGTTTATGGATCTTACTCATCTTCTAGCTTATTTTATGATTTCCTTTCCTTTAGCTTTCTTTAAGGGGGTTGAATTTCATTTAAAGAAAATGAAGAATAAGATGATTTTATGATAATATGGAATCACGAGAAAACCCCAGAGTTCTGGAGGCTGCAGTGAAAAATGTGGGGCTCACTGGCACTACAAAGGGTCCTGGACACATCTGAGTTCTCTGTCATCAAATTAGCTAGTCCTTGGCAGTCCCTGGACAGCCCAGGGAAAGACAACGAGTAAAATTGTGAAAATAACAGGTGGGGAATGGCTGCTCATTTAGAGGGCATAAAATTTTCTATCATTCTTCTTTCACAAATTTTATAACAAGGTGAACAAGGGTTGAAAAGCTTGGTGATCATGCTAAATGGTCTCCAACACATTCAGACTTCTGCTGCATAGTTTGAAGCAATCTAGCAGACGGTGAATTATGTGAAAACTTATTGTCATGACAAAGACCATAAAAAATGGAAAATGAGACAATTAAAGACCCCGTGACAAATTTTATAACAACTATAGAAAATAACACAAAGTTAATCCATAGTATTATCTTTTCAAGGTTCTTCTTACATGTTGTAAATAGGGTTTATAGTACTAGCTATTTCTTTGTTACTTGGCCATCAATCACCCTGAGGCATTACTAAACTGTTACTTATCTGCTGACAGGTAAAATGAAACTTTAGTGCTGATATTACTGACGTTTTATTAGTAAGCATCAAGAGCTCAATAGTCACCAAAAGAGAAAAAAGTAAACTTTGTTAAAATACCGTACTGAGATTTTTGGGTTGCTTGTTTCTCTTTTGCACTCATGGAAATTATCTTCCTTGAATCATCTGAACTGACTGTAAAGAGAAAGCAATGGACCTTTCAGTTATTCATGGTTGACAACTTTTGTTGTGGGTTAGCTTTTTAGTAAGCTTTTTGTTGTACTGCTACCTGACACCTAGAGAAACTTCAGGTATTGGAGAACTACGCATTAATAAGGGGTATGAAATGTTTGTGCTTTTCTTTTAGATACCCAGTGTGTCCAAATTCTGGGAGCAGGAAAATGTTACAGTACTGGAAAATTAATGATTTGCAGTTAAATTATCTTTATGTCATTAATTCTCATTGCTAAATTAACAGATTTCTGCACGAATCCTAAGTTTCTCCTTTCATGTTCACTTTGACAACAATACTTACTCAAAAGTTTGCAGAGAAAATCAGCAATTTAAATAGTGCCACCAAGTGAAAAAGAACTCTGAAACTGTGAATTGTATGAAACATAGTTGAAATGGGAGTAAATTGCTTATTATAACCATCTAGGTTATCTGTTGGTGAAGGTCCCCTTAAAGTATATCTTGCCCAATTTTCTCATCTTGTTCAGCACAAAAGGAAGTTGGATGAATTTCACCAGAGTCTGTCTCTGCAAGCATAAATTTTAAATATATTGAAGCTTTATTTTTGCTTCGTATTTTTCTTTGAATAGAGAAGACCAAAAATCAATCATATATCTGGGATTTAGCTGCTTCAAATAGAGGTCAACTGAATAAGAGCTGTCTTGGTATTAAAGATAATCTACAATGTCAAGGTAAATGTTTAAAGCAAGCAGTTTTTAAAATACTGATTTTAATAAGATGCGTGACCCTGATGCCTGTTATTTAGTCTTGCACATCTTGCTAACATTAGCTTTTCTAGACTTGGCCTGCAGAGAAGCTACTGTCATTTGCTTCAGCAGCAGATGTATGTATTAAGCTTCTTCATATAGCAATTTCTCAACATACCAAAATTCTATTCTCCTCCTTATTCCAGTGATGGGCTCAGCCTGCTAATATATCTAAGTGAAAATTAAAATTAAAATTATTTTACTGTGGACTAGAATGGAATTCATTCTAGAAGTCCAGCTTTTGACAAGTTAATTGTTTCTTTATAATTTACTATTGAAGTGCACATATGTTATGTTGCAGCCCTTACAATAATTATTTTTTTTTTTTACCTTTGACTTCTGATGCTTCCAAAGGCATGCAAATACAATGATTGCACAGATAATACTAAATTGGGATGGCATATGAAAATTAGAATGTATAGATGATAAAGCCAAAGGACATTATAATGGTTTGAGTATTATCAGGAAATAAAATCAAACTAATCTTGTAAAAAGTAGTTTGAAATATAAAAAAAATAATCTAAAATACATGGATAAGAGGACAGTTTGGATAAAATCCTGAGAATGCTGAATTCTGTGAGAGCTTTGCCATTAAACAACTCAGCCAATACTTAGCCTCTGGCAAATGATATTCAAGGAGATCAAGGGATGGTAGATGGTTATAAAGTGAGTATGAAGTTGTTTGAAAAAGTTTGCTCATGTAGGCGTGCTGGTATGTTGGATGTGAAAACACCTGTGATAAGGAATCCAATCCAAAAAAACATTCTGTAATTGGTGTCTTATTACACTTTAACTCCAATTTCAACCATGTCATTCATTTTGAACAATGCAATTATCTGTGATTCATACGATCAGGGGGGATGCTGGAGTTAGTTTGGAGATGCTGAGCATAGCACGTGAGGAATGCATGCCTTTGTGATCGGTGCTTTCTATCACATTTGCTGTGCATTTTGGAGTAGATACCAGTATGCTCTGTAGTTCACCTTGTCTGCTTTTCTTGATGTAGGACTTGCAGTTTCTTTTCACAGAAGCCCATGGTTTCCCTTACATTGTAGGGATAGACACAGTTCTGGAAGAATTTGTAGGAAAGTTAGGAACTTGTTTTTCTCTAGGAAGGCTTTCTGCCTGAATGGTAACTCTTTCTCAAAGGCAGTTTCAATGCTTTCCCCCTACCCCCTGCATAGTAGAAGTTCTCAGCCTCCCTCTCTGATATTTGAGAGAGAGAGAGCCCTAAGACACATGCACAGAGGTCTTGGGAAGGTGGTGGAGAAATAGAGAGGATAAAAGGGGCCCTGAGGGGGCGGGAACCCACCTTTTGCCCCTGAAGGCCCGATGCAACATACTGTAAAAAAGTGGTCCTGAAATAAACCTTTTTTTTTAATCCTTCCACTGCCTTGGCATTCTTGGGAAGAATACCTGCATATGTTTACTTTACAACATGCTGTTCTGTCACTCTCGTTTGAACCCATGTGTTGAAAAAGCTAGCAAGTCATGTTCAGTGCACCATGCCTTCAGGATGATCTGCAAGCTTTTTCAGCAAAACCTAGAATTGTTTAGCTTGGAAAAGATCTTCAAGATGGTTGAGTCCAGCCAGCAACCCAGCGCTGCAAAGTCCACCACTAAACCATGTCCCCAAGTGCCACATCTACATGTCTTTGAAGTATTTCCAGGGATGGTGATTCGATCTCTGCCCTGCGTTTCAATGCCTGACAACCCTTTCATGAAGAAATTATTCCTAATATCTAATCTAAACCTCCACTAGTGTAACTTGAGGCCATTTCCTGTCATCCTTTCACTTGAGACAAAGCAGAAGAGGATGGTCCCCACCTCACTACAGCCTTATTTCAGGTGGTTGTAAAGAGCGATGAAGTCACCCCTGAGCCTCCTTTTCTCCAGACTAAACAAGCCCAGCTCCCTCAGCCCCTCTTCATAAGACTTGTGCACCAGACTCTTCACCACTGCCCTTCTCTGGACACACTCCAATACCCTAATGTCCTTCTTGCAGTAGGGGCCCAGAAATGAACACAGGATTCAAGGTGCAGACTCATCAGTTCAAGTACAGGGGGGCAATCACTGGCCACACTATCTGTGGCCTTGTTGGCCACGTGGGCACACTGATGGCTCACGTTCAGTTGCTGTCAACCAGCATCCCCAGGCTCTTTTACAACTGGAAGCTTTCCAGTCACTCTGCCCCAAGCCTGTAGCGCTGCAGGGCATTGTTGTGACCCAAGAGCAGCCTCGGCCCATCAATCCAGCCTGTCCAGATCCCTCTGCAGAGCCTTCCTACCCTCCAGTAGATCAACACTCCTGCCCAGCTTGGTTTTGTCTGCAAATGGGCTGAAGGTGCACTTGATCTCCTTATTGGGATTGTCAGCAAAGGTATTAAACAGAACTGTCCCCAGTACGGAGCCCTGGGGAACACCCACTGAAGATCATTTGCCAGCTGGATGTGACTGCATTCACCACAGTGCTCTGGGCCCAGCCATCCAGACAGTTTTTACCCAGCAAAGTTTTCATCTTATTTTTCTGGGCAGAGATACAAGTAGAAAGGTGAAATGGGGAGATCTAAACAACATTTATTTTCACATATGTCTTAAAATATTTGGGATATGTTCTATTTAAAAGCAACTAGACTATAAATGTAGAAACACAGTGAGATTTACAGTCATGCTGGAGAAAACATGGGCAGAACAGGTTTGCCTGTCATAACTAGAACATGTATTAATATATTGCTTACATCCTTGGGCTGAGGAAGAATTGAGTAAACTTTTTTTTTCTGTAAAAGAAAAAGAAAATAATAGTTGTTTGTAGCAAAGACATGTGTACATCATAGGCCTCATACCAACAATACTGACTATGGAAGATTTACAAAACTTTGGTGAAAGAAACTCCTAGCTCTTGACAGTGGGTAGAGTAGGTAGGATGTTCCTCTGGAAAAGAGGTCACTGGGTTAAGGTGCAGATTAAAATTTCAGAAACTGCTACATTTGATTAGTAATTTTCTTTGAGAAAAAGGAGAGATTTTAAACTGGTATGATATGTTGAATTTATAACAGCTAAAAAGGCCATTTTATTTCTTCTTTTACTTGACCGGAGACAGGATTTAATCCCTTAGATCTAAAAAAATGAATGTTTGGTCAATTTTTATCATAAATCATTTGATTCAGCATAGTAATTGACAAGAAATGCCCTTGCACAGTAGTTCAAATAATCTACTTCATACTGGAGGTCTAAATAAGAAATATACATAAGAATTAAAGATCATAGTTTATAAAGAGAAATTAATTTTTGAAACTGAAAATGCAATGTGTTACTTGGGACATAACATCCTGAAATAACTGTTAAATTCACAAGCAACTCAAACTCAATGTCTCATGCTAGGACCATGAAGAGATTTAAGTGTGTCTTGTGCCTTTTTTTTGACAAGTCAGAAGTATATCAACTGTGTGCCACAGCAGGACCATATCAGAGATACTAGGAGCTTAACCCACAGAATGATTTGAGATCCCCACCTGTAGAAATGAAAATGCATAAATGTTGTAACTCTTCTTGTGCTCTGCAGCGAAGGCAGCTCCACTGTGGTTCCTCAGTCTGCCGTTTGCCATCTGATATATCTAATCTGCCTCAAATGTCCAGTCTCTCGCTATGATTCATTTCCTCAATATGTGTTTGTCCTCAAACACAATTTTGCTACTTTACATAGAGAATCATCTCTTTCCCCTACTGAGACACAAATACTGGAAAATCTGAACTTTAAAAATAATATTCCAAAATAATTAAATTAATAAGCATATTTTGTACTTGTGAGAACTGCTAGGCTTTTACACATCATAAATTTGTAGAGGACTTCTGTTTCTTTCATTCTGTTTGGAGAGCTCTGATTCTCATTTTTCCCTCAAGTTTTACATCATATCTCAACATTGGCTTTAATCATAGTTTGAGTTTTCTTTGCCTTCAGATTCTACTCACGTATACTTGTTTTCCTTCTGTTTCCCACATTATCTACCTTTGCTGTTCCAAATATTCCTTTATAGGTCTGAAAAATATTAATTTTCTTTTTTGCACAACTTTTGTGGTGATCATGACTTCTTAAGTGGCAGGTTCTTATATTCAAGCTCTTATGAGCAGATCTGAATTTTTGTTCCTGATACTTAACCGGAAAAATGAAGAAAATAAAAGAATAAATCTTCAGCATTTAGGAATCCAGAGTAAAACTGAAAATTGCAACTTAAAAAAGGTATAAGCCTGAAGTTTGTAAAGAAACCTGAGAGATATATTTAAAGTGTCCTTGTTCCTGATCATCCAGAATGGAGACCTGCTCAGAGTATACTGTAATCCCTTTCAAACAAAGGTGCCTAAGGAGTTCTTCCAGTGGGAAAGAAAGGAAGAAAATATATACACTCACGTCGTACCTTCATACAGGTTTGGAATATGGGTAGAATATGGAGCTCTCACAAATCTCACTTTATATTTTGCCAAAAATTACCACCTATACCCTTACACAGAATTCTTGCTTTCGTCTTCATCACCACCATCACCAGTTTCTGTCACCCACGCCTTCCAACCTTTCAGTTACCCCCACACCTAGCACTTGTCCTAAACATCTTTATCCACATCTCCTGACATTGAAATCTCCTTTACTTTAAATGAGTTTAAAATTCAAATGGCTTCTTAATAGATGCTAGTGAAATGCAATATTGCCACCATTTGTCTTTGATAAAACACCATTCGTCATTATTGCTGAGGCTTTTGTTCCTCCTTCCCGAAGTCTGTTGACAGGAAGGAGGTGTTACTGCTGCCTTTCTGCCTTTGCTTCTGTCACTGTTTTGTTTGAGGTTTTTGTTTGTTTGTTTGTTTGTTTTTCCATCTTTAGGGCTTGCTTAGATGATGTCTGAGGGTGGCACTTCTTCATGAGTGAAAGTTCTGCCCTTCAACTTCATCCATCCCCATCAGTTAAGAGAGTGAGAGAAATAGAACCCATTCCTTCTTTACTAACATTTTGCCCTTCACAAAACACAGAGCAGGAGCAGCACAATACATCAAATATTCTTCAGCATCTTAATGCTGCACTCAGATGTGAGAAATTCAGTTCCTCTATCACCTTTTTCCCAGGGACTGAACACTCTGAAGTTAGAACACTCCAAGAAAGACAAAGGAACTCATTGACTTGCTTTGTCTGGCCAGCTCCAAGAACTGTTTGTGCTTTATGTTAGTCTATTTTTACAAAGAAAAACATATGATCACAAATAAATAGTAGCGTAGGCTAGACATGTTGGGTCCCCATTGACTTTAGGAAAGTCTTCACAATTTACCATTAGCAAATGGGTTTTCTAAGGTAGTTGCTACAGCAGTATCTTCTCCTCAAGGGAAACAGCCCAGAGAATCATTTTGTGAATTTATCTTGAGGCTCCTGGCTAAAGGAATTTTAGTGAAGTTTAGTGTTTTATATGCAAAGATTTCAGACTGATGTACTTTGAGTAGAAAAATTAAGCATTCCTGAACATGTGTAAAGAAAACACAGCAGAAAGGTTTTAAAAGAGTAATTTTTCAGTTTTTCCAGATACCATTTTTAGTATAAAACCACTTTTGAAAGAAGAGAATTCAGGCAACGTGTGGAAGAGCTCAAAAAAGCCAGATCAGGACCTATGTAGGTATTCCATATTTACTACCAGAACATGTCTGGAGACCTTGGAATTTTTTCTTTTATTCAAGTATGTCTGTTAAAATGATCTGCCAACTGATGTTAACAAAATACTCCCACCAGTTTCACTGAGTGATGGATTGAGCCCTGAGGGCTCTGTGTGGTTGTGCAGGCAGGTACTGACTAGTTGTGTGTGTCTGCTAATTTATTTTTTTTACCCATCTAACCTTGCCACACAAAGAGTGTTGGTAAGCCACATAATGGAAAGCATGTAAAACTAGTCTTCAGTAGAATATAGCTCTTGTGGGTAAATAATCTTACTTTCCTTCTCCAAGTACTGCATTAGAAACAATATTTAGTATAAACTGATTGTATAGATAGCCTGATTGTAAAGAAAGATTAATATGAAAAGGCAAAAAGTCTGCAATAAAACCTACTAACTTAAATCATCCGCATTTGTGTACAAGCATTCATATTTAGCAACAGTCCCAAGGCTGAGATTAAAGCTGTTTGGTAGGTTACTTCAAGGCCTTTTTATTGCTAAATCTTATTATGTCTCTAAAATGTAGAAATTAATCACCTGTCATCAAAGCTACAGTGGATTATTGACTTCTAAATGTCTCTACGAAGTGATTCATGACAGAATGAAACAGGAGACTGAACTAGCACTGAAACTCTTTTTGCATGTGATAAAAACGGTCTATTAAAAGTGTTTGAACAAATGCTGGCTATTAGGTAATCATCACAAAGGATTTTGTTATCAAAACGTGGTGCTTCTTGAATAACCTCATTCAGTTACATAGATTTGCAACACCAATCCTCTAATGGGGAAGTTACCTAGAGAATTTAGATTGTTCGTCTGAGAAGCCTGACATTAGCTAAATTGCAGCAGGATTTTCTGATCTACCTGCAAGACAGTGATGGTAAAGTATTGTTTGCACTTACTTCCAGGTATTTTACCCAAAATCATGTGGGTATTCCAATTAAGAATCATTGGGTTGTGACAGGAAAATTTCTTATGATTTGGATATTGTGCTGTATATTCAGTGTCAATTTTTCTTTGAAACATGTCAAAAAATGCCATGAGGATGTACTGCTCAGAGGAAGAACAATCTGGCTTTTGATTAAGGCAAAGTTAGTTTCTTAAGGATTTATAATGGCCCCCATTCAGTTATAGGTATCATGCAGCTGGACAGTGGCTGTGGGATGTGATCTGGGGATGCAAGCTGCATTGGGTAGTGCTTCTGGGAGAAATCTGTATATCCCAGATTGCTCCAGATAAACCTCTGTTCATCCTACTCAGTGGCCCTTCTGTTAATCTGAAGGGAAGTCCTCAGTAAAGCTGAGTTGATACACATTTCTTTTTCAAAAAGGAAAATGCTAAAATTATTTTCTTAGAAAGTCAAGATGGAGAACATAAGGATTCTGGACAAATTTCCTAGGTGTTTTAATTATATTAGAAGGCCAGGTTTACAACAAACATCTTTGAAAAGGTGATTTTTTAAATAGATTTTTGCTGGTTTTGCATTATGAATCTGCAGAGAGTGCCTCAGTTTTTGCTTTTAACAGGCAGGGTTTTTGGCTGAAGGGTACTTCCTCCCCAGAATTTCACAGCATACTCTCCCACACTAACTCTCTGCAGACTGGCCCCAGGTGTACCCTCATTTGGCTGTTGCTTACATGCATTATAAGACAGAGACTCAGCGAATTTTCACTTAGGGTCACATTTCTCTGTAGTACAAGTTAGGGAAAAATGAAGGAATGTTCAGAAGACTGACCGTTACGCTTTTAGGTATGATACTGGGGAAAAGAAAGATTATAATTGCGAAAAATAATGCAACAGCAGTTTTCTTAATCCACGTGCAAACCTAGAATTCTTCTCTAGCGGTTTTTAGTACCCCTCATCTGCAAGTTGTTTGGCGTGACTTAGCTGCTAAAGTCAACCATGTTGAGTTCCTACAGCCATCCTTGTGATGGCTTCCACAGGGCTCACTAACTGCATCTTCCTCTACTCTTGCTTCTCTTTTCCACATGGATTTTTACAGAAAAAATGGTGACATCGATTTGAATAAAACTGAAAATGCTTTTGATAGCCCCATGCGGAGTCAGGCAATTCGGGCACTTAAAAGATTAGCCTCGTTCAATCCAACCTTCTCAGAAGGGGATTTTTGTGTGTCTGTGTTTTCCTGCTTCCTATGTGCTATGAATGGCTCTTTCTGCAAGTCTTTGAGTGTGCAAAGGGTTCTCTGCCTTTGATCCTTGTCAGCTTGCTGCTTCTGTCCTCATGGTCCTAGTTGATTTGTTTATTTTGTACAGCCAATTTTCAACACACCTGACAGTTCATCCCACACAATATTGCTATTCATATAGAATAACATATCCTTTGGGGACTTTTTTTTTTCATTTTAGAACAGATAAAAATGCAGAAATGTTGACTGCCTAAAATGTGGCAGGTGTGACCAGTGATGAAATCAGAATCCGTGTTGGCCTCATACTATTTTCAGTACAGTTTTGGTAATTTTTTGAGCCAAGTAATACTGTCCCTGAATGAATGACCTCTTTTTATTTATTTTTTTTTAATTTTTTTTTCATATGTATTAGCTGTCAAAGTTGTGCCCTTCTTTATTTATTTATTTTTCCCTAGAACTTGGGGTCCACTTAAGGTGAATAAAAATGTTTCTGAACTCCTTACTCCTTACCAGGTCATTCTAAAATATTTATCACTAGTATCTGCGAACACCTTGTGGCATAGCTATAGAAATGTGGGTGAAAACAGAAGTTATTAAGATTCAGAGGTGACTGATGCAGACACTATAGCTATCAGATTACTAGTATCTGTGGCAAAAATGAGAAATTAATTCTCTAGAAATACAGCTCTCTACCTTTTTTTTTTTTAATTTTGAATCATCTTTATTCTTTCTCTTAGAAATATGTTAGAAATATGTCACTGTTTATCTTATGAATCTATGATTTTTATTTTCACTTGAACATAACTTTTAATCAAAATGTTGATGAAGAAATATTTTTAGCATTAAAGCAGAAGTGGAAATTCAATACTGGCCTATGAGTATACAGAAGCAATAACACGACCAGCTGGTTGAAGAACACTAGCTTTGTCTCTCTGCCAGAGACTAGCTAGAGAGCTTGGCCTCAGGTGAACAGGCATCTTAGAAAATTCAGAGATGCAGAGACCTTGCCATTATCTCCAGGTTTCTCAAGGCCTTTTAGGGTCTTCTATAGGTTTTCCTTTCTGTCAGGTGCTAGCTTTCCTGGGTTTTCTTCCTCTTTCCTGTAGATAGTAAAAAAATTGAAGGAAAAAGTAGGATAGAAGAAAGCATAAACTCCTTTCAAGTGTTCTCTCAACTCAGCTGCAATTCCACACCTATGAGACAGAGAAACAAACCCAGCTATTGGAGGAAGGACTTGAGAAGAGAGAATGAGGATGACAACAACAGAGTAAATGACTCCTGACTACTGTTTTATTTGTAGATGGACGTCTGTGTGTGTGTGTGTTAATCTATCAGGAAAATGGGACATGCCTATTCCTCTAGAACACTTGTATAACAGGTGTATGATTGTACTTAAAACTGCGTGTGCTGAGAATAACAGGAAGTCTCCTTTCAGTGTTCCATGTGAAAATGAGGGCGGTGAAAGCTCCTTGTGCTGTAGTCTCTAATGCAAATATTATTGTTAATGAGTGTATGAAAAAATGGGACAGGTAATTACATGTCCTGCAATTATGTGTTTTGAACTGATTGCTTTTAACAAGATTCTTGTAAAATACTTTCTGTGTGGAGTATTTAGTTATAAGTTCAGATTCACAGCCACACTGTGCTGATAGAGGTTGCTCTTCAGGGCAAAACTCACTTGCAAAGCTGCACTAAATTTTAGAGACCAGATTCCTTATTATCAATGAAAGAAGGTACGTACTACAGAGCACCTTTCACTGTTTTCCTTGGCTAAAGTAGCTAGGCTCCTATGCAACCTGAGAAAACCTCTCAGAACTTGTCTATCTGAAAAAAGAGATATCTTTGTATCTTGTGGAACACTGAAGACACACCTATTTCTCTAACTCTAAAATTGCATCTAGTAAGAGTTTAGATGAGAGCCTCTAAATCACAGTGATGCCTCTTTAATTATGGTATACCTATCTCAATCTGGATACAGCACTTTTGCATAGGGAATCTGCTGGCAAATGCAACATGAAGGTGCAGTTCATGAACGGCTTTCCTGAATGGAGAAATTGTATTATGCTGGTGTAAAATATGTATAAGTGAGATCATAATTAGGTTGATTAAATTAACTAATAGCTAACCTAACATCTTATAGTCTCATGGCATCTGGCACTTAGATATATGTTGTATTAGATAAGTCGAGAGCTGGGATGTGTTTTTCTGTTTACTCACAGTTCAGTAGTTCAAAGGAGAGTATCTGTGAATGTATTGTATATATTTGTGCCCCCTGGGGCACATTCTCCTTTGTTTCCACTACACTAATTCATTGTAAATTCTCTGATGTCAGATGACTTTCTTGTCCAGAGAGTGGTGTTCTCTGCTGGATGCTGGATTTATGGAGAACATAATTTGAGCCCTCATTCTTACATTCTCTGCTTTACTTCTTTTCAAGTGAACTTCTTACTTCGTTTTTGGTGCACCGGTGGCGATCCCCAAATCCTTTTGCAGAGCTACATTTTCATCAGTAGCATATGGCTATCTAACAGGTTGAGCAGACTCTGTACAAATGAGAATTTGCCTTTGGGTCTTTTCATACTTTAACTTTCATGAATCTGGCTGTTGCATATTTTACTGATTTGCTATTTTAAACATGGTGTGTTTTTTTTTTTACTCATCTTAATCCAGCACATTTCTGATGTGTCTGAACAAGTTTAAAATACTGTTACAAACTGAAACCCCCACTTGCAAAATTTTATGTTTCTTGCTCCTCTTGCTACTCCTCTCCCTCTACTATCCTATTATTTTGGTTCATGAGACTCATTTAGGTGTGGCAGTACTTTTTTCTTGTCTCATGTCAAGCTATCTAGGCTCCTTCCTCAATGCCTTTCATCACCGATTTGTGTAAACTACCCGCCCTTGCCTTAAGGTTTGGTCACCATTCCAATGGCATATATTTGCCTTGTCTTCTGCTTCTTTAGAGCAGGAAGGATGGTCAAGACTCTTAGCATCTTACCAGTAGCTTAGAGGAGCCACTGAACCTGCCAGAGAGGACTGTTTTGCATCGCTAGACTCGTGCCAAATAACCAGTGAATCTGACCCACTATGTTTATGCATGCGTACGGCATCAAGCACACTGCTGAGACTTAGCAGACAATAGGGTAATGGATGCGTTAAAAATACCTATGACAAATTCAATACAAGAATTGAAATACAGAGTAAGTGGAAAGGTGAAGTGTTGGTGAAAGTCTTAAATCTCAAGCTGACCTTTTTTTTCACCCACAGGACTTGCTTTTGCAACTTCTGTGCTGTTCCGTGGTTGCTTTAATTTATATGACTAATGACATGCAAGATGTAAACCCTGTAAAAATACAGTGTTTGGCTGCTTAAATTAAGTTTATGAGTTTTTCTTAAGCCTGCCAAACTACTTAAATATTTCATGGCTTTCACAGGCTACAGTTCTAATATTTATAACTCTTGTGTGCAGATTTCAAAAATTATAATTACAACTCCCAGGATTCCAGATATAGCAGATGTTCAATATTTTGTACGATGTTGGCAGAAATGCTTTTCATGCTCTTTTTGATCTCAGTACCCCATGTATTGTATCTGCTACAACAAGCTGTTGATAAGAGAGTTTATTGTTATTTCCCTGTAAAAGACTCTGTAGGGCAGATTCAGAATGGCATATAAAGGAGAATGAATGAGGATTCAGCCCCTAACGAATAATGAGGAACCCTGTGCAGTGCATTCTTTCAAATGCCGCCCTAATAAATGGTGTATAGGTTGTGTCTCATCACATAGATCCACATAGGACTTTTGGAGTTGCTGTGACCCTTTCATTTTAGCCTATACATCCTTTCCCCATTTGCCTGTATTGATGAATCATGATATTTCTCATTCTCTCTTGTATATTCACCCCCATGGTGCCTGTGTTTCTTCTATGAGAGTGCAAGAATAGTCTTATTCGAGTCAGGTGCCAAAATCCACATATATGTTTTAATCAGTGAGTTGATATGTGAGATAAAATTGTAGCACTGTCTCAGACTTTTCTCATGATCTGCCTGGATAAGAAGAAGAGAAATGAGCTTTAAGCAGCTGGGCTTGTTTCAACTGTTGCCATGTTTTAGTTATACTGTATATCTTATTATTATAATCCGTGTTTTTTTTCTTACAGCTATGTTGGGTAGTCAGTTAAACAGTAAAACTTCACTGTCACTCAAACCATTGCCCCAAATTTACAACACTATAACTGTAATCACATTCTACCCTTTAATAGGCAGATTTTAATTTCAGTCCACAAAGATAAAAAAAGCCCCAAAAAACAAAAAAATCACATTAGTAGGTTAATACAATATCCTACAGTATTACTGTAAATGCATAACAGTAGCAAATAGTAGAACTCATTATATATATATATCAAATTATGTAAATTTAATTATTCAATTATTCATTAAGGTCACAATCAGAAACGAGAAGAAGACATTAAATTTCACACTATTTTTTAAGTATAGCTTATAAAAAAATTCAAATTAGTACCTGGCATTTGATTTCCAGTATTACCTTAAAAATATCCATACAAATATAAAAATTAAATCGAAAACATAATAAATTTTGAAAAAAATAGAATTTACTGATATATGAACCTCTTCTACTATCTATGTCTATAGCACAATTGTAAGAAAGCTAACATACAATGTTAGCACACTTTCATTGCTTTTAGTTCTGATGTTTTCGTATCCAGTATTTGTAAACTGAAAAGCTAACTTGTCTTCTGAGCTGGGAGCACTGGGTTCTCCTGCAAATTCTAGGTTACAAAAGCATTTTTAACTCTGTGTCTCTCCAGAAGACACATTACCATCCAGAATTGAAGCAGAGGAGTTACTCAAAAGCCTATAAAATTAAAAGCATAGCCATGTGCAATGGACTGAAAATGGTAATTAATATCGCATCGTGGACTGTGGGATGAGGTACAATTCATTATGTCCTGGCTCTGCCACTTAGTTCATTCTGAAGATTTTGTATTTTAAGGTAACTAAACCTACATTTCTGAATGAACTTTGTTAAAAAGTCTGTTCAGAGAACATTTTCATATACTTCTGTGGAGTTTAAATACCTTACAGAAGCCTCTAATTTTCCCTGGACAAAGTTGTTATTTATGGGCATCATTAAACCCATGCTTCACTCTAGCAAATCCTATTGTTTCCACATTTTATCTCTGTCCAATTTAAAGTTACAATTTTCAGATGACCATTACACCAGACTTGAACTTACTGGGCTGCCCTTTGCACAGAAGCAAGTTTTTCTGATATGTCATACCAGAAAAAGTTCAGATATCTTTAAAAATCCAGATAATGGGGGTTTAATTTATAATATTTTAAAAAGTCACCTACAATACAGTCTTACACTTTCTTTAGACTGATGTCCTGCGTCAGTAAATGATTAGTAGGAGCTGACATTTGGAAAGGAATAAGTCAGGTTTTGTAGCTTCTTAGGATCTTCAAAATGTATTTCTTGCTTATACGCTGAATTTTCAACAGCAAGATCTCTCATTTGCTACAAGTGCTACGTTAGTAATAGTAAACACGTGTGGTATCTGGGAAAGTCAGTAAGTTCTGCTACATCTTTGACTACTGAAAAATGTGCAGACATGACGGATGCCGCCAGAGAATTGTGAGGGAAGGCTCTTCCTTGCATTACATCAAAAGGACCACCTGAAGTAAAACAGACACTCTGTTTTGATGGAGCAAACAATTGAAAATGCAGATTGCATTCCTTTCTCCCAAAGTGTTGTAAGCATGCATGTATCCATTAATGTTTGTGAGGTTTTCTGACACTTTTTAGATGTGTCATAAAAACAAATCCTAGCAAGGAAAAAGATACTTACTTTTAAAGTGGGGCTTGGATGTTGCTTGGTAAATAAGGTATGGGACTGTATTCTGAAATATGACATTAGCAGGAAACAGAGAACAGATGTCTGATTCATGAACCCTTGTCCATTTTGTAGACAAAATGTGGAAAATTTTCCTATGCAAATACATTGTGTGATTGTATAATAAAAGACTAATTAAAACAAAGATGCCAAAGGAAACAATGACTTTTTTTATGATTAATTTCTTGGTTTTTGATGATTTCTCTTTGCAGCTCTGAAGTAAAATTTATCAGAAGAAAAACATCCCTCTAAGACTTGCCTCTGAAGTGGGTGAAGCTGGTATAACCAGTTAAGCTGATTTCTTGGAGAGGTATTCAGCCCTTCAGAGAACATAACTGTTGTGGAGATTTAACATTCCTTTGCTCTTGATAGTAATTAATCATGATTCTTCAGCTCCTTTTTAACTATATGATTGATGATTTCTGATATGTCAGAAGAAAATTAAACAAACGGAAATCAATTGGGAAATGAGACTGGGAAAAAACCCAAACCAACAACAAAACCAACACTGTGAGCACCTGGAATGCTGCATAGAAGCAGGAGGTGTGGAGTAGGAGATACGTTTTTATAATAGATGGACAGAATCCTTCTATTATTATAAGGGCAATAGTTAAAAGTTAGAAGTGCAGCTAACTAAAGTGCTTGTCTTCTCACGGCTGTAATCCTGGTTTATGCAGATTAACTCATTCCTCACACCTATGATTGCAGCATAATGAGTGACAAAGCTTTATATGGCAAGAAGGACTTGCCTGGAACCTTTATTTATTAATATCTGGAGGTTTTTTTAGCATTCTTTCTCACTATCCTCCTTTTCCATCTGCAGTCTGAGCCCTTCATGAGACTGTCGTTGAGTGTTAGTTGACTCTGCTCTTAACATATTTTCATTGTCAGCTTAAAAAGAAGTGTTGGGAATCGTTATCTATTGTGCCTGGAATAGGGACTACAATATATGGTAATGGGTGAACTCTCTTACTCTGGGAAACAACATTAATATCTCCCAGAGTAAGAATAGGAGGAGTTTTGTATATGATGAACTTTGTAGAGCAAGTAATAGGAAGCTTGTGAATGCAAGAAATTCAAATGCGGCTGTATCCCAGGGAGCAAAACAGAGACCAGCAGAGCCATTGTTGGCTTGACAATGTGACCCTTAAAGGTAGAGGAGCAGAAGCATTTCAGGATGTCAGACACATGTTGTGCTCTCTGTTTCTCATAACTTCTTTGAGAGGGAGGTGAACGAGAACAAAAAAAGAGTAGAGGTCACAAAGACCAATGCACACCCCACAGCTAGAAGGGAAGAAAAGGCAGAAGTGCGAAAGGCCATTGGCAGGGCACATTTTTCTATTTCTAAATAAGAGGGTAGAAGTGATGAGCAGCAGGAGTCCCATAGCTGTGAGGCAGTGATCAGCAGGAGGAAGGGATCCAGCTCTGGAAGGAATGGGAATCATCAGCTGGCCAGTCAAACTATTTCACAGTCTGCTGTGAGGTCTGGCCTCCTCTTTCATCTTGCGGACCTTGTAAGAATAGTTCTGAAAAAAAAAAGATGACTGGACAGAGAGGTTACAAAGTCTTTCCTTGGTTCTGCTGGGACTGCTTTAGCTTGGGTTTTTGTGCATTCGTATTTTTGAAGGATTTTGTTTGGTTGGGTTTTTGTGTCAGGGTGTGGTGTGTTAGTGTTATTTTTCCTTCTCCCTCCTCCAAGGTAACCCAAAACCTTATTAGGAGATTTGAATCATGCTTTGGAAAAATATATGTTTAATATGCTTATATCTATCTTCACTTCTATAAGACAGCATGTTCTGAAAGTTTCTGCTGATGCACAAAACATGTGCAAAGCTTGGAGGAAATTTGATTCAAATCATTCACTTTACTATTGAGATGATATTATCGGTATTTTCATGGGCAAAATTTCTTTAAATGGCTATATAAATCTAATAAATGGGAAAACATTTGTACTTGGTATAATAGTAGATATTCTGTGAATAAAGAGATTGCTTTGCTACAGGGTAGATAGCAGATCATTAACATTTAACCCAGTAACTCTTGAGCCTAATAGGAGGTCACTGGTGGAAACACACTTGTTAATTTCAGCTTATCTTCTTTCTGATGGAATATTATATCATCCAAAATAATTACACATATACCATGTGTATATACACGCATAGCCGGCATAGAGTTACACACAAAGATCACTCTGAGAGTACTCTAAATTGGAAAAGTCTACAGAGCAATAAAACTTTATCACTGTCTGTCATTGCCCTAGTGCAAATTTTGGAAACTCTGGGGATCTGTAATAGACAGTAAAGCCTCTGCAGTTGGAGTCAGGACAAACACTGTGAAGTCAGCCTCCTACAGGCCTATGGCTCCAGGCTGGATACTTTGGGATCCAGCAACATAGGATCTGCTTTACTTGTGGCTGGAGCAGTCCCTGCAGCTGTCTCCAGTGTGGGGTCTCTAATTTTTAATGCAGATAAACACTCTTCATAAACTTCTCCCAAATGCAGGCACTAATACTGATTATTTTCCACCTGAATATAAACTCTAACCCAAACATCGAGGGACCCAGATAGTGAGGACTCACGTGCATACACAGATTAGATAGACTGTTCTTTTGGATATTGAAAGGAAAACTTCGCATTTCACAAGGCTGGACATACACTGGTAAAGCACAGTAGGCAAGACTGAACTTCTCTTGATTTTGTAAAGTTTTTCAGTGGTCTGTAAAAATGTCTTTTTCTGTCATTTAATTCAAGCGGAAATGCGTGGAGGGACTCCAGGTTCCTCTCAGTGGGAAGTAAGGTGAGGTGCAGTGGCTTCAACAAACTCACGTCACTTTCTACAGGGGTAAGAAAACAACTCAGCTGATAAATGGTTCTGCAAACTGATGAGGTAGTTTCTTTAAGCCCTCCATAGCAGATTGCTGGTATTTACACTCCAGCTTTAATTCTGAGGAAATAAAGTAAAGCCAGAGGAACAGAGAGGGAAAATCAGTGTATTGGGCTACTTGGTTCTGAGGGAATCAGGTCAGTTTCTCACAGGTCACTTTGAGTCTTCACAGTGGCAGGTTTCCTTATTATTAAAATGAACTAACCAGAGCAGAATGGTATCTGCTGAAATTCTCTTGACTGGCTAATGATTGTGAAAGGCAAAAACATCTGGTAGCTGGTTTGATGACAGAAGCCAGAGTTAGTACTGTAATTAAAGACAGCGAGAAACAACAAATCAGAACTAGCAGTAACTTCTAAGAGGTTTGTACCCAGCAGTCTGTGAGGTGTAAAACATAAAAAGTGAGCTAGATGGGGGCAGCTTTATAAAACTTGCTTACACTGTGCTAACCTGGTGTTTTGACTAGAGAAGATGCTATAATAAGGCATTTGGAGAAAAAAAGCTTTCAGAGCAATTTGCGAATTTAGGTCTGACAAAGTGGGGTTGCATTCATCTCACAACTTGATAGCTAAATGTGGTTAAACAGGAGTGAGATGTCTGAGCTCCTGTTACAGTCAGCTGTACTATCACTACAGTCAGTGGCCTCTACAGTGGTATGTAATACCTTTTGAGACACCTCAAGATATTTCAACAGTCTTTGGCTGTTTCTCCATAAGTGTATAGGTCTTCTAGAAGTACTATGCCATGTCTGCCAATCCCAACAGTTTTTGCTTTGCGTGGTGTCTCCAAACATCCTTGTATAAGGAGGTGAACAAATCTTGTTCTCCACTGAGTATATTGGGAGTTTTGACATGTAGTTCACATATGATACTTAATTTATGTGTCTACAGGTGGGATATGATTTTGACTTCAGGTATCTCTTTATGGAAAACCAGGCAATGAGTTTTCTTGAAGCTAGAAGCAGGTTTGGAAATTTCCCCGCTAGGGAGACCAAAGGAGAAAGTAAGTGTAGTGTGGCTGGCAAAGAAACATCGCTCAGTCATATTTACATGAGCAAAATTCACAGCAAAGCTGAGGATGTGATCTCCTGTTGTGAGTAGGTTAATGCAACAGCAAGCTCTCCCTGTATGGTGTAGTCCTTCTTCCCTAGCCCTCATTGTGCCATGCCTTTTTTATTTAAGTGGATCAAATGTCTGTACAAGCAAGATGAATAAGTTGAGAAGGCTGAGAGTACAAAAAACTATATTTTTTAAATTTTGATTTTTCAGAGTTGGTTTTGTAAAGCTATCTTTTCTGCATATGATCTCATCCTCATTCTGGCAGTATCCAAAGTATTAAAGAATACGATAACTTTTTTTCTCATCTTCCTTTCAGGTCTTGGGGCAAGGAGCTTAGTTATGTTAAGGTGATTTCTTGTCTTTGAAGTGTTTTGTGAATCTGTTTGAAGAAAATATGAAGAGCTCTTTGAGGTAGCAAAAAGGATCTAATCACTGGGATCTGTGTTTGTGTATCTTACGAAAGAAAGAAAAGGAAATGAGATGAAGACAATAGGTCTCTGCTAATGTCTTTGCTTATGTATCAATATCGTCTTTAATGAAAAATCAAAGCTGCTATTACAGCTGTAATAACAGCACTTTAGGGGGACAAAAAGAAAACACCGAAACCAATATTTCTTTTTGGAGAAGATTTTAGAAAGAACAGTCTCAGATTTAAAATTCGGTACTAGTTTTTAAGTACACACTTGGAAACTTAAAAATTTTCAAGGTAACAAACATTTCTCTACATTCAGATAATTTCATTACCTACATGTCAATCAAATTTTGGAATCACTCTGCTCAGCAAAGAATGTTTGCAAAGATAAATAAAGGTACACTATTACTTTCATCACAGTCTGAGGTGCAGAAAATGCAATTTGAGCTTGAATGTATAAGAAAATAGACTTTCAAATCTGTTGCAAAATAATTATTTTTACTACAACTTATAACTCTCTCTCCTTTCTTTTTTGTATCTAGATAGCCTACTGCTTTTACAATATGTTGATCTCTTCATGTGCTAGAACGTAGCTGAAGAATAGAGTTAAGCATATTTTCATCACATTGCTCCGAAGAACTCTTTTAATCATATTTTGTTTGCTGGCTTGGGAAAATTTCCATAATCTTTGTTGTTAAATTGATATTTGATAAATTGGTAATCATGGCTATCTTGATTAAAACATGATTAAAATACTCTAAGTATGGAAAAATATGTGTATTTTCGTGGCTTACATTGCCTATACATTTTAAGATCATTTAACAGGAAATCAGTTTCACATCCTGAAAAAAATCCTTGGTAATGTACTGCAAATTATTACACATCATTATGCTCAGCTGTGTTCATTGTAGGCATGTGTTTCACAAGCACTAAAGATCCCCAGCATGTTCAGGTCTATGGGTCTCCATGTACAGAACTGTATAGGTCTAGACTGATTACATGAACTTATGAAGGAAGTGAAAGAAATGTTAATTGCAGGTTGTCCTTGTGTTCGTTTCTCCTTGGACCTACAAATGCCAAACTATAGAAACTAAATAAGTTTCAGAGGAGTTTGAGAGATCCAAATTTTACAGCAGCCACTGAAATCAAGATGAGGAAAGGGAAGACACAGTTATGCATCTGTAGCTCTGTTCTTCACTTATTTTGGGAGAGTCTATCCATTGCTAGGTCTCCAGCCACATCTAAATTAACAAATGCAGCTGATGTTGCATCATAATTACTATCTACCTGGCAATACATGTCTCCCCTCTTCCCCCATCATCCTCAAACCCCAATGGTGACTATGTTTGTACTGAAGTCCATGGCTCCACAAAACAGACATGACAATTGGTTGAGAGAACTCTAATTGGGACAGATTAAACTTGTGGTTTTGATGACCCACTGTGGATAAGGCTTAGCCATGCACTCTGGCACCATTCACTATCATCCCTCTGACCACGGCTTTTGTCCTGGACCACCTGGGTTCCTGGGTATTTTTTCTGAGCCAGCTACACAGTGCTCTCTGGCTTGTAAGGCGGGGAAGAGATGGGGAGTATGTGGAAAAAGGTGTGAATCCCTTAAACCGGGAAACTGAAGGAAGTCCCAGGAGGTAGCAAGGAAAATTTTCTAGCAGCTCAACTGAAAATGAGTTAGCAAACTAGACAGTGAAGTTCCACTTGACCTAAACTTTCAGCAACAATGAAAGCTGTGTACTCACATTATAGACTATGCCCTTATGCACAGTATTCTGTATGGAAGATACTGTATCAGTCACATTGTAAAAGACCTAGATCAACTTAAAAAAATAAAACCCAATAGAATGATTACAGCCGCTGCATAGAATGACAAGTATTATCAACAAAAATTAATCAGGCGCATCTTTTAGTGAACTCAATTAATAATGTGCAACAACAGGGTCTCTTTTCTTAAGATGAAAATTAATTAGTGGAGGGAAGGTCACTTGGAGATGCTGACATCACTCATCAGAATGCTCTGGCAGCTCTAATTATTTGTCTTCCAGGCTTGGGTGATCAGAAATTATTGCAATACCTGAGCAACATTTTGAAAAAGCTTTGTGCATGGCTCTTTTAATTAGATCTGGTATTTGATTAATGTAGTGGAAGCATTTAGATCAGCCTCTTATCATTGAGTGACTTAGAAGTTTTAGGGTATTATGCTCTGCAAGCCAGGGTCACTATAGTAGGTTTTTAATTCAGACTAAAAAAAAAAAATCAGCTTTAACAATTTAAGTGAACATATATGTCCTTTCCCTCCTTTATCATTACCTCGAATGAAATTACATATTTTTCAGCATCAAATGAGGTAAACTGCATACTGTATGAAAATGTAATTTGTGTGTGCATAATAATACATGATTTACATTTATATGTGTAAATTTCAAAGCACCTGTTAAATTTGTACAAGCTGGATTTATATAAGATTATAGCAAAGCAAAACATTGAGCTACACTGTGTAATCTATATTTCATTGACTTTTTATTTATTTTGTTTTTATTTTTATATAGAAGCATGCACACTTATGTGTATGCATAAATATATAAGAATGATTTCCTGTTAGAACTCTGTGAATAATTTAGAGCAATTTTCAATGTCTTTGGGGCCAGGCACTGGCTCCTGGTCTACTGAACTTATGTGGTGGTACAAGTTGTACTGGCAATGGAGTAGTAGAGAAACACGAAGAATGTGAATATTATTAAATGCAATAACCACAATAATAAATAAATAAATAAATAAAAAGATCAGTCAGAATAAGAGAACAGTAGTAAAAATAATATCCATAAAAGATTTCAATCAAACAATAAAAAGCCACCATAGGCAGTTAGGGTTGACAAATGCTCTTAGTAAATGACAACTCTACACTTCCTGAACTTCTGAAGACTTACCAGTTATTCTGGAAATGCAACTGGATTTTTCTGCCCGTGGTTCCTCTCTGGCCAACAGATCTAGTTATTTTAGTGTTCATAAAGTAAGTCTGAGCTTCTAATATACTGATTGTTACATGTGCACAAAATGTGTGAAATACACTATTTATTGTTATAACTTTTTGTTTTTATTAATCAATTTTGATTAGGAACAAAGTTTAAATTTAAAGCATATACAGAATACCATTGAAAATACAGAATACCATTTCATAGGCAAACAAGAAGGCAAATCAGTGATACATTTTCCCCTTCTTTTTAAATCAAAATAAACTCTCAAATGAGCACAATTCTCCGAAGTTAATGTAATTGTTCTGTCTGAATGCTAGATTTGGCCCATTATGGTGCATTCTCTCTCTGATTTCCTCCCAGCATGGTTTTATTATGACACAGCTTTAAATCATAAACTTATTCACTCTAAGAGACTATAAAATAGAGTAATCAATTTTTATTTTTGATATATTTGGTTATTTACAGCTTCATTGTCCAGCTAGGGAATATGCAGCACTGATATACCACCACTGACTTCAATAGAATTATACCCTTTTATACTGAGGCTGAATTTGGCAATAACAGCTAAAAATGAACATATCCAGAAAAGGTAATAAATTGCAATTTCTCATAAAACTCAATGAAATAAATTGTTTAAATCTCCTGTTACTTAAAGTTCTAAAAAATTGTATTGTCCTGTATCAGGGTGGAAGGGATCATATCCTGAAACCAAAATACTATTACAATATAATCTTAAAATCAGTCAAGGCCACAGAGTATAGTTTACCTTGAAGTTTACACTGGGGTAAGTCAGTGTTGTTTCACTTGCCATTTGAGCTGACTTACAGGATGAAGGGGTGAACTTCTGTTGCTCAAACCTACAAAATTGTTCCAAACATTGATTTTTCATTGTCCACCAGAGCTATTATCATAAAGCAGGTATAGTAGTGATCCTAAGGAATAGATTTTAGTGAGCTTTTAATTCAGTTTCTGTGGTCAAAATTTAGTATTGAAATAAACCTTCTGCTACTAAATGAAAATATATTGAAAAAATCAAGAATATTTTCAGATATAGCTAGTGCTTTGAAATGTATTTTCTATGAGGGAAGAAGCTCTTCCTGGTAATTTTATTTAGGCTTACACTGTATCCAAATTGGAAACAGCTGTTTGGCTTTTTAGACAATGCCCTAGAAAATTTTATAAACATTGGTGGAGGCAAACTCTGGAAGATTTCATATTAAATGATGCAAAACATACACATTCCATTTTTTACATTACGTGCCCAGGTACTGAAAGAGATGCTAACATGTGCTAAAAGTTACCTTTGAAAGAATACAGCAAAGCAAATAATAATGGGGTGAAAGAACAGAAGTTCATTTATCTTCACTTATAATTTTGGGCAATTTAAGAATGATTCTTTGCTTGTGAACAACTACATAGCTTACCAGAATTTCATTGCTTTGTTAGTAGAAAAAATACATTTTACTCTCCTACCAATTTTAATTTATTGTAATTCTCCAAGTAGTATGCCGTCACACCTGTTTGCAGGAAACCTGTTTCAAATTTCTGGGTGAAATTCATCACACCAGAGCAGGGGCGTGCCTGCTCAGAGGAGTCTAACATCAACCTCCAGTTGCTGTTCCTAGAGATCGTCATATCTGTACCTCAACTCTTGGCCCAGGCAGATGCAGATATTTGGGGTATCCTCCCTCAAATGGCGTTCTGTGCTAAAGCAACCTAACCATGCCCGAGCTGCCCTGTGTGACAAATTCAACATCTTTCAGTGAACAGGGCTATCTTGTGTGACCATCTGTAGTAAATACAGACACTTTGGTGGGGCAACTAAGTCCACCCTAAAGTAAGTGAATTAATCTTTTCCTTAGAAAAGTGACTGTTTCTGACCACTGGCTTCAGGTCTTGTGTTAGATCCTGGCAGACAGCTAGAGTTGGGTGACATAAACCCCATCTGTTATTACATTATTGTTTTATTGTACCTGAGATCTGAACTTCAAAAGAAAGAAAGTGCCCAAGCAGATGTTGAAAATATACTTGAAATCCCGATACCATTGGACACACCAGAATAAATCAGTTAGAGAAATCTCCTTGAGCTGTGCACAGAACAATGTCAGGTCCTTGTAAACTCGGATAGATTTTGTGGCAACTGTATTTAGCAGTTGCTTCCAGTCATTTTCTGTTTAGAAATGTATTACATGTCTATATTCATTTGTAGTTCTCTTATTAACTTCTTTTTTTTTCATCACTTATCACTAAAAAGACAAACACCTAGGACTTTATGGCTAAATATTGCTGTCAGTTTACTTAGGGAAATTCTGGGATAACATTAATCTAATGTACAACAGTAAACTAGAGAATAGAATGTAATCTTAATAATGTGGAAAATTTCATAGGCACATGCCAGTAAAAAATAAATGTACAAAAATGAACTGCAGTGAGTCAAACACTTTGTTTCTTTTTACAGTCTATTATTAGAGCTAAACTTTGTCCATTGTGCTTTCCTGTTCATGCATAGATACCTTTTATAGAAAATCATACTTGTTGATTTTTTTATGAAAAAGTTGTGTATAGAATATTGTTACTTTCAGGATTCAGTATACCATAGCTGCATGTGACACATATTTATATGAGTGTATATTTTTATGCTTTCTAGAAGTAAAAATCTATGAAGTTTTTTAAAAGACTGGCTTTATTTGTTGTTCAAAATTAGTTCCTTTGTACCAGATGCCTGGTGTAATTTATGTTAATGTTAATTAACAATATTTGAAGCAAATAATGATAAATAGATGCCCCCCCCAAACATTATGCATCTAGTTGTCTAAGTAATCTGATGAGTAACGAATCAAATTAGCACAAGCTTTGCCAGTGTTGAGACATAGGTCTTTATTAGAAAAAGTATACATCATTCCAGCTGTGATATTTCTTATGCTTATTATTTTGATCAAACCTGAATCACATAATTACTCTAAATAAATTTACTGCCTTTGGAAACCTTATTTATCTCTGATTCTGGAGGCTAAGCTTTATTTTTCCTTCTTGCAAATACAAGATTAAAAGAGCTCTGCATTAAAAAAATAATACAAAGTACTTTGTTTTATTCAAATAATTTGTTAAAAGGTCCTCAGATTTCATAACAACAGTAAAATCAGATTTTACCATCTATGTGTAAAATATATAGAAGTCTCTTCTTGAATTGCTTTAGTGGCATAAACATATCATGAAGTTAAATTTTTATGCGTTTTGATTTTGACCTCCATGCCAAATGCTAACTGATGGATAAAGTGGAAGGTACACACTTATAGAAATATTAAAGTTGTGTATTGCATTTTATAGCAATTAAATATTAGACAAATTCCTACAACCCTTTGTTCAGCTATGTGGGGCTCAGCTGTGTTGCTTCTAACCCTAACTACATCACTTCAAATTACCAGTAAATTAACAGAGTAACACTTTCAACCTCAGAGCAGATTTGATCCAAATAGTCTTTAAATGCCATTTCTGTTCCTATTAACCTAGAGATCGGCATAGCAGATATTTTCGTAAGACTGCTCAGCAATACAGGGCATTAATGGCTAAGTTGTGACAGCACTTTTCATGATGATTTATGATTCAGTGTTTAACTTGATTACTCCACTGCTGACTCTGAATACTATTTCAATTAGTGCACAGAAGGTCACATCACAAATATTCCTCTATAATCTATTCCTATTAACACTAATACAGAGAGTAACCAAATCTTTTCACCCTTGTTGATTCAAACCATCCATAGCACTAACTGCAGGCTTGTTTACCAGTTTACTGCTCTGGACACATCCGAAATAGTAATTTTCAGTCCTTTGGGTATCATTAATAGCTGTACCATGCCATTGTGAATAAGCATCCCTCTGCTGCTGTGTGTGCATTAATAACTATCAAAGGCTTAGAAACTTTAAACAGAAGGTACATTTTCAGAAAGAAATAACATCTAAATTAGTAGTTCACAGCCAATCATGAAGGGGAAAATAACAAGAGGAGATAGTTATGAAATATAACAGGACAGGTGAGCAAGTTAAACTCAGGACAATGTATAAAGCTGTGGGTAAGAGGCTTAGTAAAGATGGGGCTTAGGAGCCGTGCTTTGCCTGATGATTATCTACCACATTCCTGCATACACCTCTGGTGTTATTGACAATAAATGATCTAAGTTTGGAAACCTAAAGGAAGCATTAGAAAGCCAGTCAGCTCAAAAAGAAACCTTGATTCTCCTGGTCCTGTTCACACCTGCCTAGAAGTACTTTTGTGACTCAAACTTCAGTGGGAGAGGCCTGCTAATGCTTTCAGTTCAGGTTCTGGCTGCCTCTTTTTTGGCAGGATAGGCCCTCTTTTAGCTGTTAGGATCACTAAATTGAATTTTCCTCTCTCCATATTCTACAAGGAACATTGCAACAGTGGACACTTTAAATAGGTGAAGGTCTGTTTCTACCAAAACCCCAGTAATAGCTTCTGTCCCACATTCCTTTGAAAATGTAGACAGTGGATTTGGTGCTGTTAATTTACTAGCTCAGGGGAAAAAGCACTCAACTAGACAATAGGAAAGTAAAGTGCAAATCGTGTGCCTGCCACAAAGAATGCAAGAAATGCCCCCTCCCAGCAGGTTATCCTCTCTGACAAGCTGTGCAGGCCATTTGTCCCTCAAACTTCAGCCATCCAGATGTTATATCTCACTTCTGAGTTAACTCCCTAGTACACTAGTATTTAGTGTCACTTTAGGTACCTAGAGGTGTCCTACTCAGGCCTCTGTCTGCTGCCTCAGTACGGCACAGGTCTCTCATGATTCCTATGCTACTCCTGCTAGTCCTGCATGCCTTGGATCTTCTGAAACCCTTCAAATGCTGAATCTCACTACAAGTTCCTAGCTTTTGGTTGTTCCAGGTTGAGTGAGATGATGGGCTTTGCAGAGGTGATACAAATTCTCTAGCTGCAGGTCTACAGCATTACATAAATGATGACATTTTTGCTGAGCAGAAGAGGAAACAAAATTCCCTGATGTCATGGGCAGGGCACTAACTGGGCAATAGAGTGGGATTGCTTCCCAGTTCCTGCTCCACACACCACTGTGCATTTAAGACAAGCTGATTTCGTGTTAATATCAGGTAGGATTAGACACCTTTCTCACCTTTCAGTAGTTTTAAAAATACAAATATAAATAGTATTAGTACTGTTGAGAAGAATACATTCACAATCTTATTTCTTTAAGAAACTTTTTCTGGGTCTGGGGATGCACTATGCTTTGAGTTGACTGACTTTAGTGGATGTGACTGCATTAACGTTTTAATTCAGATCAGAAATATACTTTAAAAGTCCGTATCCAAATTGTTCTCACTTTCCATGTTGTGGTTGGTATCGCAGAACAATTTTAAGAGTGCATGGACTGGATTCCCTTTTGAATGAAATTAGCACAAAGGATATCATCTAGGAGCCAGCAAAGGAACTCCAGCTGCTAATTTATGTTCATCTCGTGGACCAGATTAGAAGAAATCCACAGTAAATCACCCCCTAAACACTTCTGTGTATTTCAGGTCCTTAGTACCAGCCATTTAGTTCTATAGACATTGTGTGCAGATCAAAGCAAGGGTGCCTTTAGCCAGTACAAACTCAAATATAAAACTTGAAGTTAGTATTTCATACTTTGATTTGTTACCTAGAAGGTAACAAGAGTGTTTTGAAATTGAATTTAATTACATCATCATTACATTCATTATTTTATAGGTAAGTTTCCTTTTTTTTTTCCAAATATTGCATTCACAGCTAGCTTATACAAATCTGTTGTTAATTTGCACACAGATGTCACTCTCTGCAGGACATAAAAACAAAGCAGAGATAGCCAGCAGTACTATTTGTTGTGGCATCATACTTACAGAAGCAGCCTGGATTTCATGAGTGTTTTTTATAAAACAAAAGCAAGTTCTCCAGACAGTAAATGTACAAATCTCGGATTTGTTATTCAAAAATATTTATGTAGATACCTATTTATTTGCTGTATTGCATGTAGTCTTTTTGAAAAACATAAAATTGTTGAAAATTGAGGTGTTGGAATAATTTCTAGAACAATGGTACTGTTTCCCACTGTGTTGCAAAATGTGCCTGGCTGCAATTTTGGACAGCGTTTCTCAGGGAAAGAAAATTGTGGCTTTTTCTTTTCCAAGTTTTGTTATGCTGAAATTTCCAGCAAACATTTAAAAATGAATCATGCTGACAAGCTCTTTTCTCACAGAGCTGGTAGGAACTGGATTGAGAACTAGTAGCTAACATAGACATCTGAGAGTTGTAAGAGAAGAATTTACTTTTGGGGATTACTGCTTGGGAGTAGATGTATAGTGGTGACTTGCAGATGGAGGTTTATAACAACCACCTACGGACTTATATCTCTGACGAAATGCAAGTAAGCTTGGACAAATTTATTAAAGTCCATAAATCTACAGGTAGCCCAAATAAATAGCTTGAACTTCCAGCATCTAAGGATGAAGAAACACAAAATTGTATTGATGACTATGTAGAATAGCTTTCCCTTATCTCTACTGTAAGAATTTTGTCTCTACTGTAATCAGTATGAAGTAGTATTGGACGGCATAAGCAGCACCATGTTCTTTTGGTATTTCACACCTGATATTTGTGATTATAGCACAAAGAGAAGGCATATTAAAGGAATGGTGTTCCTTACAAAATGCAGAAAAACGCAGTAAAATTCTGCCCTTTCACAAGGGATTTCCTCTGACTCAATGAGTACAAGTACATAGGGATATGTGCAGTGTTGTTACATGAATGATTCAAATATTCCATTAATTATTCCACTTTATTTTTAAAATATAGTTCACTAGGCTTTTTATAGAGGAGGGCCTGGATTTGGGAGGGAGCCACTTGTAGGTACACTTGAGGTTAATTAGCTAATATGCATACATTAAAACATCGCTGGTAATAATGTTGCTATGAAGTGTCACTTACACAGCATACTGTGTTATAAGTTTAAATTGTCCAGATTGGCAAGATACAAATTCAAGCACTAATACTGTTTTCTACAGATACTTCAAGACATAAGAATTTGATTTATTCTTCTCTATTAACCTTGTCTTCCCATGATAAAGAGATGCCAGTAGCAAAAACGCTTTTACATCTTTGGTACCTTTTGTGAACTACCTTATTGTTCAAATTCCTCTTCACTGTTGTATGAAATGTTCAAGTGATTTGAAAAACATAAAACTCTACCAAAAATTTATGTGTGATAATTTCAACTAAATGAGAGAACTTCATTTCCTAAAGTTATTACTACAGTAGGTCTCAAATGACAATGGAAAACAAAAATAAACCAATATTCCTTTATTTTTTGCTCAGTGTGAATTCTAAAACATCTTCAGACATTCAGTCTTCCATGTGATGTGTACGCAAAAGCAGGATTTTTAAATACAACTATAGGAAAGGAATACTTACTGGGATAAAGCAAGTATCACTACTTCTAGTGCTTAAGTGTGGAACCACTCCTGGTACATGTAACAAAATGTGCTGGTCTTTTTAACTTGTATTTAACATCTAAAGTTAACCTCATGGAAGGACCTATCAGTTCTTTAGCAAATACACCAGTACTTTCAAATGTCAGAAGTGGTCTGAATCACTGCAGAAGAGAGGGAATGAGAGCTAGAGAAGGGCGTGCTGGAGGGAACATGTGCAGAGGTGGACAAAGGAAGAAGAAATTCATAGCAATAAAGAGAGAAAGAAGTGGCATGGGCAAAGCAGAAGACAAGATGTGCCTGGACATTATAGAGTATGGGAAGGAAACCCTGAAAGCACTAAAGAATACTTCTCTCCAGAGCTGTTAACCAAGTAGCTCAGTTGCAACACCCTCCCGTTGTATGGCACATGGCTGCACAACAGGAAAATAAGCATCTTACTCCCTCTGGAGTCTAGGTCACGAGGAAGTAGACTTTGTTTTCACCTTCATGGTTTATATGGTGTATTTTCTGACTTTGTTTATTAGTTCTTCCTCTTTTTTTTCAGGTTTTTTTTTTTTTCAGTTTTTTTTTCCTTTTTTTATTTAGTTGGGAAATCGCATACTCAGGCAATGATAAATTTTTTGCTTCTTTAGTGTACAATCTATGCACAAAGAAATACATATTAGGGTTTTATCAGATATAGTAACTTCCAAAATTGACACTATAGAGTTCCAGGAGATGCAGGATTTGTAAGTGACATTAACAGCTGTTTAAAATTTGTTTTCCTCTGATATTTGGTGTTATAAAAGTCCATTCATTGGTAGGTAGCATCAGAAGGAGAATTTTGGGAATTGCCCATGTTCAAACTATTTTAATGACCCTCATGAAGGTGCTGAATTAAGGTTACACAGCTACCTTGCTCTTCCTTAAATCTGACACGAGTCTTCAGGAATCGATTTTTAATGTGACCCAATTTTTGCACATAATTTTCCTTTCTGTTGTTTTCTCTAGTGAAGGGAATACCTCAACTAGGATTTTTGTCCTGAGATTTGGCATATCTGTTTCCAGTCATCACTACAGACAGGAAACAAGGCGAATCATGAAAAAATATCACATATTTACTGGATTTAGCTTTTAAACAAAGACCCACAATATTTTTACTTATCTGGCTTCTGCTGCTCCTAACTAAAAATAAATAAATGCATAAATCAGGAAACAATGAAAAACTTTTTTTCTACAACATGAAAATCACCTCTGCCAAGAATTTGATTGTGTCCTAGGGACATACAGAGATGGAGTTAAAAGGAAAGATCTTCTATCAGCTCCTTTTTGT
This sequence comes from Myiotriccus ornatus, assembly GCA_036023395.1. Taxonomy (NCBI): domain Eukaryota; kingdom Metazoa; phylum Chordata; class Aves; order Passeriformes; family Tyrannidae; genus Myiotriccus; species Myiotriccus ornatus. Next base: position 66,025,256 of record JAYRBT010000001.1, on the reverse strand, counting down.
TTGTGTATTGTTTGTCACTGGATCCGTTTATTAGCCTGGAGATAATGTGACAGTTGACTCTAGCAGTAACACAGCACTCATTAGTAAGCTTGACAGGGAGGTGCCAGCAGCTACTTGAGATTGCATTTTATCAATCTTCATGGCTCATTTGGGAGGCTCACTACACTGTGATCTAGTCCCAGTGCTCACTGGGACAGGGCAAGCAACCAGGAGCGCTTCTAAGAACAGGGACTTGGAGAAGTTCTGTGTGATGGGATAATCTCTTCTTAGTCAAAAAATGTAGTGCTGACCTAACAATTCTACAACTTCTACCTGACAGATTCAGTGTCAAATACAGAGCACTTGTATAGAGGTTTTAATGTAAATTTTCCAGCATTTCTATACCCCTTAGGATAGTTATTTGCGGAATTCTCTCTCAAATGAAAATCAAAAAGATGGGTAAAAACATTAATGCCACTCTTGAAACTATGTTGTCAATCAAAAGAAGCAGTGACAACACTTTACAGATTTCACAGTTTACTCTCTCTTCCTTGACTTTTCCCATGATATTTTTGTTAGCTTATGGCAATTTTGAAGTAATTTAATATTTTCTTTTTAATTTTAAGATGCTATTGATTCGCAGCACTCTGATTCATCACAACGATGCCAATTGTTAAACAAAAAGATTTTACGTTATTCCTTCCACAGATATTAAACTGTAGTACATAATACATATATAGAAATAAAAAAAATCAATGTTTCTTCCTTCCTCTCTGCATGTTGAGATTTTCAGAGCCATTAGGAACGTGTTTTCAGTGCCCATGGAAAAGATAGTGACATATTTATAAAATACACACAGTCTAAAATTCTAATCTATTTACACTATTTGAGAATGAGTACTTAGGGTAAAAAAATGTCTATTGCAAGAGTCATGATAAAAATACGACTCTTGGCAAAACTGGTGCCTGTTGTGTGCACTGGTGAAATATCACGTGCTGCTGATATAGCTTCCTACTGTTGTGTGTTAGTAATGTCCCCTAGATTACCAGCAGAGGAAACAGAATGTCAGCTTTTGTCATGCAAGAAGAAATGTTTTAATCTGTTTAGGAGGTTAGTGCAGTATGAATTACTGAGATACCATATGTCCTCTAAAACACATGGCAAATTTATCTTGCCTGAAGTACAGCATAAAAACCACTTAGTTGTGTTGTCTGATACCAGGCATATAAAAAGACCCAAAGAAACTCCAAAGAACCCCTATACACTGAAGTGCCATATTTAGCAATAAATTGTATATAATTAGTTAAGAAATACATTACAAGAGTAAAGAAGGTATATAGAATAGTCTGACTTCAATCCTTTTTGTGTATTTCTATAATCTTGAAATTTCTTTTATTCCCCACATTTTTAATACGTCATCCATACATAGTTTGCTTATATCTGCAAAAATAATTTTCTTTAAGGGATTACGTCATCCCAAACAGTGGCTAACAACAGATTCCTGTAATAAAACATGAAAAATGCATGTGCCCAGTCAGACTCACTGAATAAAAAGTATAGATACTGAAGGTGACATAACTCAGGGACTTGAATGAGAGAGGAAGAACTGAGGAAGAAAGATGAGGCAGGATGCTCACTTGGGGAGAGTGTTTGTATGTAGAAGGAGAAGATATTGAAAGGGAAAGAGATAGCCACTCCTTCACCAATACTGAACTCTGACTGTAATTTGAAGCATAAATGTAGCATTCACAATGGTGTCTAAAATTATATCCTTTGAACTGATTATACTCTTTTTTATTGATAATTCACTTGTTGATACTAGTTACATATTTGGGTTTTGTATAATCTGAAAGGAATTTCAGTTTATAAACCTAGAAGTCAACATGTGAATTAATTTGCTCAATGATATCATCACTGAAGTGATGTTATGCCTGTAGCAGAAAACAATCAAAACAAGAAAATTCACTGCTAAGTCTTCACCATGCCATATGTCCCCTAATATCTAATTACAACAGGAGCACAAAAACGCAAGTCATTAAACTTGCACCCTATTGTGCATAGGCATTAGAGGACATGTGGTGCATGTAAAATAAAAGAATGACATTCCATGCATTTCTTTCATTTGCGACAACTGTTTTTAACATAGGAAACTTTTTTCTCTATTTTGGCTTTCTGGGAAAATTTCCAAGATTATAGTTTTTGATTAAAATGATTTAAAAAAAACCCTCAAACCTCTGGAATTTGTTATAGCTATTTACATTAAACATATATTTTGCTACAGAGATCTTGAAAGTTTTCTATATTCGAACATTTGTGGCAAGTTTTTTCCGTCTAAAGAAACTGAGTTGACACAGGATGACAAGAAAGGTTCCTTTATGAAAGCTGACAGTCCTCACTAGCCCCTTTTTAGAATAGAGATAAATCCATCCTGAAGTACTACATGGATAGTTGGTTGGGTCAGTTTTATTGGACACTTTAATCAATGACCCAGAGAAGGGACTAGACCAAGAAGTCTCTTACTTTGTAGATGTTACCCTCTTCAGTAAAATAGTAAACTGATAACAATAGTAACTGATAACTGATAACAAAGAACTCCAGAATGACCTAAAAATTCTGAGTCAGTGAGCAAAAACATGGCAAATGAAGTTTAATACATTAATGAATTTTAAGAGTGTAGAGAATTAGGAGGCAGAGTAGCTGATTTATGAAGAGAGACTTAAAAAGCTTGTGTTCTTCAGTTTGTAGAGAAGGTTGAGGGTGATACAGCTGAAATTCACAAAACCAAGAAGGTGGATAAAGTGCAAGTTGGTTAATTAAGTTTATAAATAGTTGAACATTTCCCTTTCTGATGGTCCCACAATTAGAATATATCAGAAGTATTATAAGATGGCGTTTCAAATTGTGATTTCAAACTTTGCAGGTCCCATGAAACAGAATGGCAGCTTGGAACCCAGGCTTGAGGAGTTTACTGTTATTACTGCTGTTATTATAATTATTATCTTACAGCACTTTTTCTTATTTTTCAAATTTATTCTTATTTCTCAGTTTCAAAATTCTCACTTGATGTCCACTAGATAGATTTTGGTTCATCATTAAGTGCTGACTGAGTAGTTAGTGTCAAACAAAACATGGAAACCAATACAGTCCTTTATTGTCCAAAGCATCATAAAGTGAACTAACCTAGGTGATGCTATAGTTAACCCAGCACAAGGCTTAAGTGCAACCCTCAAAACATATCAGACAGATATGTGCAAGTCAGAGTAGAAACTCCATGTACAATCTGATACTGTGTATATATATATATATAATATATACCAGACATTAAGACCATTATTGTTTTCTGTAATATTTCTACACTTGATACTTTCACTTTTCTCAGTTTTTCAGCTGCTTTATAGGCATGAATCCGTTTATCTTCCTCTTTTTTTTAAGGATTCCTTGGATGTATATGACTCTTTTCTCCTTATGCAACTCTTCCTATGTTTTTTGTATGTGGTATAAGAAGGAATGTTTACTTTCCATGGCAGAATATCCTTACCACAGTGTGCTGGGGTTGAGTTAATTGTCTTCACAGTGGCTACCATGAGGCTGTGTTTTGAACTTGTTCTGAACACAGTGTTGATAATATAGTGATATTTTTGTTGTTGCTGAGCAGGGCTTACACAGAGCCAAGGCCTTTTTTGCTTTTCATACAGACACGCTGGCAAGGAAGTTGGGAGTGCATGGGAGGCTGGAAAGACACACAGCCAGGACAGGTGACCCCAGCTGGGGATGTTCCATATCATATGACATCATGCTCAATATATAAAGTGTGAGGAAGAAAGAGAAAAGGGGGGAATTTGGAGTGATGGTGTTTGTCTGCCCAAGTAACTGTTATGTGTGATGGGGCCCTGCTCTGCTGGAGATGGCTGAACACCTGCCTGCCCTTGGGAAGCAGTGAATTAATTTGTTGGTTTGGTTTGCTTGTGTGTGTGGCTTTTTCTTTCCCCATTTAACTGTCTTTATCTCAACCCGTGTGTTTTTTGGCTTTTACTCTTCCGGTTCTCTCTCCCAAATCCACTGGTGGGGGAGTGAGTGAGTGGCTGCTTGGTGCTTCGTTGCTGTCTGGGGCTAAACGATGACACACAGACTTTATTAGTGTTAAAGAGAAGAAAAACTGAAATGTTCAAGTTTCTTCAAAATACAACTAATAAAGCAAAAATTGTGCTATTAAAATGGGTTCTCTCCTATACCAACTTGGTGTCTCATTCAGGCTCTGTGTTCAAAGTGTTTTCTTTCCTTTTTGGAGGCCTGATACAGACATTTGAGATGTACAGAACAGCAATATGAACTTTATGAAATGTCAGTAATTGCTGTGCATACACATAAAGTCATTATTTTAAGCAAAAAAGCCTACTTAGATTTCCCACCCCCGTACAAAATAGGTAAAGAGATTAGCTCACATTAAGGTCCAGTGGCCTGCAAAATTAAAACTGTTGGAGCAGAAAAAATCCCTTATCAGATATTTTAAAATCTGAATTATAAGATCAACAATGGGCTACCAATGAATTTCAGATGTTTGAAATGTCACCCTGTATCTCAAGTTTCTTAATGTAAAAAAAGGATTTTAGAACTCAGTATGAAAGCAAATAACTAGCAACAATATAGAAAACAGTTTCTATAACTATATTATTTTGTCCATTAAGTTAAGGCTCCTCAGGGATTTCATAAAAACCGCACTATCTCCAAGTTTTCTACTGCTACCGTTATTTCAACATAATAGATTAAATGCAATCACATGCACCTGTGTACCAAAACCACTTAAACTTTTCATTACCATCAGGGAGGATGCACAGAGAAAGAAGGTAGCAGAAGTGCCTGAACAAAAAATATTGTGAAAATCAAATATCAGTAAATGGAAAAATATGAGGTCTTTAAGTACAGGAAATTAATTTACAGCCTGAATATTAGTAAAGTTAGTATTTCTTTTCAAGTCCACTTGTTCTTATAAACAAGATCTCCAATTATCTTGCTCTAGTCGAACACCTCCATGGATTACTGGGCTGATGGTGATGTTATTTAGCAGGATCTTACTTTTCATTTTTATTTTCCTTCAGCCTTCCTTGTGACATTAGTCATGCCATTGTCAAACAAATTTCTGCTTCTTATTTGTTTTCATATGGTTAGTTGCTACCAAACCATAAAATTAAGATTATATAATAAGAGGTAGCATTGTAGGTAAAGGGGTTGGTGCTGTTGTGTGTACAGAACAGAAACATCCTGAAAAAGTGAAAGTGACCAAAAAATGGAAATTCTTCCCATGGGAAAGTTTTCTTTGGTTTTATGATATAGAATTTTTTATTACATAGGAATTAAATGTCAAATTAAAAGTTAATAAATATATCATGCCAAGCACATTATGATCTTGAATAAAACACACTAAGTTGATCTTGGAGAGGACAATACCCTGAATACATAGATAGTCCCAGAAAACTAAACTGCAAAACATTACAAAGTGTTCTAAAAACTCAGCAGCATACAACTTAAATTTTAAGCAGAAGAATTTGTTGTTATTACAACAAATAACTGAATAAAAACTTAGACAAATACAAGTTAATCTAGTCATACTGTGGGTAAGATGCCAAAAACAAGTTAGCTGTGTCTATTATTTTTTTTTTCTGAATGCTTGAAAATGCAGCTGGCAAAACAAAGCTGTCTGAAATCAAAGAGTACACAGACTTTCAAGTATTCAAATGGTATTCATTCCCCTGCTCATCTGTGACAAACCTTGGATTTGTGTGTGTGTGAATAGGGAGGAGTGTCTTCCCTTTTTTTTTTTTTAGGGTTGGATTGGGTACTTTTGTCATTTGTTTTTTGTTGTTTTTTTGTTTGTTTGTTTATTTTTTTCAAAATCACTGCCACAAAAATTATATTTTCACATTTATAAACTACATTTTTGAAACTTTTTTGCTTTTGTCTTAGGCTTAAAACAAGGACTATACATGAAATATGCATTAACCTTTGTGATGTTTTAGACTGTTGGCCAGAATCACAAGTCACCTTTGACGGTAGTGGTTAAGTTTTTTTTTTCTGAACACAATTACATTCTCACAGTCTAAGAGCTGCAAAAACAATTTTATTTTTCTTTTTTTTCTGAGTAGTGTCTTGTTCTCTGCTTTGAAGCTTTATTTGGTACGTGTTTAGATATCTAATCTCTATGTTGGATGAACTCTGTGCTCCATATCAACTGGAATAAAGCATTTCGGGAAGCCAGCAAAAAGCTGTCCTGCTTACCTGTCAGTTAGCTAGCCTTTGCAGAGGAGTCGCTCAGAGCATTATTTGTCATGAATGTTGCTCATATTGATCACACTGCTTGTATGGTCCTGTCCTGCTTTACACAAAAATTCTGGTATCCATGTTTTCTTTGGTCTTTTCTCCAAATATGCTTTTTTTGGGTTTTGGTGTTTTGCCTTCTTTGAAGAGGTTGAACTGTTAGTGATTAATGACTCAAACATTCGACCACCCGCGGTGACCACCCAGGTGTTGTAAGAAACAGCACTATTGGTGCCCATGGCTCAATCAACTGAGTGATTTGCTGAGTTTTTGCAGGGTGGCCACACAGGCCAGGGGCTGAGGGTGTGCACACCTGACACCTCAGGCTGCAAGCTGGGTGTTGAACAAGATGAGGAAAGCAGCAAATGCAGCCAGGTGGGGTACTATTTCTTTTTCCTTACACAGATGACTCAGCTATGATAACTGCCCTAAATATTCACACCTGATCTGAAGGTATACATCTCTTGCTAATAAGCCCTAATGGACATAATAGACTGACATCAGAGAGGCCTCAGAAGCTGTCAAGGACTCCCAAAGTATCATAGGACTCACAGTATTACATCATCTGTCATCCGATGTAAAACTCTCTGTCCCAGGGGAGGTACCAGAGGCATTCCCACCTGAACCTGAGTGTATGTAACTCTGAGTTTCAGGGCTTCGCTCACCACCCAGGGTTTCCACCCACCAGCTTGGCAGATCTGGACTGTGCACTACCACTCCAACAGGACTACAACCACCCCTTTGACCAACAAACAACGAAAATGCAACAACCGAGTCTTGTTGCTGGATTCAGTGGGTGTCTTGCACATCCTTCCAGTCACCTGGGGGGGTCCACAGACCTGCTCCGACTGCCTGTGCCAGCACTGCAGCCTCGCTCCAGTGCCATACAGGCGTCTGCTGGTATTGAATATCAGCCATCCGCCGTTTCCTGCCAGGGCTCACTCTCCAACCATTCCTTCCAGGTTTTCCAGGCATGGGGAAGGCGAACCACGTGGAAGGCCGGCCATCTTGTCTCTGTCCTGTGTCCACGTGTGTATTTTTTCTGGGTGAGGGAGGTCAGCTGCCATATCAATATGGTCCGGTGAGTGGGGCTTGGGAAACTTCTCCTCACTGGTTGGTTTAACCCAGTTTTATCAGTATTGTTATTAGTATTTCTTCTTGGCAAAGAGGTTTTTTTTCACTTATATCTTGACATATTTGGTCTCTCTCTCTGTACTGGAAAAACCAGTGGTATTGAATCTGAGGGAGTAGACTTCTGTGAGAAGTCTTCGTCCCTCCAAATTGCCCCAAACGGAGACAGGCCCAGATGCCTTGGATAATGTGAATGACCAGAGAAAGTCCTTGCAATAAAATAATTGGTGCTGCTGTTACCATTAGTTCCTGTTTTCCAAAGGGTATCTATCACTTTTTCACTAACTACATAAAGTTAATTTGGCAAGACACCAGAATAAGAGGAAATAAGTTTTCATTGAGTTGTGGAGATTTTTAGTTACCTGTGGATGTGAGTCTTATGTCTTCTAAATTAATAAACTAATTTAATTTGTTACTGCATCACCTGCAATTCTCTTTCACACCTCCTATAAGTTCCTTTTCTCTTGTTATAGTGCCCAGAGTTCCATACACTTGAAGTCCTAACTGGGCAAGTGACCACAGAGGGCTCACTGGGTCCAGGCTGCACCAGGCCATCAACACACACCAGATAGGTCAGCAGGCTTACGGCTACCTACGGAGACCGTTCATAGCCCATCTGCTAATTTTCAAAAGACTTGTTCCAATTAATTATCTTTGGCTCTTCTATTACTCTATCAAGCTTAGCTAAAATTGACCAGAGTTTTGTCAATCGCCAGGAGCTGACCAGGACTGATGGATGAGCAAACCTTTATTTGCCCACAGAACCTGTATTTTCATTAGGAAACTGGTACAAGCAGCTGGTAATTGCAGAGCGTGTCAGGCAGAGGTGAATGCTGGCGTGCCTTTGCCAGCCCTCATAGTTTGCTCTGTCTTACCTGGCAGACCAGATTTTTTTCTCTTTAAAAGTTTTTTGTTCTGTCTCATGCTATAACGAAAGCACCCTTTCGAGATTCCAAAGCCTTTTTGTGGTTTTGCTGCACCCTTGAAAGAAAAATTTCATACCAGTTCATTTGAATACTCTGACTGTGTTGATACATGTTAAAAAACCTTGTTGTTACAAAGTTTTGAGATCATGTCAAGAGCATATTTAAATGTTTCATCTAATTCAAACAAAAGGCAGCCTTTGAGGAAACTGCTAACTCAACTTTCTGTTTTTAGATTTTGATTACAAAGGAAAAAGATCTTGTACATTTCTACTATCTTGGTCTAGATCTGTTTGATTATTTCCCTCAACCCCTCCTCTCAATATCCTTTAGTTAGTTTTGACCAAATTTCACAGCAGAGTACATGCTTCATGGATCAGTGGAAATTTGTGATGTAGGTTGCAGAGTTGAAGAGAGGGACGCTGTTGGTGATCCAGTTGAAGAAAATATTGCAATCACTGTTCAATCATTGTTAGACATCAGACAATACACAAAGCAGATGTGCTTTCTGTGAGCAGGTAATGTTAGCTGGAAACCTAGCATCTGTAACAGGAGAGGGTGTCAGCTGTGACACACAAATCCATAGGAAACTCAGCTTGTTTAGCTCTGGTGCTCTCTAACCTATGAATGAGAGTGCTATTGAATCTGTTACATGTGAGAGTGTGCAAATGTATATTCCTTCAGACAGATGAAAGCAAGCCTTGTTATTTCCAAAACACTGTTACAAGTATGGATTCAACTGTAAATTTTTAAAAATATATATTTTGTTTGCTAGAGATCTTATGTTGCATTTCTTCTACTATTCTTTCTAACTCTACAGCAACTACACAACTCTATATCACAAGATTTACTGTCCCTCAAGTCAGATTACTGAATGTTCCCAGTTCCATAAAATATTATGCCTACAACTGCATCATTAGAAAGAAGATAAAATCCTGAGAGGGGCTTCTACCTCTGGTATATTCCCCTCCATTAAAAAAATGCACAGGTAAGTAGTATCATGTATTTCTTAGCCACTGATGCTGTTTAAGAGAAAGTTTCTGTGTATTATATCTAGCCGTGGGCATCTGAGTAGGGTAGTCATGCAGAAAAGTGCCTGCACCATTCTATGATGTTTGGAAGACTTTGATAGAATCATTGTACTACCTTGCATATTTGCCAGTTATTTACATTTGATTTGCTGCATGGTGACTATTACTCATTGTTTTTGTTTTCCCTTTGGAGGAGAAAAAAAAGAACTCCTCCCTCACTCTACTCACCCCATTTGTTACCTTTGGCATCTGTAAAGTTCTCAGAGAGTTCGAGTTGCCATGTGCTATTGAACTAACAATTAATGTAAGGACTTTTAATATATTCCCATTGTTTTACACCATCTCAAAAATACTGCAGTGTTAGAATAACTTGATTTAATACATCTCAAGTTCCTTAAATCCACATCACCTGGCCCAAAAGAACTGGAAAAAAAAAAATCAGTCTTTTCAAGAACTGTATTTTCTTCCCATTAAGTTTCTTCTGGTTTTGGGCTCTGGCCCAGCCATATTAGTTAATCCTACCAAGAAGTTTGGTGAAATGGAACGAGAGAATGATCCAAATATTATCTGTGAATGTTTTAGGTTGCTTTTGTCTGATGAAAATCAACTTGAGAAGCAAACTTTATTGAAAACAATGCCAAAAATTACTAGCTTGCAAATGGAAAACTTTTTATAGAAACTATAACAGTACATTAGCTTCATTGCACCCAGTACACTTCGTACAGTGCAAAACTCTTGAAGTGGGGAATTTGTATTTGGCTTGGTTGCATACATCTAGTTAGTTCCTTCAGTGCATTTTAGAGAAGCAATTAATAAACATTCAGCATCGTATGTCTTTGGTTAGAGAAACAGGGTTTATGTTGTAAATGGTAAAGGGGTGACCCAGTGCTTTTGAGCTGGGCAGTAATGAATGTTCCCCTCTGTGTTGGTGGATCCTCTTGGACAGCAGGAAGTGTTTGGGAACCCTTTGAACAATCATTTCTTCAAGTGCTTATCTACATCAGTAATACCACAGTCTAATTTAGCATACTCTAATAACCACATCTAAACCCTCTAGAGTTTTATGTTCTAAAAGAGATTTCCACAAAAATACCAGTCTGAAAGTATATATTTTTCAGTGGTGTGAGGACTGTAAAAAATTATTTTTGTAATGAGGTAGCATATTCTTTCCCCACATGTAACACTGATGGAAATCACAATAAATAAATGTGATGTCAGGTTAGAAAAAATGTTGTAGTTTCATGTTGTTGGTTTGCAAATTGAATTTTTACATAAAATTTACACTAAATGGAACCTCATTATACAGTGATGAGGTCCAGTATGATCCAAATCGTTAAAATCACTGTACTGCTTAATGATTCACTAAGTGGTACTGCAGTGCCATAAATTTAGTACCAGTTTCATGATTCAAAACACCAGACTGAGACACCAGCAAATCGTATGTGGATCATTAAATTTACAATGAATGTCAGAGATGAAATAAGGGGGAAAAAACACTTTGAGAGATAGGGATAATATGTGCTCTAAGGTGACATCCATCAAGATAAATGATCTTATACAACTTCTGCTTGGATAATAATGAGGGGTTGTTTTTTTGTTATTCTTTATTTCATAATTTCTAAAGGGGTTGAAAGTCTAAGCCTTTTAAGAATTAAAGTATCTGTCATTTTCTGAGTACTTTGTGATCTGTTTTATTTGTATTTATAGAATATACATATGCTGCTACATTCTCTTCTGACCCCACTGGGCCAGATTCTCCCCTTGGTAGGATCAAAATATGTCAGTTTTGTACATTTTACAGTAGTAGATTAAAATAGTGTAGCTATTAGACTAATAGTGCTATCAGAACCCCTGAAAATAATTTTTTTGCAATTTTATATACATATAATAGTGGTCAAATAAAGACCTTCAATAATAATAACAAATTATTTTAAATAATATTATTAATAATATGTCTTTTATATTTCATTTGCATACACATTCTAACTTACATATGTAAATATAAAAATTCATCCAAATGAGCAATGTAGTTATAGTCAATATACACACATGGAATATTTGAATCTTTCAGTTTTAGGAGACTGAATAGTTTGTTTTTCGTCTGATTGACTATTTCATTGTTTTAACTTTGCACCAATAGGTGTTCCCCATCATGAATCAGACATCATCAAAACAGTAGATAACATGTAGGCTGCATTTTTCAGAACCAATATATCCTAAGCGAGGAGCAAAGCATTGAATGGAAATTAAAAATTATTCATAGATTTTTTAAAAAAAACAACCAACCAAACAAGAAAACCCTGGTGTCAATCACATCAGTGTGACTGGACGGGAGAATTTAAAATTTTATCCAGAAAGATACAAATTAGATATAATGAGGATATATTATTAGCTCTAGTGATACTATATGGAAAAGTAGGAATTCTGAAATTGCTTACCTGGGCAGGAGGCAGGTTTCCTGAAGTTTTTTTCCACTACCTTATTCAAAATTTCATCTTATTTCATTGCATCTAGATGCCAAATACACATAAATGCTTTGTAACATAGAACTTCATCAACAAACCCAGAAAAACTTAAAAGTACAGAATATAAAAATATAAACAAGAATTGTTATTTGAAAAAGTATATTCTGGGGTTTATTTTTTAATGTTGACTTAGCCTAAAGCATGTGAAAAATATATGGAACTTGTTTCCTTTTTTTATTTTTGTGAAACTAAATAAAATTAGGCTATTTGTCATGCAGTCAGAAATGTAGACTATAAATATTCTTTTTAAAAATTTGGCTATACAGTCAGTGTGACCTTGAGCCCACCTACATTGTGATTTGCTATCCTGTGCAGTTAGTAATTAGAGCAGGATTAGTAAAAAGAATAGGAAAATATAGGAAACACCTACAGTATCGGTCTCTGTCTCTTTTTGTGTCTCTCAATAATGTGACTCTTTCTTCTGTCCACCATTTTTGCAGTTCTGGCCTCATGAGCAAACTCCTTCTCTGTTGTCTGCCCTGACCATCTCTTTTTTAATTGAAAATATAAGGTTTTTGCTATTCTTGATCGCCTTTTTTAACCCTGTGTCGTGGTTTTGCCTTGGGTCAATTTGCTTTCACACCCCCCACACAATTACTTTAAGTTGAGAGAAGGTTTATGCAGACAAAAGAGACTGGA
>JAYRBT010000001.1:65971243-65996617 GCA_036023395.1 Myiotriccus ornatus | reverse complement strand
TGGAATCAAAAAAAGGGTGTGTTTGGAAGGCACCTCTGGAGATCATCTAGTTCAATCTAGACCATGCAGGGTCAGCTAGATAGAGGGTTTTTTTTACCTCTGAGGATGGAGACTCCATAGCCTCTCTGGGCAACCTGTTTCAGTATTTGACCACCTCTGCAGTTAAAAAAAAAAAAAAAAAAAGAAAAAAAATTTATGATGTTTGAGTGGAATTTCCCATGTTTCAGTTTGTGCCCATCACTTCCTGCACTTCAGTAAGTTCACACTCCAGTCTTACACTGGAGAACCCAGAAACAGTTCCATCACTCCATGTGTTTCTCACCAGGTCTGAACTGAAGCTGCCTTAACATACTGGCAGCAATCTTCTTAATGGAGTCCCAGGATATCCTTGGTTCTTGTTGCAAAGACACATTGCTGGCCTATAGTCAGCCAGATCCTTCTCTGCCTAACTACTTTCCAGCTGGAAGTCAGTGTTATTCCTGGTGCATGGTTATTCCTCCCCAGTGTAAGACCTTACATTTCATTTTGTTGAACTTCTTGAAACTCTCTTTAGCGAAGTTTATTATGCCTTAATAATTATTATTCTTATACACCTAATCCAACTGTTGATATATCAAATTTCGCTTGTATACTGATGAGTGTTGTATCAGTCAAATACATAGTAAATGTAATTTCATCCATTTTCTTTACATATTTGCATATTTAGGTAATTAGAAATTAATCAGTAAAACTGGGTTACTTCTCATTTAAATTAACTGATTCAAGTTTTCTATACAGTCCAATTTTCAAGTTTAATTATAAACTTAGGTAAGTCTACCTAAGGAAGGAGTAGGGAAAAGGAAGGTCTCCAAAGCAGGTTTCATTCCCTCCATAGAAATGCATCTAAAAACATATGTTGACTCACCATCTGGATATCCTATGTTTCATGACTGACTACAGATGGAATTTGCATGAGCAGTTAAGATTTGTCAACTACAGAGAAATGAGAAGCAGTCAGCCTAAATGAGGGGATCTGGGGATATTGTCATTCTTCTCTAACATGGATGAAATACACATTATTTTTCCCATTAGGTAACAGTCTTGTACACAAGTTTAAATATTTCCCAACCCTCATACCATGAAGTTTTAAAAGTAATAATGAAATAAAATATTGTAAAAATTTATTTTACTAGTATTGACAAAATGTCCCTATATTTTAAGTGCAGCAGTGCTTTTTCCTAAGTTTGAAATGCTCTAAAGCAAAATTTCATGATTTTGTCTGCCCTTAAACTCTAAAATATGTTTTCTTCAAGTTATCATCTAAATTATTGTCCATACTGGTTTCCAAAGATTGATCCATTTCTCCCCTACAAGAAGGTAATAAAGAATCAAGTTACATCTGGTTTGATTTCCCTGTAATGAAACAACCAATTGCCCCATGTCAGAAAAGATCTACTGTAGGTATTCTTTTGGGATTTTCCTGGCTTTTGCCAGTCAATAAAGAAATAAGATCTAACATTTCATTTATAAAACATGAATTCCACTGGGTTAGAAGCATCAAGAATGATAATAGGTTTTTACTCTTACATACAGAATATTTTAGCAAGATTTTTTTGCTAGCTACCATTAAGAAAACAAAAACTACCATCCTTTCTGATTTTTGGACTGGTGTACTTATTTTACAATGCAACAAGGTAGTTTTCTGCAGTGTATTGCTTGCAAAGACTGAACTGAATTTATGGGGGAAGAGTTAAATAAAATTACTGAAAGTAGCCTCACAAGTGAGATGAAGGCTATTCCAATTTGCAGTAGAGGGGATTTGAATGTACAATTACCATAGTGTAAAAGATTCCTCAGTGTACAATTTTTATTCTTCATTTATTTATCTTTCATGAATACTTCAACATTTGATTTGACTCAGCTTTTCTCTTGTCTTTGTCTCTTGCCTCAGTTGTATCAGTTTTTTTATAAATTAGACTGCACCATTCTTCATCCAGATCATGCTTTTGATCAGAGGTAGTTCCATTCAACATTTGAATGGAAAAAATAAGAAGAAATTACTCACTATCCTTGGAAATATATTATAGCAACTTTCCTGGAAATAGTACTTTCATCTGCAGACGATTTTGTTTTATCAAAATTCATACTAGAAGTGTTAAAATGGTGTTAGTCCCGGCAGCAACACATGCTTTAAACTGAGCTGTTAAAGGGTTCAGTTTGCCTACTTCCTGTACACCTGCTGGTCAACCTAGTGCTCTGCTTGGCCCTTATATTCCCTGCTTCCTTCTAAACTTCTCAGTCTGTCTTATCGTAGTACCCCGAGTTACCTCATGCCACGATATCTCCTGGATACCTCTTTCTTCCACTTCAGTGCATGTCACCTTCTTTGCTCTTGCAATACTCCAGAGACACTATTCACCTCCTTTCTCCAGTTCTGTCTCTCGTCTGCAAACTGGGCATGCTGGAGACCCATCCGGTCTGTTCCCCTGCCTGTCCCTTGGTTCCCAACTGCCAGGTGGGCCAAAAAACTTCTCTGCCCTTGACAGGCCAGAAAAAAAAGCTAATGCTGTGTGACAGTCTCAGTCTGTTTGCAGAAATGTGCTGCTGTTCATGCCAAAGCCTCAATCCCCCTCACTCACCCTGGCTTTTTTTCTTTTTTTTTTTCTCTGAGAGAGCAATGAATCCCCTTTCTGTGTTCCTGGGGACCAACAAGCAGAAAGGTGATGCCATGTTTGGGTCAGAAGGGAGCTTAAATTATTTGCTTCTGAATTTCCTTGGTTTAATACAGTGTCTATCACTCGCAGACTGTATATTAAAGTCTTGGCTCTAGCTGAGAGGAATCCAGGTAGGTTAATTAATTAAACATTTTCATACTGGGGGTTACAAGACCTTTCAGGTCCACAGAGAACATACAAATGATGCCATCCTCTGGGATAATACATTATTCTTCTTTACCTCTGTGACTGCCTTTATGCGTGGCCCCAGACTGGATTTTTAACATTTTTGGAACTTGATAATCAAATATTGTTCATGAGTTACTTTGACAATTTTTATCTTAGTCTTTGAAAAACAACTTGTATTTTTTACGTAGCTTCATCTCTGACCTAACTTCCACATCTTTACCCATCTTTTCAAGGTATGAAAAGCTATCACAATCCAAGTAACATCAGGTGTGAAAAAATCCCCCAGCAGTTAGGAAGAAAACCCCTTCTTAGTGCTCTTCTGTATATAGAATTCTTTCTTTGACCTCTCTCTCTCTTTTTTTTTTTTCATAAAAGCAGATTATTTCTAAATTGATGAAGCAAATATATCTACACCTAAATGGCATTCAACATTATACCAACTCAGTGCACCACCCTTATTAGCTGTTTTTAAGAGGCTTTGAAGTGGCAAGTTTTAAAAATTGCCAAGAAGAATGCTTGAGAAATTCAGATGTGAGTGACGAGCTCTGAACTAGTACACTGGCACTGCAAATCTCTTCATGTCATGTGTTCCTTCTTGCTCAGTGTGACATCACAGTCACTGAGAAATAAACTCTTCTACTTTTTTCACTTTCTGACACAATCACAGCGCTGGGGTTGGAAGGTGAAGCTTTTGAGGAGTGCCGTAATTTACCATTGTGCCACTTCTGTGCTCTAAATTAAGGGTTGCAGTGACAGTAAGTATTGAGAAAATTAGGATGCTAGCATGGGAAGTCTTTTTTCTAGTATGGCAGAGTATTAAAATTTCTCACTCTAAGTATTCAGCATTAATAGATAAGTTCTGTGCATCACAGTGAAGGCAGAATGTGAAGGAACTTGTTAGAACATGAATTAGTATTTATACTGCAATGGACATGGATAGTGCTACATTTTGAGTTTGGTTGGAAATTTTCAAGTCTATTTTCTTTCAGGTTCATAGTTACATACTGTAGATTCAGAGATGATGTGTGTTACATATTATGATTTTCTTGAATCGTGTACTATCAGGGTAATGAAGGTGCTTTAGATTTTATTTTGACCAAATTCAGCCTTGTTTCTCCAAGAGGAACTTTCTTCTTGACCTACCATGGAAGGAAAAATTGCTCTGAAACATTGAGATGTACTTACATATGAGACATTGTACTTGTATTTGTATGCCTGTCATATGTCTGTCAGTCAGTCACTTTTGCAATGATGCTTTGAGTGGGAGGCCTTCTCTGAAGGGGAAAGATGTCTGAGCAGGCCCAAGCATTGATTTTGCCAGCAAGCCAAAATGAGGGAATGCAAGACAGATATTTGGTAAGTGTAAAGTAGAATTTAATTTCAGCCATTTTCCCTTTAATGAAGCATTATAGTTCTGTTACTGAAATATGTTACATTAGCATAAAAATCCACTTTTAAATGAGACAATCAGTATTAGTAATCATATCTATTTTCTATAATTACATAATATATAATTATATATGTAATTGTAATCTCTAAAATCTATTCTAAGTTTATTTATGTGGTACAGACAACACAGACAAAACAGTTGTGAATAAATATTATTTTGTTGTATTGCTAAATGTATCTTTTTGTATTTCCAAACCACTAAAACTGTCTTTGAGCTTAGTATTCTTGTATGAAAGCAGTCAAGTTATTTCCTTGTTTTTGAATTACTGCACTATATAGTGCAGAATTCCTGGACTGGTTGAGTCTTTTTGTGTGGCTCCTCCTAGACAGCTAGTGCTCTAAACTCAGTAGACAAACCTGTGAAGATTCTGTTATATGTGTTCCTATATTTCCTGCTTTTAAAAAGATGAATGTTATTTTCAGCACCACCAGGAAGTCTCTTTCATAGATACATGTTTTCAAACACATACTGAACTCATGATATCCATATCCATGTTCCTAATATTTCTTTTTAGTATTTCATTTCTGTCCTTCTGTAGCTCAGAAGTAGATTGTGAACTTGTGTAGATAGTCAGACACATAAAATCTAACCTGTGATGTCTGAGCAGCTTTCTCTTGGGTTCTCTTTTTTTAACTTGTTAAGATAAATGCCTACTTCCAGAGAACCCTGTTTTAGCTGTAGGAAAGGAAGGATGGAAACCACTCCAGTAAGAAACTGAAGTGACTAGCTGTGATGGTTTTCAACAATAGTTCTCCTAGGAATTGTGTAAATGGAGTTTTTCAATTCCACATCCTTTCCTGTTGCTCACAACCGTGAATAGCATCTTAATTTTAACGATTTCATTAAAAATCAAACAGGATTTCCTTTACTGCAAGTAAAAGCTTCTTTTATTCACTGTGTCCCATTCTTGGGCACTTTCTTTTCTGGAAGATCAATAGCAATGTGTGGCCTTTCCTCACTGTTGTTTATACACCCATTTGACTTGTTGTTTCCATACTAGTATCACTACTAATATGATTCCACTAGTTTCAGAAATGTTAATATATTCCCAAAGCTATCAATAGCAAAAGGAATATAAACTCTATAATTAGGGTTTAGTTTTGCATTTTCTATTGTATCTTTTCCTTCTGGTCCTTGTTTTGCATCCTTACTAAAGCTGAACATGTCACATTACTCGACCACACACAAGATACTTATCAGAACAGTAAAATGTTCTACGAACATCATAGTTTTTACCCTAGTTTGTACTGCAGCCTTAGTTTGTACTTCTGCTGTAACAATGACTTATTTTATGTTTTGCCATAACAGTGTTATACTGCTCCTATACACACCATAATTGTAAAACATACTGTGCTTCTGCATTCATTTAAAGAGCAACTACTTGATAAGTACAAAGTAATTAAGCAATAAGACATGACAGGCAGCACATTTCTGGGGAATTATGGCACTTCTCAGATGTCTTGAAAGATATGAGGCTAAAGGTTGAGTGACTTCAGTCACCTGAGAAGTGGAATAATCCCCCAGATATGCATTGCTTACCACAGTTTATTGCTATTATGAAATGGAAATTATGAAACCAAAATAGGATGAAAAGATTAGATCTGTGCATTTATGGAGGATTACTTATACAGGTATGACATCACTGTCAGCTCTATATGTGTCCAGAGAGTTCTTAAAGACATTTCAGAATTAGCACACGAACAACACAACTCATCCAAAACTGTTGTTTCAGCACTCCTTATTACCAACTTTACATAGACCAGCCCCCCAACATTTCCCTACAAAATCACATTGGTATTCTCGGTACAGATTTTGTCTCTGATACTAATCACACAACCTCGGGGGGTGTGGTTATTCCGAAATAATCATACCCCCTGGAGGATTAGAAGCATTTGGTTGCTTCCTTGCCTTGTAACACCCCAAGGTCATTATCTCCTGATAATCACGTCTCCTGGAGTTGCCTTATTGCTTAAGTGTAACACTAAATTTTAATTACAATGAAATAGAGCTCTTCTGGTAGTTTATACAACATCCTGTGTGTGCAAAGCCAGATGGAAATAATGCCTAGCTTTTAATGTAATAGCATGTGATGGGCTTGTGTTCCAGTGCAATAAATGGTTATGTTTTTGTTGGTTTTTTGATGAGAAAATAATTTTGTGCTAAATTTTCAGCACACTATTATCAAATTTAATTTAGAGTCTTATTATGTTTTTAATTTGTTGTAATTTTTAAATTAAAAGAATATATCTATAGTGAAGAAATACACTGATAACAATCCAAGTCTCTGATACCACTAACACCGACTACTGAGTTTCACTTGAGTTCTGAAGGTAGGGAGTATAGTGTTTGGTTCTTTAGACATTTCAGTCAGTCATCAGTAAAGTATGACTTTTGTATTGAAATTTAAGATGCTAAATTTCAAATGTGATTCAACATTTCTGTTTCAAGAGACTCAGAAACAGAGGATAACATTCATAGAGAATTCATATAGGGAGTGCATTTCTCATACTTTAACTCTTCACCTCTGAAGTTGGAAATGGCATCACAGTATTAGAGATTTCGTGAGAAAGGTTTAATTTAATGAAGTAATTTAAATTTCTAAGTCCATCAGGTTCTCCTCTTGTCAAACAGATTTAACTACTATATGATGGTTTGCTTAAAAACTTATACATGTATGAATTTTTTAAGCATTTTCAATTGTTTATACATCAAGATCTTAAAATATTTTTACATCATTCTCTGCTTTTGGATAAAGGAGTTATGGTATTTTGTATTTACCAGTTCTCTATCAGGATATTTGAAAGTATAGAAAATATAGCTTTTCAAATCAAATAAATGCAAACATATAAGATACATCTAAGACCAATAATTTAAAAAAACAAAACAAGAAAACAGACAGAATAAAAACCATCAGATCTGTTTGGCTACAGAGTACTATCTGAAAGTATTTTGTTTATAACTGTTTCTACACTGTTTAGATCCCAGTTAGAACTGCACTTTTATCTTGAGACATTTAGAGATAGAGGTTTGCTGTTCATTCTTAGTGGTTGTTTTGCTATATCATAGCATTTTTCCCCAGAACGTTTTAAAAATGTTTTTTTCATTCTCTTATTCTTTTTGAGATATTTACAACAAAGATAATAATATGAAATTCCTTGTGAAAGTGATCAAAATATATGATCCTCGTTTTTTCAGGTCTTATTTTGTCGTGTTTTACCTTTCTACACAACAATTTTGTGAATTAAATGTTAATATTGAATTTAGCTCTTGAAGGAGCATGTCTTGACTTTTTAATTGTTATTAGCATAAATTTTATTTCATTATTTACTCAGCATGAAAATAAAAATATTATAGTCTGGTATGATCACAGCTTAAGTATGCTGCTTGAAGTGGATTTCCTAGCTATGTGCTCATAGAAGAGAGTTTCAGATAGATCACCCTGCATCAACAAGTCTCCCTATTACCTTGGCCTTTTCCCCCACCCAGTGATGCCTCCTTGGAAACCAGGGACCACTTCCAGCTGACTTGTCAGGAATGGTTGTTATGAAGATACTAAACTTCTACAATCTCTGTGAAAAGAGTGTTTCTCAAAGAAGGGAGAAACACCTTAGTGTTCCTCATCAGGACATGAGGAAAAGTTTCCTAATGAGATAAAAAACCTAACAAAACATCTATTAGTACACCTCATAGGGCTGGTATGTGAGAGATGTTAGAAATTAAATTTCATTACATTTACTTCTGTTTGGTCTGTTTTTTTAATATTTTTTTCAATGTTCTCTTCAAAGAGAGACAAAGTCTTTCCTCTTATGCTTTGTGAAATCAGTAGGTCACTTGAGGAAGAGTTAGTTTTAGACTACAGTGTCAGAGATCTGTTGACTTCACTAGGGTTATGGCAGTTTGGCAAATAGTACAATTTGACCAATCCTTTTGATACAAGGCTAAATTGATGCTGTAGTATGGGACAATGAAATTTAATCAGGTTTCTCCTGTGCTGAAGTTTGCCGTTGCTGGCAATCATTAATTATTTTTAGTGGTATTGATGCTGAATTACCTAATAGGGAAAGGAATGTGGGGAGTTTTGTCATATGGTTCAGGATTTTAATAGTAAAACTAACAGCAACAACAATAACAATAATAATATAATGTTAAGAAACCAAATTATTAACTCTTGTACAAAGTAATCATACTGTAAATATTTCACCCTTGCCAGTGCCTCTTATCCTATTCTGCTTTTACACATAGGTCATATTATGCACTGCTCTGTGCTAGTTTGACAAGAACTAATGTGGATACTTAAATATTTTAAAGGCTGCACATTTCAGAATGATAAAATACTGAACCGATCTTCCTTTCCGGTTGAATTTGTGACTAAAAATAAAATAATTATTTTTCGTCTATTAGAGATTTTTTAACAACAAACCCTAAAAGTTCTTTTGAGAAATAAAATCTTCAAATAAGGCAATGACTTTTTAACTACAGTTGTTTTTATTCAGCCATAAAATCTATCTTTCATATAGAAACCCACTTACATGTCTTACTTCAGTGAAGGTTATTTGTAGACTGAAGGTCTTTTCTTGTCAAGATATGATGAATACCATGTGTGAAGACAGAAGAGCATCAGGACCTGTATTAGCCGGAAAACCCACTGATCTGTGAATAACCTAAAAAAGAAAACCTGAAGATTAGCAATGTCGCTTTTAAGAATGATCCATCAAATTCAACAAGCAGATTCACAGAGATGAATCATCTAGTTCCTTTTATTCCAACAATACAGTAAAGGTTATTTCCCTTCCTTACAAATAGAAGTTCGGAAATACAAGAAATAGACACTTGTGAGTCCTTTTTCAGTCATAAGGCAATGATTCTAAATTTTTCATTCAGTGTGCTTCTTAAACATTTTTTCCTTTTATTTGTCAGTTGGTGTAGGTGTGGCTTAGCCCATCCAGTACACAGGCTAAGTTGTGTGATTATGTCCCATTTTTAAATGAGGTTATATTTTCTGTAAACATTGTCCTGTGTAAAAACCAATTTAAAAGTCATGAAATAAATTTTATGCATTTTAGCACTTTTTATTACATTATCACAGCGTAGTGAACTATTGCTTCTTCCTAGCTTGAAAATTTGGTAAGACCATTGTGATAACCTTCTCTGGTGTCTGATAAAAGCCTTGGAATTTTTCTCAGCCCTCTCCTGTCTCTCTCTTGTCTTTCTCCTCTCCCTCTCCTCTCCCTTTCCCTCTCCCTCTCCTCTTCAAACCATCAGTGGACTATTATCTACCCTTAGCAAGGAAATTTACTCAGAAATTCTTGCCTGTAGGTAGAAATTTCATATAAAAATTTCTGGTTTAACCTTCTAGATGTTGAATGTTTGAATACCAGACTGAAGAGTTACTGATAAGCAACACTTTCTCTACAAATATGATATTTTAGGTTGTGATCCTCACTAAGCACTGTCTTTGATAAGAGGGAGTTGCAAACTTCCTCTACTTGGTTCTCCCTGTTTTCTCAACATCCACTTGAAGACACTATTTTTAGTTTATAAAATTATGGTGATCGATGTATGTTAATGGTTTTGTTATCAAATCAAAGTCAACAGTTTCTTTAGACTGGTCAACAGCTATAAAAACTGTCCTCTAATCATTGTTTGGCATAAACAATGAAAAAAAAAAAAGGAAACAATGTTATGCATGATTGAAACTGCTTTCTTTTGTGTTGACTTTGCATTCCACTTTTCAATGTTTGCTTATCATTTGTAGATAAGGTTACATTACAGCACCTATACAATTCAGAAACCGCTGGGATTCTCATAAGAATTTTGCATCTTGCTCCTATTTCTGGGAGTTCAAGGCCAAAACCTACCTTTAATATGGAAATATTTGAAAAAGAACATAGAGAATTTAGATGTGAGGTTATTTTTATAAATTTAATGCATTTTGAAAGTGAATGGACTATCTCCAAAGCACAGTTCTTACGATCTAGAAAATAGGATAGCTGGTTTATCGTTATGGACAAATGGAGAACACATTAAATAATGTTCAAAAGAAAATACAATAAAGCATATTTTTTATTTCTTTAATGGGAGAGAGGTGAACACTCAGTGATGAGGTCATGGGAAGCAATTACTTTTTACAAGGATTATGATCAGAAAGCAAAAGTTTATCCGTTAACTTTCATCAGTTAATATGAAGATATGATAAGTAAATTTAAATATGGAGATAATAGAGATTTCTGTACACCCAAAAGGGTCTTCTTCTTGTGCTGGCTGAAGATGTCCTCACTATGCAAGGTAGACATTTTGCCCCTGAACAAGCACCTTTGCCATAGGTGTCTGCGTGTTAAACAAAGGGAGATCAGTGTGACACACGGCATATCTACCAATCTAGAGAATGCTGAGCTCAGGGCTAGTCCTCTGCATTTCTCACAGGGATCCTGAATCCCTCCATTTCTGGGTTTACAGGCAGAAGTTAAAGAAGTCTTTTCTGGTAATACACCACACTTGAGCTGAAAGTCAGAGTTTGGACCAGTCATGCATTAGCATGCATTGTCTCCCTAAAGTAAAGTCCCTAATAAAAGTCCTTGACAAACAACTTTGTGTACTTCCTCCTTTCCTTTCATCTATGTAACTCTAAATTTTACTAGAGACAATAAACTTTTCAAGTATGAACAAGGGAATTACAACATTTTTTAGGAGCCATCAGGTGACAAAGTTCCATTTCTCTTCCCTTTAAATAGCTAGTAATTATTTATACTGTGATATAAAGCTTTTTGGTAATGTTATTTATATAGTAATTTTCATTATGCAAATGAAATAATAAAATAGCAGCAATGTAACATAGCTAATGATTTATAGTTGCAGGAATGAAAACCTTATGGCTTGAACCATCTCTGAATATCTGGAAGAACCTTGAGGGCATTTGAACACTTAAGTATCATCCATTTAGAGCTCTTAAAACTAATAAAGGATGAACACAAAGCTAATCTAGAGTGTTTATAATAAATTCACTATTTAGAGGGGCTTTAGGGTGTGTATTTAGAATTTCAGTTTTTGTGAGGTCCAGGCATATATAAATATTTGCCTTTTTGACATCTGAAATTAATAATGAAACTGAGCATGGTTGTTTAATTAGAAGAACTACAGAAGAGGGAAATTCCACTGATTACAGGAAGCTTAAACAGTGAAAAGGCCTTGAAACATATGTCCCACCAACAGAAATAGTCATAAATCATATGTGAACACAGGACTGCAGCAAAGTGAAAAGCTTTACATCGGAATTTGGCACGAAAAGCCTACCTGTATTATTGATTTGAACTTGAGTTTAAACAGCCACCCCTTCAATTTAATATCCCATTCTGAGGACATTAAACCAAACTCACTGCTAAATAAAATAGAGAGTTAAAGAGACATGTTTCTAGATATAGCAAAACAATGAAACAATTTAATTAGGCGATAATGTTTCTGGCACTGGAGTATACACAGCAATAAACTCTTTGCCGTTGATTAAATGCTGAAGTGAAGCAGAGCATGAAATTTTTCTCAGAGTAAGGAGCTGCCTCTGGATCTTCCCATTACCCGTGGATATCCACACTTCAGTAAGGCAGCAGGTCTCACTCACGGTCCTCCTGTGATTCTCAGCTGTGGGTGTTAGGCATGTACACCTTGAAGGACACAGCACTGAGACTTTCCTTCTGTTCATTTTCTCCATCAGTGTGTGTGCCTGTAGGCAGCTCCCAAAGGGACTTTTTGCCCACTGTTTATTTATCCTCTGCTTTCATATATAATGCAGTAGAACTGTTGTAAAACAGACCGGCAGATAGAGGCACCCAGAAGAACATGCCTGCTCAATGATGGGTTCTGCCTTATCAATTTCAAATAGTCTGGGCAAATAATTTGATCGGTTTCCTTCACTTTGCCAATTAGGATATAAATGCAGAGTACCTTCTCATTGCTCTCAAAAGGAGAAAAGCAACTGAATATTTTTTGGAATTAAAAACAAGTGTTGCATCCACATCCTTCTTTGTGCTGTTTCTGAGTCATTAAAACACATTTTCAGCATTATTGTTAGGAGTCTTGGTGCTTATCAAGAATTTTGATAATCACTTAATAAGTATATAAGGCTATATTGGATCATCTAGTATTTACTCTGTGAAAATCCCAAGTTATTCCCCATAAGGTAAGTTATACCAAACAATGTCATCATTGCAATGTTTTCGGTAAAGGAGGATTTGGAATAACTTCTCTATTGGACGGTACTCAAGTTCTTCCCCAACTGTTCTGTCTTTTTTTCAAGTGGATTCTTTTTGTTTGTGAGTACGCTATAACTGAGTAGAAGCATTTTCTTTCAGAACATTGTGGAAGAAATCACCTCAATTCATTTAAGAAAAATAATTTCTTAATAGTGCCCATTTTGATTCTATAAATGGAATAAAACTTCCCTTTGAACTCTTGAAGATCATAGACACATTTTTTTCAGAATTCTGACACTTTCTGTTACAATAGTTTGCAGATAACCTAACTTTCAAGGAATGTCCTTGGTTTGGCCATTACATTATTCAGTACTTTGGAATACTTCTGGGATGCTCTGAAGTTATATTCTTACACTTAAAAGTCTAATTGCTATGTTCCTAGGTGAGCTTTTTAAATGCAAAATTAGCACATCTACCACCTCCATTCCTCTTCTGCTCTCATGATCATCAAATCAAGCATCTCTGTCAGTCTAGGCTTCCTTCAAATTTGTAACCTGAACTGAAATCTTAATGGCTCTTCCAATGATTAAATCTTTGACAAAAGCTGGTATTTCTTCACCACAGGACGGCATGTTCAACAAAATGGCTTCCCTGGGCCCAATCTCCATCTTTAAACAAAAACAGTCCTGGTCCTCTGGAGACACTATATTTATTGAATGTAAATGTCATAATAGCTTGACAGTGTTGAGCCTCGTTTGAATTTTGTGATCTGAAGCTGTAGTATCCTACTGCTTGCCCCACAATTTATCTTATTGTCTTTGTAGGGTCCCAGGGTCTATCTCCCCAGATAACAAGGGGCAAAGTGACCTGTCATTTAAGCTTAGAAACATGCTAAATCCTGAAAGAGTGCTTAAATCCAGCACTTTAAAGGACCTCCTATACAGAATTGCCTTTCCTACTTTTCAACACTTCCCCTAGATAAGATGATGGAGGAAGGGCAAAAGAAAATCAAAAAACAAACTTAATAGCACCTTCCCTTCCAAAGACCATGATTTATAACAAGATTGTAAGAACATTCTGTAGCTATTTCATGTTGAATTACAGTATACCTTTACAAGTGGCTGCTAAACTAGGAGTTCATGACAGGTCTACTTGTGTTACTCTCATACTGTTCCTTGTGCTGCCACTAAAATTTAAAATGCGGTACATACAAAATAGATCTATAAATTTATGTAGTAACTATCCCAAGAAATGCAAACTCATTCTTAGTAACCATAAAATTACCTTCTGTTATCTATCACCCAGAGAATTATAGTTTCATCACTAAGAACAGCCAGCAAAACTGAATAACACCGCATGTCTGCCCACTATTTCACTGTTATATTCAGTGCAAGTGCTACAGCTTACAGAGAAAAAGGATAAACAACAAAAAATTAAAGCTGAATATATGGTGTGGTAAATAAGGGTTGTGTTATCAGCTCTGCACTGAATATAATTTTTTAAAGTCAGCATCTACCTCTTTAGCTTTTAGTTTGAGCCACAAATAAATCAATATAATTTTGGCCCCTAGATATGCCAACCAGGTTACATTTATGGAACATTCCACTGTCAAATTACTTGCATTAAACAGAATAACATACACAAACTGCATAGATTTTAATAACATACAAATTGATATAACTGTCTCTTTGACAGAGTGCCGGGGACAATAAACTCCACATTGTTAATAAAACTTTGTCTTAGTTCCTTCTCCCTGTTCTGAGCTGAAGGTGGCTCCTCTACCACTGTCACCAGAAGCAGCGTCTGGGTACTGGCATGAGGGCATAACTCTTTGCCATAAGAGGTGTATGCCAAACCCATGTGTACAGAGGACCCCCAGAAAACACACTTTTCCTACCCTGGACTAGTATTTTAGCTGTGAGCTATCTGAAGCGTTGGTCAACATAGAGGCAGAAACACTGCTACATGTTTTGTCTCACCCATCACAACTATGGAGATACGAGCACTGAAAACTCAGAGGAAGATGTGATTAAAAATTTACAGATGGAAGCTATTTTGGAATGTGTTGTATGTTTTAAATAATTATTGCTGCACACATGTATTGCAGGAGCATAAAAGGCTGAATTCATCAGCTGAGTTGTTTTCCACTAATTATTTGCTCAGTCTGGTTAGCACCACTGGTGGTGCATGTGAAGCTAGGATATGAATCCATACAGAGACACTGCTTTTGAAGAGCCCTTCAACGGAACTTTTTTTAATCCTGCCTTCAAATAGCTTTGCATTAGGAAAAAAAATAAAATGTACTGTCATTTGGCTCTTGGAGAATGGAATCCTAACATATATATTATCTAAAATCTATTCCCTAGAATAGAAACTGGATAGCATCTGTTGTGATTTTTTCCTCAAAAATTTGATAATGAAACATTCCAAGCTGTACTTCACCATTTATCTAGAGCTTATTAATTCAAAGTGTGATAAGAAACTTCCTTTTTTCCCCTTTTCCAAATGCGTAAATAAAGCTTGACATCAATCAGAAATCTAGGTCTTTAAACATTAACATTTGAAAATTGTGCATTGTCTGCCACAGAACTTTGATGATAATGGTCTTATAAAGGAATAAACAGGAAGGTCAAGCTGCCAGTGCCTCATATACAAAGAAGAACTAGAACATGCTGTCTGAATAAAAGTAAAAGTAATGTTAACTGATCTGCTACAAAGCACCAGGAATAATTTAACATTTTAACCAAGGAATTGAAAGAGCAGATGAATATTTTTGCTTCAAAAAAGAAGGCTTAGACATTTGGGCAGTGAACTTCCATAAACCATACTTCTTTTTGTTTTAATATTCATGTTTATTATCAAAATAGCCTTTTTTTGATAAATTAGAAAAGCTCATTAAAAAATCTTGAGACAAGCTCAAAGGATGGAAAAAATTATCTCTGACATTAAGATAAAATGCACATTACCAACCCTATTCTGATTGTTTGCTCTAATGTGGAAGTGTTGGATTTGCTGCACAGCATTTGACTTGTCCTTTCAAAACTCTGCGTATCTCTGCCTTATTATGTCCATTTCTTCTTCATTTTGTAGGACTGGGTTAACCCTAGTCTCCTTGACCACTTTTTTCTCTTTTTTTTTAAAATCTTTCCATTATCCTTGCCTTAGTACCCTTCTTCACACACCATGTTAGATGCCCTTCCCACCTACCTGGTAGGGTAGATGTGAACCTTTTTTCCTTAAACTTTCACTCATTCAGATCTCTTTAGACTTTTTAGAAATATTAAAATAAGTTTTTTAAAAAAGGAAAATGAAAGGGGAAAAAATTAAAAAGCTGTATGATCTTTTCAGTAAGTTTGTGTCAATTGACAGATCTCTGCATCTGTTTGGTTTACATGATGGTTTTGTTTCTTTACCCAATCACCTTGCAAACAAGCAGTGACTCCATGGTGGTCAGTTTAACATGATACTTTAGCATGAAAGCTGTGTGGAACAGGAATTGGGCTTTTGTATAAATGGCATGTGCAATGCCTCCAACAGAAATGGAGCATTAACATATAATTATTCTAAACTTTAATTTATATAGTACCACTGCAGCATTTTATACAGTGTTTTGTTAAAAACTACATCCTGACACACTTTCAGTATTAAATACAGCTACAAAACTAAATAGACTGTAAACACTATGAAGCAAATTAGAAGTAAAAGCACAAATGCTTTGTCTTCTGTGTCCATTCCAGTAGTGCGTGAATACTCAGAAGTAGATTGAGAGCTCCCCTGAATATAAAGACTGCATTTCAGGGATAGAAATTGCTATTTTATTCATAAGCAACTACAGTTTCTTCAGTTTAGTTTCTCTAGTTTAACTTTTTTCTTTCCTTTTTTTTTTTCCCAATCAGAGCAGCATAACTGTGTACCACTGCCTGTTCTGTTTCTATCTCACAAAATGAGATTCCACAAAAACAGTGGAAAAAAAAGATTCCACAAACAGATTCCACAAAACATTGGAATTTTATGATTGTTTTGCCAGTGTGCTGACAGTACTCTGCATTCCTCAGGTGGAGGTGAATACCTCATCCTTTTCTGATGAGGTATTTCAGCAACCAGCAAGAGTGAAATATTCTTTTCAACAGACTTATCTGCAGCTTTATTTACGGATTATTCTCACTTTGTAGATGGATGGCAGCTTTTCAGAGCTAATCAGTTTGGTGAGAATCTTTAACAAGGTCACAGATGTACTAATAGTGCAACTGAAACTGTTCAAATCCTTTTTCTCCCCCCAAAATGCTGATGTTTATGGGAAGACAAGCAAAGAAAGCATTACTGATGTGTAAAATACATCAGATTCACACCATAGTTAACTGATTCTGCTTAGATGACAGTATTGAAAGAATTTAAGTGACTCCAAAAGAGATAATTAGATGACCCTACTTAATGATAACCTGGTTCCCAGAAATATATCAAAACTCCATAATTTGTTTTACCTTTAGTTATATAGAGTTGTTGAAAATGTCACAAGTTAGCAAGTTACTTAAGAAAATGAAATACTAATTCACATGGTCCGGAGACTGTCATCATAATTCT
The DNA here is from genome assembly GCA_036023395.1 of Myiotriccus ornatus. Classification (NCBI taxonomy): domain Eukaryota; kingdom Metazoa; phylum Chordata; class Aves; order Passeriformes; family Tyrannidae; genus Myiotriccus; species Myiotriccus ornatus. Next base: position 65,979,521 of record JAYRBT010000001.1, on the reverse strand, counting down.
AAGAATCCAGACTGAAAGGTCAAGTTGCTTTCCAGTATTTTCTCAAAAATTTTTGTCCTATAACTAACAACATTAACTTGCTTTTTTTGACTGTTTGTTTTTTCCCCACTCAAAGCATGACATTACCCTGCAATTAATAACAGTAACTGAATGCTGGAAGGAGTGAACACTTTAAATAGCAGCTATGGAAGCGGGTGTTAGTGATGTCTTTGGGTAGGGTTGTTTGCTCTCCTGTATTATGTTAGCACATTTCATTTTATGATTAAATCTTTCAAACTAAGATGAACTTTATTCAAAAATTGTACTCAGATTTTAGCAGGAAATTTAAGAACTATGCCTCCTACATTACGTTCAAAGTATTTAAATTCAAACAAGGAGTAATTACTCACTCTAAAGAAGTCTAAAAGACCTCAAGACATTCTCTACGTGTGGGAAAGCAGAAGAATTTTTTATCTTAGTGCCTGCATATGTAGGTCTATTTTCATGTAGATATTTAGCCATTTATTTGAACAATGAGTTGGGTCTCCATTTCAAGCTAATCCATACAAATATTTTCAGCATTATTTGAGATATTTTCCATTTTTTTGGATCCCTGTTTCCCGAATCATCTTTTACAAAGCTGTTTTTGAGATAGGATGAACATTACTCCCCAGCATTATAGCTGTCTGTACTAAAAAAAAAACCTTGCATGGCACAACCCTTATCTATAAAGTCTTTAGCTTTCAGAACAGACTGGTCATCTCCAATGAACTTGCTGAAGTACTCTTTGGTCCACAATAATCTCGAAGCCATGCAAAGGCACAGTATTAAAAAAGTGTAATTTGCCACAGCCTGAAGCCTTGATGTTCACTTCCCTAACAAGCAAATGATATACGTCATCTTGTGTCTTTGCTCTGGCCTGCACCCTGGCTTTTTTCAGTTTACTGCTGTACATGTCACCAAGAAGCTGAAGCAAGAAAACAACACTGTACTTTGTTTATAGATTGCAACACATTAGGTGTCATAAGAATACATAGAACTGTTTTGTGCAAAGTGAGACAGAGTTAATTTGTATTACACTGTTTAAGGCATTCAAAATTAGTATAGATGATCACATCATCTAGTACTCTAAGACCACACAGAGACCTGGAATACACCCAAAGTTTAGAAGTAATGCAGAAAATTTAGCTTGGATTGTTATCAGGATGGAGCTGAAAGGAAAATTTTGCAAGTATTAAGGCATGTGAAAAGAACTTATGATACATAAGTGCACATTCTGTTCTATTTCCTGACTCACCTTTCTCAACCCACCTTTATCTGTTTGGTTTTTTTTATCTCATCCACCAGTTATGTTTTGACTTCTTAAAGCTTTTTGAGAGAATGAGTGATATTCTACCTGCACAGCAGCTATACCAGTTGGGCCCATCCTGGCTTTGACCTTTATAAACAAAAATAAGATTTAAACCAACATTCAGATGAATGAATAACACTCAAAAGTGTCACTGAATATGGATGGCAAAAGCAGCACCCTTTTCCCACCTCCTTTGTTTCCCAGTTAAGAAGAAAAACTAAATTAAACCTCTGCTTTATGGTGCATGCAAATCTCTGGATAAATACAGATTGCTAAATTGGATGTCATATGTGTGTCAATAGTGCAACATATCAAAGATACAGGTAATCTCCTTAAGGAACAGACATGGTGTTTAATGTGTCTGATGGATGCCCTTTTATACTACAACAATATTGAGGACTCCATGACAAAGTCCTGACAGCCTAAACAAATTTCAGGCATGCAAGATAACGATGAAAAATCTTAAAGCATTCATACATTTTACAGTGGAGTGTCAAAGGTCTTTTGTAAGTCAGTGTATCTCAGTAAAGCAGTGAAGTTTTAACCAGGAACTGAATCAAATAGTCTGTCAATTACTTTATTTGATTTTTGTGGCTCAGCTTGTCCTTAAGGTTGTTTTTCTAGAACTATGTCAATATCCTTAAAGTTCCTACAGTACAACACACCAGTAGCTGCTGTTTTGGCACAATTTCTGATACACCGATGCTTATCAATCTAATCATGTAAGGCTCATCTTCCAAAGGGAAACAACTGAAAGATCATAGCGTCATATTTCACAGTGGAGTGGCTGTCATCACAATATATCATGCATGTATGCAAAGGTCATACTGTAAATCTGTTTCATTAGGACCGACCACGGAAGAAGGAGAAGGCAGCACATGAGGGAATTGCTGATGTTACAGAGATGATATAAAAGTCACTGCCCACGTGTAGCAACCCACAGTCACTGCTGCCTTCTGCTGTACATTTGTACTGCAAAAAAGAATTTTCTTTTCCACTTTTTCATCTCCACAGAAGCTTTTATTCTGTGAGACAGAAATTCTACAGATCACAGGTATTTGTCAATGAAGACAAAAATTTCCTAAAACCCAGATGTAGTTCAGTAAGATCAGTTTGAGCTTTTTAAACCTATATTCATTTTAAAGTGTTTTGTTTTCACTACAGATGACCTCTTTTTCTTATATCTATATTAGCTCTGGCCAGTAGCATGCAAATTAGGTACGTATTTCTATGTAGGGAAAGTTGCTAAAAATGAGAGAGAAAGTATTTAAGCATTAATTGTGCTTCCTTCTCTCTCTATGGATGAATGTAGACTGCAAGGTAAAGCACAGGTTTCTATATTTCCTTTTTCTTTGTTTTTCGGGGTGTATATCCACTAACCATGCCTGAAAGTGATCTTAATATTCTTTGTCCTTCAGGACCCTTCTGCTTGCTTGAGTCAAATATGCAACTTCCAAATATATTCATAAACATATGAAGACTGACTTCTTTCTTCACTGAAGTGAGGTTATGATTCTATACTGAAGTGAGCTATATGAGCTCTGCATTACTGAAAGTTTGAGGTAATTTTACAGAGTCCAGACCAGACAATATCAGAGATCACCATCTTGCTATTTCTCCCATTGTGTTTCAATCAGCCTGTGTGACCATTAGTACATGGGTAGACTGTGATTCACACAGTGTTTTTTAGTAAGGCATTTGAATCATAGCCACTGATTTATTCGCATATCCATAATCTTTTATTCCCATTGGTCAAACTTAAAAAAGGTTGAGAGACCTTTGACTTACGTATTTCAGTAATGGCTGTTAAAATCAATTCTAGCATTAAAGTCTCTTAGAATGAACAATGCATTGAGTGGAAAATTGATTAAATGGTCAAAGAACAGTCCTTTGTGGCCTCGTTTGCTTTTTCAATTAGTACAGATGTCACAGCTGGTCTGGGTGGCTCTCAAACTTTCACAAAAAATGTCCTTGAAGCTTTGTCTTTTTGTGAACCTTTTTCTTCTGAGAAAGATGATTTTGCATTAAAGCTAGCACTTCTGTATTTTTTCGTATTCCGTTTTTGTAAGAAACCAAACAGTCATGAAAATGAATTGTGCATTTGACTGATAAGATACTAACAGGAAGAAAAATAAAAATCCTGCTAGATGAACTAGTGTCTTTCAAGGAACTTGATTCCTATGTTCTGACTGATTCCACTTGAATTTGTTTTCTTCCTTTAGGAATTATGGGGGTCAGTTCATGCGGATGTTTGGCAAAAGACAGATGACAAGGAGATGACTCATAACTGCAGCTGCCTCAGATTGCTTTTGACCAGAATCCGTGGGTCTACAGGTGAAGAACTGATGGGAACATATAGGAATTCATTTAGGGGAGCTCCAGTAAGTCATGTGACAAAGGCACTTAACTGGGATTTAGATGATCTGAGTGCAATTCCAATCCAGCTGTACTACAGACTTACTATTTGATGTTAAGAAAGTCATTCTGGGAAGAATTTTTCATGAATTTTTGCCATTTGCTTAATTCTTCTCTCACTGGCTTCTACACAAAAACAGTTTCCAGCATGTGCCATGACATGGCATATCATGGATGTATTTATAACCTATCGCTGTGTTATCTCTTAGAAACTAAGAGGTCGATAAATCCCCAATTTCATTGCTTCAAATAAAAACATTAGGTATTAAATTAATTTCAGTGTTTAAATATGTAGGAGAAATGGATAGGAGACTATAACCTTAACTGCACTGTTTGTCTCCTTTACCTGCTCTGGTTGCCATGTAACATTCATAAATGCAAACACTGAGATTGTTTCTTTATTTTAGCTAAGCAAACAATTTAGTTATAATAGGCAATAGGTTTCTTTTTTAGTGTTTTAATGTTTTATTAATTTAATTTTCCACAGTAGAATTCTGTTTTGATTTGGCCTTATAGCCTAAATTTCCCTTGATATTTGAAATTATATTTGTTTGTTTTTATACTGCAACGTACTGTAATTCTTTACCAGCTGACAAAGAACAAGAATTTTTATCTAATGTCTTATTAAAAATAAAAATAAAGACTGACATGGAGATCCCTTAATTTATTTTTTGCTAATTCAGAAATCAATTGCCTGATTAAGCTTAATGCATTTAAAACTATGCGTTTCATCAGATGTGTAAAACACATGAGCCAAAGTCAGGTCCCTTGTTGAGTGGCTTTAACTACCACCTAAGTAGCTGCAAGTTATATCAACCTATGCATAGACTGAATTTCTCCCATGATATTTGGAATAATAGAGAACCATATAATGGATTAAATATCTGGCCTTTCTGAGTTAGTGGTCTGCTTACAAATGAAACCACTGGCAAATACTTCAGGATATCTCCCAAAACAATCAGATAATTCTGCCATTTAAATGAAATTAAACAAATACTTTGCAACTTTAGCAGCCATCATTTGGTGTCCTAAACGATGAGGCTTATTTAGCATTATTTTGTACTGCACAAGATAAAAATTATGTTAGTCCAAATGCTTGCACTGGCCTCTAAAAAGGTCTGTAAATTAACACTGTACTTCAGCAACAATTTCTTTGATTTGCCTATATTATCTCCTCTTGTTCCTTCTGCCACCTAATATCAGGATATTTTTTTCTTCCAGGGTAATAACAGGATGCAAAGTTGTGGATTAAGCTTCATATCTGTGCCTGTGAGTAAAGCAAACTGGGTTCTGAAGGGATGTAATTTGTATGAAGGGCTAGGACTGTATTTGATCAGAGGATTTTCTCTGGGTGATTGTTACTTCTTCGCATTTTAGGAAGAAACTGTAGGATATAACTTCTCCTTTTCTGTGTCACAGACTTTTGTTGTATTTTGGATAAAATGTGTCTGGATTTTCGCATTTACTAAAGTTGAATCCTAACCTGTCTTTTTTAGAGACGGAGTTCCCTCAGAGATAAATCTGTTCTGGGACATGAGACAACACAAGATATGGTTAGATAGATAAGGTCTGATTCTTCATATATGGTTAGATAGATAAGGTCTGATTCTTCATATTTGGGGAAAAGGCATTACAGTTAGAAGAAAGTTAGGTAAGTAATTATTTTATTCCTTAGCATTGAGAACTCCTCTGTTATTCTCTTTTTTTTCTTTTTTTTTCTATTTTTTTCTTTTTTTTTCTTTTTTTTTCTTTTTTTTTTTTTTAATATAAAGATACAGCTAGTAATAAATAGGGCAATTTCTTCCTGAAGCTGAAAGCAGGACTGCCTTTTTTGAAGACCCCACAGTCATCTTTTCCAGTCATGTCTCAGATATGTCAAACACCACCGTTCTCTGGGCATATGAAATTCTGGAGGAAAATATTTGGGATGCTCTAATGCCCTCTCCCATTTGGCAGGTTGAGGGGAAGGCAGTTTGATTCACTCTGGACAGTGGGTGGGAGGTTCAGTAACAAACTTTTACCTGCAAAGTTTAGAACATTAAGGTAGAATAAGGCACTTGGCAATTTTTAAAACAACATTGAGACAGATTAAGGCACCTCACAAACTTTAACTTAGCAAACTTTAACTTAGAGCCAGACTCATACAGATGCTTAATCCTTAAGATGGGAGTGAGTGGAAAAAGCATGAAAGCCTGAACCAGAATGTTTAGTCCTGGTAAAAGTGTTTGTGTTTGATTTGTATTTTGCACGGAAAAGCTACTGCATGAGATTACTCGTGATGGCTATTAACAATTCAAAGCTATCTATAATTTGAGAAAAGAATAATACAGGGTTTCTGTTGGAAGTATTAACACGTGGTCATTGAGTACTATAGGTATGATTTAGTTTTCTTCAACTACACAGGAACACTTTTGATTTTACTGAGGATGATGTACCAAAGACATATCCTACAAACATTTTACAGTGAAGATCAAGTGTACACTTTCCTCTGTCTCAGTTCCTACCTTAGCTTTTCCAGAATGTAACCATACACTGTGTCCATCTTAAGATAGAGCTGTACAGTTGACATAAAGAGAAATGTTTTCTTTACTGGTATTCACTGGGATTTCTGTTATCAGTGGTTATTAGAGCAGTACAGGTAGATTTTTAAAGTACCATAATGAGTAGGAGGTTATGCAAGTGGCTACTTGTTCAGTAGTCCAGAGTCATCAGCAAACTCTGCCACCTTGCAATCCACTCACTTCAAATTATTAAAAAAATATATTAAGCAACTTGATCTTAGTACTGACCCCTGAGACACTCCATTATTAATATATCTCTTCTTTGAGGTTATAACTATTTATTTCCTATCATTTAATCACTTTTTAATCCATGACAAGCCTTTGCCCCTTACTTCATTGTTATTTATTATCTTTAATATTCTTTTATGAGGGACCTTTTCTAAAGCTTTTTGAAATCCAAATAAATTATGTCTATTGGGTCATGTTCATCTACTGTCTTATTAATATTTTCAGAACCTTCTAACACATTAGAGAGGCACAATTCTAAGTTACAGAAAGCTTGTTGGTTTTTCCCTTGCCATATATATTATGATTCCCCAAAGGCTACACTACTGTTTTTCTATTTGACTTTCAGTCATTGTAACAAACTGTAACTCTCAAGACAGTCCCTTGATCCTAAAAAAAACCAAACAAACAACAAAACCAACAACAACAAGAAAAAAAAAATTAAAATCATGCTAATGATTTTCCAGTTTTCAGGAAGTCCAGTGACTGAAAAGGCTACAGTATGTTTTGTTATTAAGCTACTCAGGTAGTCAAATAATTCGAAGGATGGCTCCAAAACTTTCTGTGAGGAATACTCAGTTACAAAACAACTGCATTATTTATTTCATAGAAGAGCTTCTGAAAGAGGAGCTTTGTCATCTTATTTCTTAACTTGTGATGAAATATATATAGAAATTCCCATACAGCCAATTCTTGCACTGTTTATCCTTGTTTTTTTAGAAACACATACCAGAAAATTACTGAAAAAGATGGTTCTGAAAATTTTGCTTTTTAAAAATTAGGTCAGAGGACTCAGGAAATCTTCTCCACCTGCCACAGTTTTAGTACTTTATCCCTCCTAAAGCTGCCGTTGTGTTCTGAGACTCTTTTTCCTATGTGATGGGTAGAGCAAAATGGTTCTATGTTGGTCACCTTAGGGTAGGGACTTGTGCAGGAAAACACTGATGAAGGAGAGAAAGGAACAGGAGAGCTTATAATGGTTTGTTCACCTCAAGAAAAGCTGTTTGACTCTAGGTCCAGAACAGACGCTTGGACTGTGCAGCAATATCCAAACAGGGTACCTTCAGGTAGGTCAAATGAGAAACTCATGGGTATGGTTGTAACGTTTTTAAAAGCATGATCTGTCTCTCCAGAGAGGGAACATGGAAAATTCAGTCTTTCTTCTTCTTCCTGAACATAGAGATCAGGGAGAGAGTTTGGGAAGAATAGCACAGAACTAAGGATTGTGCATGGCCAGCAGAAGTACAAAAAATTTGTCCTCTCTTTGGAAGATGAAAAGGACCTCAGTGCTCCTTGAGGGAGCTGCAGGTATTCTCAGTCTGCCACAGAATCATGGACATGTAGACAAGGTGCTGCAGGTAAGAGGTATCTGATGAAAAGAACAAGTAGAGCTAGGTCTCAAATCATACCCAGAGTGTGAGACCAGAGCAGGATGCTGAGTGTTACAGATGAAGCCAGAATATCCAGGTTGCTTTATAAAGAATATATCACTCATATGTGGGATTTTGGGCTTCTTCTCAGCAATACTCAGTTGATAGCATTACTGCAAGATACTATGGGACTGCAGTTCTAACTAGGATGTTGAAATTTGACATTTTTGGTCAGGCTGGAGTTCCTGTTCCTGAAAGTCTATTTGCCAGTGTAGTAGGTTGATAGTTACTCACACTTGTAAAGTCCTGCAGCGACAGGTGAGGGACGAAACGGCAGGTGAAAGGTGCACTGGAGGCCGCAGTCCTAACCCTGCATG
>JAYRBT010000001.1:65957360-65971143 GCA_036023395.1 Myiotriccus ornatus | reverse complement strand
GCCATCAGCGCGCTTGTAGCAAGCGTGGGTAGAGCCCTCCTAGAATCTTCGTTCGCGAAGCCTAGCCATGATGAGGTTGATAGTGGCTGGATGCCAGGTACCCACCAAAGCTGCTTTATCGCTGTCCTTCACAAGTGGTCAGGGAAGAGAAAATATAACTAAGAGTTCATGGGTGGAGATAAAGATGGGGAGTGATCCCTCACCAAATACCATCACGGGCAAGACAAACTCAAAGTGGGGTTATTAATCAAATTTATTACTAACAGAATCAGAGCAAGATAATGAGGAATGAAATAAATCTTAAAAACATCTTCCCCAAACCCCTCCCTCCTTCCCAAGTTCTACGTCCTCCCCCCAGCAGTACAGGGAGATGGAGAATGGGAATTACAGTCAGTTCATCACAGGTTGTTTCTGCTGCTGCTCAGAGACAGGAGTCCTTTCCCTGCTCCCCGTGGGGTCCCTCCCATGGGAGACGGACCTTCACAAACTTCTCCAACATGATTCTATCCCACAGGCAACAGTTCTTCACAGACTGCTTCAATGTGGGTCACCTGATTCAGCGTGGGCTCCTCTCTCCACGGGTCCTCAGGTCCCTGCCAGGATCCTGCATCATGGGCCTCTCACAGGGTGACCGCATGCACTTGCTCTGGCATGGGCTCCTCCATGGGCTGCAGGTGGGTCTCTGCACTCCAGCTGACCTGCATGGGCTGCAGGGGCACAGCTGCCCTACCATGGTCTGCACCACGGGCTGCAGGGGGACCTCAGCTCCAGAGCCTGGAGCACCTCCTGCCCTTCCTTCTTCAGTGACCTTGGTGTTTGCACACCACTCTGCTCTTCTCTGGCTGCAATTTTATCAGTGCAATAACTATTTTTTCCTCCTTAAATATGTTATTACAGAGGTGTTATTGTCATTCCTGACTGGTTTGGTCTTGCCAGTGACGTGTCCATCCTGGAGCCGGCTGGCTCTGCTGGACATGGGCAAAGCTTCGGGCAACTTCTCACAGAAGTCACCCCTGTAGCCTCGCCCACTACCAAAATATGCCCACGCAAACCCAATACATTCAGGTTCAAATCTGATAGGGCTTTCAGGCACTGGGAGACAAACAGACCTTAAGGACTTGTACTGTGCCCATCACATCCAACAAGTAAGGAGTTAAGGAACAACTTTAGTTGTAATTACAGAAAAAATGGTTGTGCTAAATCAATCCTGGAGTCAGTACTGGTAATTAAGATCTAGACACTCAGATGGTGGTGAAGCAGTATATGAAATGGCAAATTTTAACACAGAGATGATTTTTCTTCAAAAAATTACAGGAAGACAGCAACATTAAAAAAAAATCTCTTTGGCAGATAGGAATCTAGGAATCTCCTTGGGCTTTTTCCAGCTTAAAAAGGCACCTGGTCATTGTTATTTCTTGGAAATGGTGGAGCTGTACACACTATTGAGGTCATATTCTCTATTTAATTTTTCAGTGGACTTCATACAGTCTGCCTCCAGGGCTATATTCCTTTGCCTAAACTATGTGGATGGACTTCTTTATAGCTTGCACAGCATTTGAATAAACATTCACAAGTCCTCTCCCCTGATGGGATATACTGCGCTGCAAGAAAGCAGAGTTGATTCATATGGCCCCATTTTTTCAGTGATTGTCTTTTACCAGCAAGTGAGATCAAAATAAATTATTGCTATTGGGCTACTAGCTGAGTGTGATTCCTAAACTACATGCTTTTCCTAAAAACTGTGGAACCAACAGAAAAAAATAGACCTGTTACTCAAATCATCTTGCTAGCAGTAGGGTCTTTTGTCATCTAAACAATATCAAATCTCTGGAATCTGAGAAGATTAAAATGGTGATAAACAGGAATTCAACAATATTTAGGATCCTTAAGAGGTGAAAATTAGGATAGTAGATTAAGTTTGTTGCCACTGGAAAAAGTCACGTTCTGAAAAACAGTTTTTAAAATTAGATTTTTTTTTTAAATTAAAAACTACGCAGAATTGGTTGCCAGAAGCAATTAAAAACAGTAAAAGTTTCCATTGCAAACTGAAATACTTTTAATTTCACCTTATCTTGGCTGATTTTCAACATGTTCTGCTTTTTCATTGCAGAAGCTTCTTATCAGTTTTTCCAATTTTAATACCTAATAAATCTCTAACTTAATTATAGTTAATATAGTGTTGCCAAATACTTAGAAATCATGAGTAAGACTTCCAGAATTTATAGGTTTGGGTTGGTTTGGAGTTTTTTTAGTACCTGTTTGGGTTTCCCCTTTTTTGACTTCTATCTTTCACAGTTTTATGAACCATTCTAATTTTTTTTTTCTGCTTAGATATCAGGATTGGAAACATGATTTTTTAATGGAAGTTAATAGCCTCCTAATTAGTATAAATCTAGGAGCTAAGTCTTTAAGAGAAACATCAAATATCACGAGGCTCATAATAAAATTGCAAGAGCTGGCAATATTGTTATCCAAAAATGAGTTAAGAGTCCTTATTTTGCCAGAACAATAGTCATTTGTCTCAAATTTATCAGTAGCCTTTTAACTTTTACAGTTATGTCAGAGGTGTGGAAACATTTATTTTTATTTCTTACCTACAATTTACTTGTCTCTCTCTTAACGATGTTGTCTGGGTCTTCAGGCAAAGTATTACACATCAAGTTGTCATGAAGTCACAGTTTTGAAAGAGGTATCTTTGCTCCATCCTTTGTATCCATTGATAATTAAATAAGAATGCCAAAGTCCTTCCTTTCCAAACAAGATTCTTCTTTTTTTTTTTTTTTTTACTTGTTCTCTTCCTTTACTTAGGTTTTAGTTTTTCTTCTTTCTCTTTAATTTTCTTTTCCTCTTTTATTATTTTTTTTTTTTGATTACTCATTCACTTTTCACCATCATTAATGTCCTCCTGCCTTGAGAATAGAAAGAAAAAGAACAATCAAATTTTAGCTGAATTGTCAAGAAATTTGTTGACAACCTCATTTATGTGTCCAGGACAAACTGGTACCCTGCTATGCTAGTTCATACAGGATACATGAAAATGTCACAAAAAAAGTCTGACACAGGTTGCCCAGATAAACTGTGGATGACTCATCTCTGGAATTGTTCAAGGCCAGGTTGGATGGGGCCCTGAACAACCTCGTCTACTGAAAAGTGTCCCTGCCCATGGCAGAGGCATTGGAATGAGAGGATCTGCAAGGTCATTTCAAACCCAAACCATTCTAAGATCTGTAACAAATCTATTTTTTCCCCATACTGGTACCTGCCAAAATGTAAGGACAATCTTACACCCAGAGTTTCAGAAATACCCCTTGGTAATTTGTTATGCATACTACTGTTGTATACCTCAGCAGAACACTAAAATTACTAGGTAAGCATCCAGGTGTACTTGAAAAGATTAGAGATTATCAGTTTTGTAAGAGGTTAAATACATCCTGTCTATGCAGAGTTGACAAGATTTGTCATAGGCAGGAAGGCAAAATGGAACTTGGCTGTGTCAGAAATGAGCAGTTGAACCTGTTCTGGTCTTGCTCAAGGTGAGAGGAATGGAGGAGAATGAAGAAAGGACAGTGATAGCGTGGAAAGCCATGAAGAAGACATTAAAGACTAAGTCCTAAAGAACAACTGCTGCCACTTGCAGGATGGCAGACGTGAAAGGCTGAGCGGGTGCCTGTGGGAGGACTCAGTCCAACCAGCCCAGCAGCTGTTAGGGAACATCCTGCTTGCCCCCATACCCTGCACCCACACTGTCTTTAAAATTTAAAATTATACTGTATGTCATGTTTCGTGCCCCATCATTTACAAAATGTGCTTTGCTTTTACTGTTATTGCTATACCCTTCCTATAGGAAAAATCTCATCTTTACATTCTGGCAGTTCACTAGAACACTGGGGAGTAGCAGACGATGTTCATTATCAGAAGACTTATTTCTACATATATCCTTAGAATATGTACTATTTTTCAGTCTCTTAAATAACCCATCTTATTTTGTGCTTCACTGTTATTCTTGCTCTCAGAAGTATCATTTACTACCAGAAGATGACATAAAAAGTCCCCAAAAAGTCAATGCAAAAATATCTAGCATGATGCGTATGGTTTGGAACTCACTTCCTATGGGCATGGTTCTGTGTACATTCCTCAGAAGCAGTGTCAAAATTCAGTAGACTACTGAGGTTCATAAGTACCAGTTGTTACCCATTTAAGAAGGAAAAACTGCCTAGGTGCTGGATATTAGAAGCCTATATTATTATTGCTTGGTTTTAATTCTGTACATTTTTATAACACATCAGATCAATTACATTCTAAGTTTTATTGCACACTAAAAGACTGTCATCCATTACAGCCATCAACTCTTAGTTCAAAGACAAGAGTGGCAATCTGCTTTGGACATCATCCATCATCTCTGGCAAATCCTAGGAAGTCTCTTCTATACATTTTCAGCTCATATTGAAGAACACATTGAAAATGGTTTCATTGCAGGCTACTATGAAATAATAAAAGAAAAAAATAAGCACAGAAGCCCTTCCCATTTTCTGTAGGGAAGTATCATCTCAGAAATTTTAAAATATTTCTCTCTGACACATTAAAATAATTATACGCTTCAGTGTTTTTATCTCCCACCTGTATTGTTGTGGTGGGTCAAGCATATGCTAGATCATGCAGTATGTTCTGGGACTTATCTGTTTTACAAGATTATGCTTTCCATTTTCATGTTTAGTTAAAGTAGCAAGCTATGTATAGGAAAAGTAACAACAGAGAGCAGAGCAAAGCTCAGTGGTTCTTCTCACATCTTCCCAGTATTTGGTTTATTATTTCTTCCTCTCCGCTGCTAGCTTCTGTTCATTTAGACTGAAATCATTAGAGGCAGGTATATATTAAAAAAGGGAGTTTAAAATATACTTTATACTTTACATAATAATATAAGCAAGAAATATTATACATTATAATTGTTATACTTTTGTGCATTTATTATATGTGTTAGATATGCGAAAAATGTCTTTGTATACTAGAAAAATAGCAGTCTTTCCCCAAAACTTGCCCATTGCCTTTTCTATTCCTCCAAATCTTTTGCATTTAATTTTATGGGATCACATGATGCTTTTTCAGCCAAAGCATTGTGCAAGTGTGTGTAGGATCGTAACAATAAATGTCTCTCAACAGCAATTAAGAAAGACAAGTAAATCCACAATGGAGAGTTTCCAGTAAAAATGAGAGAAGGAAAGAGCACAGGCAATATTAAAATGAGCAAAGCAGAGCTTTTGAGGTGACATCTGCGACATAAAAATTTGATCCTTTCTTGTTTTACTAGACTACCTAGAAAAAGAGTTCTAACTCTCTTAAGCATCACCTTCCTTCACACGTTTTGGGAGTTAACTATTCAGATGGAAGAAAGCTCTGTGGCTGGCTTCGCAGGTCAGTGGAGCTCAGGTAAACTAACTGACCTTGTTAGTCTGTGAAGGGGTTATAACTTAGACTATCCAGCCCACTGCTCCTATCATCTGCCTCTCCAAGAAAGTAAAATCCATCTTACATACTCACACTGCCACAGAAGATCTGTTTCCTTGGCAAATCAGCATTAGAAAAGAACAAAAATCAAAAGCCTCCTCAAAAGGAGATGGGTACTGGAAGCAGGACTCTCAAATTCTGGTGTGACAAGATGAGAACTTATCGCTCCTATCCATCATTTAAAGACAGTGGTGGATCACACGCAGAGGGCCAAGGACCTGCTACCAGAGGGAATGAAAGCTAATGGCAGCCCTCCTACAAGTGAAAATAATTAATGAAAAATTTATTACCTATATTATAGAAGCTGCTGCTGGATAGTCCCCAGATAAATTAAATTAATAAAGTTGCAGACTAATTAAGCCATATCTTTCTGTTTTCTTGCATGGCTGGGGCTGATGCAAACTCAGCAGAACAGAGCAAGGGAAGGATGGAGTTTTGAAGGGCTGAAGTTTGAAAAGCAGAAGACTGAGTATATTGAAAAGAAACTCTAAGTAAAGGGCCCATAAACAATGTGAGCACAGGCTTTTGGCTATGTTGCCATGCTTCATTTTAGGAATATCACAGTTTATGGAAGTTCCAGAAATGTACAGAATAAAACCCAATACTTTTGCAAATTAAAAAGGAATTGGTTCTGTGAGATGAACAATAGAATAGATCTACAACAATCTTTTTCATTGCAGTGATATATTATCTGCTACAAATAAAACTACATATTATGTGTACATTCTATGTAATTATTCTTTGAACTGAAAAATTTGCAGATTGAACTTTCTCAGACTTTCTGATGGAAATTGCTTTACTACATAGTGATTTAAATTTAGAAGCAAAACTTGTGAGAAAAATGAACATTTTTTACTTGTCTTGACAATACATGAACAAATTCTTTACTTTTTTGAACTCCAGTTTTATTAAGTAACTTTCTGTAAGACAAGTTTCAGCAGATCAGCACAAAATTTTCTTAATTTCATTACAGGCTGTAAATTAAAATTAATGAGGCTGACACCCACAATTAACAATGAAAAATGCAGATTGTTATAATTACTTAAGCAATAACATTGCTTTACATAGAAGACTTAAGGTGCTCCACAAATTATTTACAAGTGTTACATAAAACACAAAAAATGACAATTTCAATTTATTTTGTCAGTATAAAAAACAAAAATCCTTACTAAAACCTTTCTCAATTGGGAATCTCTCGCCATGCATAATTAAGCAAATTTGATTGCAATTAAGCCTGGCTTCTACAGTGGAGTTTTAATTAATGCAAATCTGGCATCTACATCTATAAGATTAATTTTCATGAATTAAAAGAAAACAACAAAGCATATTTGAAAGTGCAGTTGTATTGTTGAAAGGATGGAATGTAAAATCTGATTATTTTTCAGTCTTCCATGTGGATAGCCTTTGACTTACACTTTAAGGAGGGATATTTTATTTGGATCTGTTGTTTTGTTTCTCAAGGCATTATTAAGCAGGATCACTGCAATTACAAGAAGCTTCTTCTAAGGAACATCTTTAAATGTAATTATATACATTTAGAAGTAGAAATGAATTATAATATAGGCTAAGGAGTGAGGGCACCATTACACTACATGATTCTTTTCCTGAAGTCATCATCTTTGTCTCACATTTGGGGCCTAGAATATTCTGTGGCGTCTGTGGGAGTACTTGAGATATTTTCAGATATATTTCAATAAGGCCTCCCCTTAAGATCCCCAAACTGGAATTACTTTTGTAGAACAGACAAAAAAAGTATTTTCTATTTATTTAGCAATGTGTTTCAAACTGAGTTTTAAAGTGTTTTCTCTGTTTTAAATTGGCTTGTGTTTGGCATCTTTAAAAAATAATTCTTTACTGGAAAATCTGTTCCTTTGAAAGTGTCCTATAGGAGTCACCTATTCTGTCAGTCTTTCCACGTAAAGGTATTCAAATTTCAAATCCATATGGCTGGCCTTCCTCTTAAATATAGTACTATATAATTTTATTTTATCATTTGTCCAATAAAATGCTCAAATCGAAATGGACCATTAGCAAGAGCAACAGATATTGCATTAAAAACTATTCTTCTCACTGACATGAAAGAAGGTAAATAACTTTTTTTTTAATCCAGTCTCTCCATACAGATGTCAGAAGTCATGTAATTCCAAAGAAGCATTTATCTGGTTGCAGAAATGCTCTGTCTGACATGAAAAGCCAAAAAATCTGCTTTATTGAAATATATTCTTGTATTTTATTCTATTGTTATCTATCATTGCTGTATTTTTTTCTTGGTCTTGCTTTTGAAAAAATATGCACTGGGTATGCAGCAAAGATAGCAATTCTTTTTCAGACAAGGATGAGAAGCTGAGCCAAACCCATGCTGGAGGAAAGATCACTGCCAAGATAGAAGTGCCTCTGGGAGAAAATGAACCACCAAAACTCTTGCATGCAGGGTGCTGGACATCTGTGACCCTGACATGAGAAGTAAATTTAGAAGCTGTGTAGTTTTTCTACCTATCTAATCCAGCTTCTTTCTAATTTACTTCCTTGTCTCTTCAAACCCTGAAATCTCCATTTCATTATATGAAATACAATCTGAACTGAATATTTCCCAAAGATGCTCTACGAGAGGAGCTGTTCTTTTATAGCTGTGTCAGGGAGAGTGCAAAAGCAACTCCTTAAGGGGCTGTAAATGCTGCCACACTTGGTTCCCTCAGTACAGTTATTACTTCAGCTCCCAAAGGCAGCTTCCAATGCATGACCCTCAGGGTGCTCATAGGGCACTGGAAACAGCAGGAGGTGAGTCTAGCCTTGCAACCACATGCACTGCTTTTGCAGCAGTGGATTTATAAACTACAGCATTCTTTTTATTTTGGTATGTTTTACAACATAGCCCTATTTACTGATTTTTTAATTAATTATATTTATTTTCAGTTTTAAGTTGTAGCATTTATTTTGGTTGGAGTTAAAGACCAGTATTGTGAAGTATTAATAGCAGGTTTAGACAGAAGATTTCTAATTTGATTTTCCAAAATATCACCTCAAAAATCAAGGTAATAGACAGAAGATAACCTGCAAGTCTGTGGTTGTGGATTAACTTCTGCCTTTGCAGATCTGGAAGAGTAGAAATATAAGTGCTTTGTAACTCCTGTGATCTCTTTCACTGGAATAGTAAAGTGTCCATCATCCTCTCCCCTTTCTAATTTAAACATAGTTTGCACTAGAAGCCTTACCTCTATGCTCCCCTAATGATTCTGTCTGCATATTTCTTCCTTTTATTTTTTTTAATCCTCTGTATGTGTAAAAGGAAGATATATGTACCTATTTTGTGTGTCTGTATCCAGTGTTTGATAATTTCAACAATGATTCAAAATGGCAAACTTAACCTGTAGATGCCTGTAAATTGTTCGTTTGGGCACCCTATGAATTCTAGGAAACCTTTAGCAAATATCTCTTGTTGAAAGCATAGGCATGTTCAGGCTCTCACCGCTCTTTGGAACATGTGTCATTTCTCAGCTCACCTCTATCCATTTGTGGTTCTGAATACTATAACTGACAGGGCAGTTCCCAGCTCGCTTTTTCTTCTTTCTTTTTTTTCTCCCTTTACCCCCTTATTATCTTTTATTTCTTTTATTGTCCTCTTTTTTTCTTGTTAATCTTTTTTCCCTTTTTCTGCTACTTCCCCCTTTTCCTCATTTTTCCTCCTTTTCCCTCTTTCTGTCCTTTTTTCACCTTTTTTCCATTCTTCTATTTATTTTCTTGAGATGGAGTAAAAACAGTCATTTTCTCCTAGAAAGTGAGAGGCAGTGTTTGTTTCTCAATCCTTCAAACCTTTATCATTCATTCTTCGATGGCATATTCTACCGACCAAGTAGGCACTAGTTTATCTAAAGGCTACCCAGGCCCCTTTGTTAAAGGGAGTGAGGAAGAATCAAAGGAGACATATCAAAGAGTCAAGGTAGAGTAAGTTTTTTCTAGATCACAATGATTAAAACAAACAAACAAAATAACCAACAAAATCCCAATAAAAACAGTCTTCTTCTGCAAATCAGTAAGGTTTGGGGTTTTCTGTTTGTTTTCAACACTTTTTTCCTAATGCTTTTCAACAGTCTCAGATATGACTTTTTTCCCACATCACTTGTGTAGACCAGCTTTGCAGACATGCTCACAAAAAAGTTGACATGAGCACACACACATATACTCTTGAAAAAGAGGAGTGTAGCAACTACTGTGATTAAAATTGTTGTCAGAAAAAGAGATTGTGCTTCCCCTTTCATACTATTAGTTAATCAAACTTTTCTTGAAAATTTTATAGCATTGTAGGTGAAGAATCAAGACATAAAAACTCTTGAGATCAGAGAGAGATTATCCAAGTTAAGGAGAATAAGGAAAATTAAGAGAACATTAAAAGTAATGATATCAAAATGAGAACTAGTCCAGGGAATCTAGAGGCTCTTATTCCAGTCATTAATCTGAAGAACATGATTAAAATATAACAAGTGATTCCATCCGATTGTTGTACAAACATGCTGAGAACATCCCTCTTGTGGCTTGAGTTTTTCAAAGAAGCCTAAGGCCATTAGGCACCCAAATCCATTAATGAATCCTTGTTTCAGTCTATACCTTTTCAACATCTAAAAGATACTAAAGGTACCTAGAGCTGGTATTTCCTGTTTAATGCTCATTATGCACTGAAGAGGTATTGAGAAATAGTTTTTCACCTGCAGTTATGAAAGAATTATAAAGGTCTTTCCTAAGCAATGAAATAAGGGCAGATTTTGTGAGTCTATGCCAAAAATCTATTTAATTAGGTCATCATTCTTAGGAAAATAATGCACCAGCAGCTTCAGAGAAAGTGCAAGGCATGACATATTTGAATTAACTCTATTTAATTAACGAACATCTTCTGAAGGTCTCAGATTTCATGGGACAATCCAGTTGTCACTGTGACTGCTATCATATGCATACTGGAGATAAAATTTGATCTTGAACTTATCAAATTTTTTTTTTGTGCTAGAAATACCTATTTTATATGAGCACTGATCACAGCAAGAGGAAGACACCAGCTAGGTAGGACAAAACTGACAGAATTACCCATAGATAGTTAAATGCGGTTGAAATGAAGGAAATGGAAAAGAAACAAAAAAGATGGAGGAGAGTTCTGAGCAGGGTGGGAAAGGAAAAACACCAGAAAGAAAAAAAGAAAAGGTTTAAGTGAAGTGTCACATCTAACAATTCGGGGCTTTCAAATGGAAAGTAGTATCTCCTGTTGCTGTTACCATATGTTTGACAACTTTCCCACCCCAATCTGGAAGTGAAAGATTTTGTGTGTTAAGAAGGTCACAACTAAGTTCTGTGCACTAAGAATAGAACTGTAGTTGTTTCCATTTGTGTAGATCGAATCAAAGTACTTTTACTAAAATTATAAGAGAAGTTTGACTTAAAAATATGTTTTCTAATTTTTGTTTTATAAATTAATACATTGATTCCTGAAAACAACTTTTTTACTTTTTTTTTTTTTTTTGGCCTTGTTTCTTGATAGAATTGTATTCTTATCTTTTTGTCTGAAGGGAGACAACTTTTTCCTGGTCTTACTGGAAAAAAAACGTTGAAGGGTAGTCATTTTGAAAAAGGATGATAACAATTATGATCTGATGTCATTGCACAGAAAGTAATTAGAAATTATTAAAAGAGTTGCCCTCTTTTGAGTTTTTGTCACATGCTTGTCTAGTTTTTGGTTACTTGATTGGTTTGTTTCTGCTAATTTTAAAGATATACTGTAATCAGTAGTAGGGAGGGATTTGGAAGGGATTTGTAGTGTGAGAAAGGGAGAAACAAGAAAAGGTAGAGAGAAGAAATGAAGAGAAACTGATGTGTAGAATGTGGGGACACAGATTTTCAAGGGATGGAAGAAAGAAAATTACTGGATATACACTCAGACTGGAGGTTTCTATAGAATGAAGACAAAAAGTAAAAATTTGTCCTACACTTAAGCTACATTCTGCTATGTCAATGAAATAAAACAGCTGAATTCAGCTTACCTGGCCAGTACACCAAATTCTACACTGCTCTAGAAAAGCATGAGGAAGGGAGAGAACAACAAAGACTTTGATCTTCTCAGTTAACTGTAATTTTTTAAAATGAGAAAGAAAGAAAGAAAGAAGAGACTGGGATTCTGTCCAGTGAAATTAGATTTGTGACCTAAAATTTCCTTCTTTGAAATTAGTGTCTGAGGCTCAATGTTTGTAAGGTTGAGCATTTACAGAAAAATGCAACCTAGAGGTGTATTTGCATCTTCCAGATTTGCAAATGAATAAGAGTAATTGTGGTGAACATCTGAGGAAAGTAGTAATTGTCTTAAAAAAGAAGTTTTAAAAGTCCAAGTACTAGGGCAAGAAGGAGAAAATTCATAACAAAACACCGAAAAAAATCTAAAATTTAGAGTGATGGAGGTCTCTATACAATCAACTAATTTTAAAATCTAAGATATAATCATCATATGACTGTTATGTGATAAATGCAATATATTTGTAAGATAATTTACCCTAGTTACTTATCTAGAAAGAAGATAACCCCAGAGACAAAATAGACTTACTTTGTCCAAGTACTTTAGGTGTTCTTTTTTTCTCTCTCCCATTAATTGATTTGTTGATTTAAAGTTACTGACATGGAAGCTTAATCAGCCTAGTATGTGATATCTTTTCTCTCGCCTCCTCTCTGTGCTGCAATGATTTCAGTGAAAATATGAAAATGACAAACATTTTTCACACATTGAAGTTGAAAAATGAACAAAGATACGATTTAAAGTAGCAAATTTCATTAAAATAACTTTTACATTCATCCATTACAACCCACAAAATTATTTTAGTCCCATGCAGTGATTTCTTCTCTTTCTTATTTATGGAAACATGGTATCAATAACATAATTTGCAAGTGACTTTTCAAAGGTATTTTTATACTATTTTAAAAACATCTTTGGAGAATTCTATATGATTCCTTGCAGTATTTCATGATTCCACAATCTGCAGATCAATCTCTTTCTTTTAATAATATAAATTGCTCTTGCTTATTTGTGCCGTGGAAATTAAGGGCATTATCATCTGTATCAGTATTTGATGGAGACTGGGTTGAGAACAGGACATTCCGGATTTCAGCTTTGCAAGAGCTATCTCCTTCCTAATAGCACTTTCAGTGGCCAGGATCCTACAGTTACCATCATGGAAAAGTTTCGAACAGAAGGTCACATGCAATTTGCTTATGAAGATAGTGCTCTGCCATCTTGAAAAATATGGTATAGGGGCCTGAACAGATTAATTAGCTCATGATTTTGAGTCAGTGTTCATGGTTAAAGAACATAAGAGATAAATGTCTTGCAGATGAGTTCATGAAGTTATTCATAAAGTGATTCTGTACTGACAAACTAATTATAGCATCAGTATTAATGAACTAAAATTTTTCTGTACAAAATTTGTTTCTGCTTGAATTGTTGCTTACCACAGACAAAAGCAAACATTTTAGTAGTTTGAATTGTGAATGATCTCACATGCTTAAGAAACACATTTTTAAAGAAAATTCTGTAACATTTTTTAAAGTAACTTCTCTGGAAATCTGCCTATAACTAGTAAAATCAGTATATTTCTGTAATTAAATGTTCATGCCTCTTACACAGCATGTCACTAGATGTCACTCTGGATTCCATTATTTGGTATTCTGATGATTTCTTACTTTTTCTGCCTTTCTGTGTCTACTTTCCCCACAACAAACCTGAATAGACAATGTAAAATGTGCATGAATAACACAGAATTGCTGACTGAATGTCAATTTTCTAGTGTGTGACTTCTATTGATCATTCATTATTGACATGAAGGTCTCTAGTGTCTCTGCTTTCCTCTTTAAACTCTTTCTCAGCTAAAATTTCCAAGGAACAGAACCAGAAGGCCTTGAAGAGCGGGATGATTCAGGTCTCTTAGGATGTTTTACAGAGTACTTTGACCTCAGGAAGGCATCAGAGGTACTTTTTTATAAAGACTCAACAACTGTTTGGAATGAAAATTTAAACACTGGGAAAAGAGAACCTCCTACTTAAATCGAACCGCTTTCATTGACACTTTTTTTGGTGTAAATATAACAGTCTGATTTTGGCAAACATAAGGACTTTTTGAAACACGTTTTTTAAGTAGATGCATTTGTAGCCAATATAGTATAAATAGCATTTTCACGATGACGAATCACATGTAGTATGGTATTCTATGATCATGGTTCCAGAGTTTTATTTCTTTTAGCTTTGTATACATTAATTAAG
>JAYRBT010000001.1:65921616-65949663 GCA_036023395.1 Myiotriccus ornatus | reverse complement strand
AGGTGTTTTCACCTAGCCCATGCACAATTTAAACCTCATGAAATGGGGGGTTTGGGGGCTCTTTCCCTACGTCACTCTAGGTTGTGGTGATATTTTTTTTTAATATGTTTCTCTGTTCCTCTTTCTTTCACCTCTCTGCCTCCTTCCCTAGTCTCTCTCCTTCCTTGAACCCCTCATTTACTGTTAAATAAAATCCATACTTTTGACTTTGTGATCTCGTTTGCACCTTAATACGGGCATGTTGTGGTCAGAACGGGAGGCGACACGGTGTTCAGGGATACCAGCCACCCTTTATTGCAACAGTGCTCCTACTTTATACCGTTCTAGGTGACACATGTACACGCACCATTGGTCTAGCATAAACATAACAACTCATGATTGGACACACAGCTACATGTCCGAATGCCATAGGTCAGACATGCCTGACAGGAAGTCCAGCCTGTGCCACAGTCCTTACTCTCCATGGTTAATCCTCTGCCAGGTGTAAAGTTCCATCTTCGATATCCTAGCTTACAGAGAGCCCAGAGCCAGCTGGGCTCCCCCACAAGGGCAGAGGCATCTCTCTGATAATTTTAATAATTGCATCAAATCATTTTTGGCATACTAGGCAGGAACTCTTTGATTTCTTTCTTCCAGATGAGAGAAATAGGAGTTGCTAGATGTTTTTTGTTGAGAGTATATGAAAGTATGCTTTTATCATTAGCTATTATTAGTAATAACTTCTTTACTAATTTTTATGGATATCTTAAATTCTGTAAAGAATCTTGATTTCTTCTTCTGTTCAGGAAAATGAAAATGGCTTCAAAATATTACATTTGAAAGAAGATATTGTCAAATTTATATTGTCACTTTTATGGTTTCCTTCATTCCCTATCTTTCAAGTTTTGGTTTTGGGATTTTTTTTACCTTTATATATAATAATTGAAATACCAGGCAAGATGACCAGTTCATCTGGTGTAACAGCCTGTCTCTTACAGTGATCAGTATAAGATGTCTTCAAAGAAGCTTCTTAAAACTGTGTAAGAGGCAACTGTAGAATTACATACATCTGAATGTTGAAGCTTCTCTCTGGTTTGTGCCTTGAGGTAGACCTTTCTGTTTGTTTCTTTCTGTAAATGGTCTTCTAATGTTCGAAGATGGCTGTACAAATGTCACTGCTTCAAAGAGTCAAAATTAAACTGCAAAAATATTATCCTTTGTCCTCCAAGTGTATCTAGGAACTTTCTGCAGAAGGTGGTTTTTCAAATCTCCTGTATAACAAAATCTAAAAAAATACCTGC
Source organism: Myiotriccus ornatus (assembly GCA_036023395.1). NCBI lineage: Eukaryota > Metazoa > Chordata > Aves > Passeriformes > Tyrannidae > Myiotriccus > Myiotriccus ornatus. The sequence continues at coordinate 65,948,383 of JAYRBT010000001.1, read as the reverse complement.
TGTCTAATGGAAGCTAGTAGAAGGCTCATTTATCTCTTCATAGAAAATTCAATGGTCAGAAAATGTCATAACAGTACAACATAGTGTGTTTTTTCTTCAAAGAGATAGTTGTATAAAACCTCTGCCTCTTTAGCCATTTTATCTTTTCTGTCTTTTTACCCTTGTGCTGTTGTCTTCATTTATCATCACTTTCTTCATTCCTTGAGACTTCAGGATTTTTCTTTTCACTCACAAAATGTCTTCATCATTCCTGTGTTAGTCTTTAACATCTAGCAATTGTTTTCTTACCCTCTTTCAGTCATTATAATGAACAGAAACATACTTTAGCTGCACATAGATCAAATCTATTAGAGTTTTGTTTTGAAAGTATTTTGAAAACCACTGTAGAAAGGTTACTAAGTGTTGAGAATAGAAAATCCTTAACCTTCATGGAGCCTGCCAGGTGCACAACTTTGGCACCCTTTTCACACTTTACTCACTAACAAAATTGTACCCTTGTTGCCTGTTTTCCTTTTATTATCTTTAAGGGGATCAAATCTATCACCATAAATCTTAAGTATATCCAAAAGTACAAGTAAAAATACATAAATATATGTAACAGATGCAGAATTGCCTCCTGGGATGCATGTATTATGCATACAGAACTGTCATAACATCCCTCACACAATCACATTTTTTCCTCTGCTTATGGTCTTTACACCTATCTCATTTTGACAATGCACCTGGAAGTAATCTGGATAATAAAATAACACATATAAAACCACATTTGCCACTTTTTGTAATGCACTTATTTATACAAATACAGAATAAAATAAATCCACCTAGATTAGAAAAAGCAGTAATCACATAAAAGCATTTCCCTTTTTTAACCAACTTACTACAAATAGAACTACTATTCTCAAGAAACCATTACCTTTTGAACAAATGAATAGACTAAGTTTAATACAAATAAATTTTTTAAACAACTTTACCATTTTGTTAATTGCTTTCATTTTAGAAGAGATAAAAATATATGAGTTTTTATTTATTTTATTATACTAAATCTCTTAAAGTTTGCCAGTAATATTGTAAGGGGTCATACTGGCCCCTGATCTAGTTCACAGAATCACAGAATATGCTGGATTGAAAGGGACCCAGAAGTTCAGCTCTTAGCTCTACACAGGACCATCCCCAGGAGTCACACCATGTGCCTGAGAGGATCATCCAAGCTCTTTCTGAACTCTGGCAGGCTTGGTGCTGTGACTGCTTTCCTGGGAAGCCTGTTCCAGTTCCAACTACCCTCTGGGTGGAGAATTTTTTTCTAATATCTAACCTAAACTTACCCTGGCACAATTTCAGGCCATTCCCTGGGGTCCTGTCACCAGTCACCACAGACAAGAGAGAGATCAGTGCCTGCCCCTCCTTTTCCCCTCACAAGGAGTTGTAGACTGCAATGAGGTCTCCCCTCAGTCTCCTCTTTTCCAGGCTGAACAGACCAAGTGACCTCAGCCACTTCTCATACAGCTTCCCCTCAAGGCCCTTCGCCATCTTCGTTGACCTCCTTTGGACTCTAAGAGCTTAATATCTTTCTGATATTGTGGTGCCCAAAGCTGCACACAATATTCATAGTGTGAAGAGCTGTGCAGGAAAATCACCTCCCTCAACTTGCTGCTGATGCTTTGTTGATGCCCCCCAGGACACAGTTGGCCCTCCTGGCTGCCAGGGCACTTCTGACTCATTTTGAACTTGTTGTTGACCAGGACCCCCAGGTCCTTTTCCATAGCATTGCTTTCCAGCATCTCATTCCCCAGTCTGTAGGTACATCTCGGGTTTCCCCATTCCAGGTGCAGAATCCAGCTCTTCCCCTTGTTGGAGGTCATATGGTAGTTGATCCAGTTCAAAGTCTTAACCTTCTTAGCTGAAAACTGGTAGATCATCTGATTCAAGAGTAAATTCTTTTAAATATTTTTTTTCCTAATTCAAGAGCAAAGCATTTTTGATCTTTTCTCTAATTGGTACCAGTAACCTCCACTCAGCACTGGCAAGGTCACACCTCTTGTACTGTGTTTAGAGATATGTAGTTACTGGAGAGATGTCAGTGAAGGGCCATGAAGATGATGAAGAGACTGCAGCATCTCTCCCATAAGGAAGGGCTGAGAGACCTGGGGCTGTTTGGCCTGAAGAAATTGGGGAAGGGATCTTATCAATGTACACAGATACCTGAAGGGAGAGGGCAAGGAGGACAGAGCCAGCCTCTTTTAAGTAGTACCCAGTCATAGGACAAGAGGCAATGGGCACACACTGAAACACAGAAGGTTCTGTTTAAATATCAGGGAACACTTTTTTATTGTGAGAGTGACTGAGAACTAGAAGTTGTCCAGAGAACTTGTGCTGTTTCCATTTTTTGAGACATTCAAAAGCTGTCTGGACATAGTCCTAGGCAACTGGTTCTAGGTCATCCTACTTGAGCTGGGGAGCTGGACAAGATGATCTCCAGAACAACATTCCCTGAATTTTAATATACTTGGAGTGTCTTTGAGAACCTTTGCATTTTTCTATTTAATAAAAATAACCACAAAGGTAATGTTTTAAAAACAAAATAAAATGCACAGATTTGGTGATTCTGCATAGAGCTGAAGGAATGACATAAGTTGCTTTGGGCTTTGTCAGACTCTCAGATGGATGGTCAAAGACTTTTAATGTCTTATCAGTTAAATGTTTCAACAAAGTCTACTACATTAGGTAGGATATTGCACATCACTGAGTGAGTGGTAGACGAGCAATAACTAAAGTCATTCAATAATTTCAGGACATAAATGCACTACTTGTTTTATGGCTTTATTTCTTTCCACTGTATCAGAAATAATGACTAAACATGACTGGCTGTGTCTTGGCATATTCGTAATGAATATCATGAAAGACACAGACACTGGTTTTAATATTTTTATTTTTAATTGTAATTGATTTCTAAAGATATACAAGAGTAAAAAGATTTTGAGGACAGCTCTTTTAATAACTGCACACACACATTGCAACCCCGCATATCAACAGTATTAATAAATTGTTAACAAAAGTATACAGAGAAATTATAACACTTTTAAGAAACCATTTCTACATAATGTTTCATTTTTTTATTATATTGCATTTATAGTAATGTGTGCTGCATTCAGATTAGCAACTCTTCTTCTACCATACCTTTCTTCCTAAGTGTGTGATATGAACCATGACATTACAATCTTAAAGCTGTAACAAGAATGAGTTATGTTTGTACTATTTCCCATTCTCATTATATTCTTTGTCACACAATGAATTAATGTTGTGCCATTCTCTGCTCTCATTACAATCTTTTCCTTATGAATGGGGCATCAGAATTTTAATGTCTTTTGTAATCTCTGAGTTATTGGAGTGTGTTACAGTACTGTGACCTTGCCCATATTTTGCATGGGGATTGGCTGCCTGTGTGCTGCTGGGTGTGAGATTACACGGAGCAGCCAATCCCAGGGTTTGGACAATGGTTGAGTCAAAATGGTTCGGTAACCTGAAGTAAAGCCCAGGGACCTGAGTATGTTTTTTTCTGCTGCTCCTAAAGACTGTTAACCAAAGAAAGTGTTCATTCTCTTCCCAGGTATGAACCAAATATCAAGATTTCAGTTTTCACAAATTATGAAGCATTTACAAGAAAGATAATATGCAAGCGTGTATGCTTTTTGCAAGTGCTTTCATTCTTCCTTTGGTTTTGTGTATTTCACAGTTTTAAAAACTGTTGTGTATTACTCCATATTAAAAAACACAATAAATTGAGGCTTCTAAATTTCTGTTGTTCTTAAATTGAAAGAAGTTGGAAGCTAGAAGTTTAACTACTTGCTCAATCTGATGCACTGAGTGTGTGGCTGACAGATTAGAAAGCTTTATAAATGAGGGCACACACAGTCCCTGTTTTCAAGTTTTGAAACCCAGAAATGGGGTATATCATTCTCTGTGCTTACAACTAAAATTCTGAGCATTTTGAGTTATGTATTTAAATGCCTTCTTGTCTTTTTAGAGAGTCTCACTGGATAAAGTTTTGTATGATTAGTTTAAAAAAAGTCTTTGTATTTAAATCATAACAAAGTCTGATATAAGTCAGAATATATTGCAGAAACCTGGAAAAACAGAGTATAAATTATAAAAAGGATTCATGTTTATCAAATATGCTTTTCATGTTAGTTGATTCTTGAAAGCATTTTCCAGTTTACCCAATGTAAATTATATATATGATAATGAATAAATATGGATTTTCTTTTATTTTTTTCATCCTATCATGTAGCAAAAACATGTTCATGGCTGTAAGGAGCTGCTATTAAAATTTGTTTTGTGAGAAAAAAATCTAAATCAGTTTAGGAAAATGTTAATACTGACGTGTTGAATATGATGACAAGTAAATTGGCATATGTCAGTCAGTACCATGTTGAAATAAAGACAGTAACTTAGTCTTTTTGGCAGAGTATAATTTTCCATTTAACAGAAAAGCAACTATAAACAACAAACACTGCTGAAACCCATAACTATTAAATCACAACCCACCCATCAGTCAGAGATACTAAGGAGGTTGCTTTGGTTAGTAAACTGTCATTAATAATTGTGCAAAACCACTTTGACCTTATGGAGACTGTGGGAACAAGAGCACTCACAGGACTCTAAGAACTTTGCTGCATGTCTCAGCAAAGGGTGTATTGTACATAGAATTCTTTAACTGTAGTTCAGTTTTGGTTTCTGTCCTGGGGTGGCATTTGAGTGGTATAAGAAACGTGGGTCAGTAGTGGTTTATACACACAGCTTCTTTATTTTTTTTTTTCTTTGGAAATCATCAATGTGCTTTCTCAGCATCTCACAAATTTTAAATTAATTTATTCTTATAATATTTCCCATAAGGTAGAGAAATGTATAACTTGTGAAGTGAATGTAGATAAAATTGTTTGCCTGACTTGGCCTAGCAGTAATATTGTTAATTTTGTGTCTTTATACATAGTCAGCTGTGTGAAGGAAAAGTCAGGATCTGGATGACCAGTTAGGGACATGAGGACCCGTGGGAAGGGTTATTTTTGTTATTTTTAAAGGATTTGGGGAAAATCACTGCTTTGTCAAAATTTCACGTGGGGCACAGAATGCACAGAAGAGCTTCTATACTACTCTGACAGCCCAAAAAGTGGATTGTGTCCTAGGCTGCATCAAAAGAAGTGTGACCAGCAGGGTGAGGGAAGTGATTCTGTCCCTCTGCTCTTATGAGACCCCAGCTGGAGCACTGCATCCAGCTCTGGGGTCCTCAGCACAGGAAGGACATTGACCTGTTGGAATGAGCACAGAGGAGGGTCACAAAGGTGATCAGAGCGATGGAGCACCTCTCCTGTTAGGAAAGGCTGAGAGAATTTGGATTATTTAGCCTGGAGAAGAGAAGGCTCTGGGGTTACCTAGTTGAAGCCTTTCAGTAATTAAAGGCAGACTACAAAAGAGTAGGAAAGGCACTGTTTACAAGGGCATGTAGTGATAGGACAAGGGATAATGGATTTAAACAGAAAAATGGTGGGTTTAGATTGGATATTGGGAAGTAATCTTTTACTGTGAGGGTTGTCAGGCATTAGACAGATTGTCCAGAGAAGCGGTAGATGGCCCATCCCTGGAAATGTTCAAAACCAGGCTGGATGGACCAACGAGCAAGCTGGTTTAGCAGAAAGTTCCCTGATCATGACAGAGGGTTGAAATGAAACGATCTTTAAGGTCACTTCCAATCCACACCATTCCATGATTCTATGACACTGGAAAAATCTGAATAGGTGAACAATCGCAGCAGGTGTATATTTTGGAAAGTCACTGGGCTTTATCTCTTCTGCATAAGCCTTTAAGAATACGCTACAAAGGAATAAGAACTTCCATTCCATGGCTGCTGCACGGTTGCTATGGTGTCTCAGGAATGCGTAACTAGAAAACCAAACCTACCACTTGCAGTTGGCTTTTCTGGGAAGAAATGGGAGGGCTTGTGCAGTGACACAGAGTCGCAAAACAGTATTGCAGATTTATTAAATTCCGTGAGAGTTAAAGAGCAATAGCAACAGCTCATTCGTTTCTACATTAGTATCTTTAAATGTAGCTAAACATTTTTTTTTCTTTGTTTGCCTCATTTTGCATATTCGGTACCTACTTACACTCTGGTCCTTTGCATTTAAATTGGATGTTCCTGTCACCATTTAATTACTAACAAACTCTACTGTGTAACAAAGTCAAGTGAGGAATATGTGTCAAGTTTTAAATTTCTCTTTAGAGATTTGACTTAATTTGATTTGGGTAATGTAGTTGGGCTAAATGAAGTTCACATAACATAAATTCTGTCCCAGAACAGTGGTGTCCACAACTTATATGAGGAGGAAAATTCATGTATTTTGAACTTTGAAGCAGTCCTTTTACAGGTTAAGCTCATAATTCTGAGGTATTCTTCTATTGTGTTAAATGTATTCTGGTAGATGTTAGATAATTACATAAGTTTCCAAAACTTTGTGTGGCTGCTTTCCTTCAAGGAAAACCCAGAATGGTTTTATGTATTAAAAAGAGTTGATTCCATATGACACGTGCAGTAGTTCAAAGGCATGTGAAAGCAATGGCGAAAACTGAAGCTGAGCTCTGAAATGCCTAAACAAAGGCAATTTTTGCATTCTGAGGTTTGTCTTTTCCCATAAGTATCTTTATTTACTTGATTGATGGCCTTTTTTCCCCTACATCTTTTTCATCTGATAATCTCTGGCCTTTCTGAGCTTGAACAGAAAAACAAACTCTGATTTTATAAGAAAGGGGAATGAAGCACAAAGGTATATATAAGTGAGAATTTGTTGCCAGATGTCAGAAGACTGGACTTAGTGGAGAAAAAGACCTAACCCAGGGTATATGATGTGACTACAAAAATAAGTTTGTTTCTTGTTTTCTATCAGTCTTTCTTTCTTTTTTTTTTTTTAAACATCATTAAGAAATAAAATTTCTCATTTATCTGAAGTATTAGTACTTACATATGCTTACTTCAAGTCACTACTTGAAAAAAAAAAAAAGCTAAAGTAGCCTTGGCATTCTTGCTAATAAAAATAAATGTCCGTTGAGTTTAGAAAGTATATTTTGAGAGTAAAAAAACATAAAAGTTTCTTTCTTCTTCTTATCTAATTCTTGTTTCCTTGAGAGACATCAAGTCTTTTAGGCTCTCTACCTCACAGTGACTTCCTCGAGCAACAAGTTCTCCCATTTCCAACATTAGAAAAAATTCTACATCCAGTTTCTATATGGTGATAATTTGTCCAATATTCTGTGAAAGTGAAAATTTTCACAAAAACAATGACCAAATGCAGCTCTGGTTAGAAGTACACTAACACTGCTCTTCTCAGCATTTCAGGGTGGGAAGTGAAACAATAGATCTTATTGTGAGGGGAATTTAGATAAGCAGAAGATAATTAGCCACGTTAGAATTTGGTCATAACACAGGAGCTGACACCTCCTATCAGGAGGTATGCAATCACATCGCGTGATTTTCCCAAGAAATACTGTACAGAGCAGTGCTAATTTTCAATGCTCTTGAGAACAGCATTTCACAATATATGCTATTTTCAAGACTTCATGAAAATTCTCTGTAACTGCTATTAAGACATTCCCCCTAGTGTAGAGATTTATTTTTTTTTAAGAACGTGTTCTGAAAAGCACTGACAACCTCTTCAGCGGAAGAGCCAGGATTGTCAGCCATTGATGCAAAAACCTGAATCTGCTTTGACACCCCAGAATAAGCTTCTGGCAATGTTATGTCTTTCTTTTAGATGTTTGGATAAATCACACAGCTCAGAAGCTGCATCATACATTATGCCTAAGTTATAAACAAATGCTGCTGAGTTAAGGATATTTCTCTGTCCAATGTACTGAATCTCTAGATGTCACTTAGGTGCCTCAGTGAAATGTTTGCTCAAGGCTTGGCTGTGTGTTCCAAGTGGCTTATATAGATTTTCCATGAGACCCAACCAAACAGATGTCTGTATTACTGCTTGCTCCTTTCTTAAGCACCTGCATTTTCCTGCCAGCAGCACAATGTCTGGAATAGCTGTCAACCAAGAGGAGATACACTACAAAAAAGAAAGAAAGAATTTGTGCCAATAGCCAGTGCTGTTCTTTCTGCCTCTAACCTCGGTAAGGCTTGTGATCATGGCAAATATGGACTTTCTTTCCCAGTGGTTGTCCCTATGGGATATCTGATCACTGTAGGTTCCTCCTTTCCTGTGTTTTGTGGTTGCTGGTAGCTGACCTGGACTGAAATGCGGGATCCACTTGGGTAGAGTGGTACTGTTGAAATATTCACAAGCTTTGTAACAGGCTGACTTTGCTGTCTAATGACTGTTTAACCTTTCCATTTGCTCTTGTTGAGCATCAGCAGTATTATGTCTCTTTCCTCTTGAGTCCTGCCCAAAGCTTCAGTGTGTGCTCCTAGTTGGAAACAGAGGCTTGGTGGAGATAGTGTTGGAAGAGTCTTGCCATAAAACCACTGTGAAGGAGGATTGCAAGGGCAGTCAACAGACAACATGGGAAAGATACATGAAATCTTAATTTTATTCTAGTTTAAGGGGCCTTTCACAGCCTTGAAAAGCGTGTGTACATTAAACAAATAATAAGCACAGAACTAAATTCCCTGTTTAAACATCTAGGTTCTCCCTTTTTCTTCTTTTTTTTTTTTTTTTTTTTAATTCCCTATAACTGAGTATTTGAAGGTTGGATTTTTCCATGTTTAATTTAAAGAGTATCCCTGGAAGATGATTCATTTCACTTTGCATGTGCTATATCTGCAGAGAATTGTGTTTTGAATGTTTTTTTCTATTCACAGTTAAAGGACACAGACTAATCTAGTCATGTATGCTTCAGCACCTAAATGGTTAGTTATGCACTGTGAGAAGCACCTAAAGACAACTGAATTACTGTTTTTTTAAAAAAAAAAAAAAAAAAAAAAAAAAAGTCTTACAGAGCTACTATGTAGGTATTATAATCAGACTTTTGAAACAGTCATTCAGGATATAGAATATCTGTAACAGATGTATCAAATACTAAACTCCTTAGGAACTGTGGTCTCACATGCTCCAAATCTACACCATACCATAACCACAAATGACAGAAAACACACTAAATGAGATTTATTCCCAAAAAAAAAAAAAAAAAAAAAAAGTGTTTGTTGTCTCCATTGCTATATTACTTTGGTTCACCCAGTGTGTTATTTTGGATTTAACTTTCCCACTTTGTTGCCAGATGTCCTGCTTCCAGGAGACAGGCAGTGGGTGAGGAAAATAATGAGAACTCCAAAGGTGAATTAGTGAATGCTGATGTTCTTCTGGCAGATAGCACCTCTACCTTGTACGTTTTTTAAAAACCTTTGTCAAATGACAGTTGATTTCAAAGGCAGGAGAGAACATACATGTGTCTTGATACAGTAGGTTTTGCTGAATTTCAGATTTTAGGGAATGTGGGAAATTTAAAGTTTTCCTCTTCCAAATTCAGCTGAGTATGGGGAACATGTAGATAAAGTCAGTATTCATTCTCTCTCAAAAGTAATGGAAAGAACTGGACATGTCCAGAGCAAATCTCCTCAGAAAATGATTTATTCCATCTTGTTTAGAAACTTTTATAGATTATATCACAGGCTGGAAGTACCATTCTTTCTGGGTTAACAACAGAGAAAGTTAAGACAGTTCACACGGGCTAAACATTTAACTTTTTGGTGAGATAAAGGTAAATACATGAATGTCAACCTCACATGAATCTCTTCTTTGGTTTCCTTTGAGAGAGTGGGTCAGAGACTTACAAGACTGCTGAAGAATGAAGGAAGGCAAACCAGGCAAATGGCATGATGAGGACCAAAAAGCCTTAGGACAGGTCAAGAAACAAGAGATGATAGACCCAAAAAAGAGAAACTAAGATATCACATGCAGAACATTTTAAACTTGGTAACTCCAATAGATATTTTGTCATTGAAAAGGTAATGACAATTAGACAACCTTGGCAGACAATATAATCCCTCCAAATAATTAAAAGACAAATACTGAAAAAGGAAATGGATATCCAATCCTTTTGTTGGCCCTTCATGAAATAAAAAATTAATAGGTCTTTAGGCAGGAAAGGGTAGCACCACCCACCTCTGGATATCCAGCTGATGAGGTTTCCTAAATAATGACAGGGAATTTCCAGAAGAACTCAGGCACACATGACTCTGCTTTGTGGAATATGCTGAGAACAAAATCAGGAGTTTTAAAATAGAAGATAGATAAATCCTAATGATGGCAAGCTTTCCTTCTCATATTAGGAGTGGGTAAGAAAAGGGAGAGATAGCACAGAAGACTATAAAAGATCAACAAAATATTTATGAATGAGTAAGATACTTGCTTGCTTTATTTAGGCTTAAATTTAAGGAAACAAGTAAAAAATTAAGCTGGTTCAATTTCAGTGTTTCTGAAAATGCTCGCGGTTTGCTTTGCTTTTGCTTGGTTTGATGTAGGAAGAATTGGGATAGTAGTCTTAAAATCAGATCTGACCTCAAGGAGTCTTATTGCATCCACTGTAAGAGCCTCTCACAGTGGAGGGAGATGGAAATACACGTAAACATGTAAAGTATCAGCGAACTGAAATGCTTACAAATGTCTATAAGAAAAGGAGAAGAAAAATGCAGTGCATTTATTAATTTTGAGATGGTGGGCACAGCAGAAACTGACTGGACTGATTATTGTAAGTGAAACAAAAATCTAAGGTGTCCCTTCAAGTGGAAGGTGAAAAGAGAAGATAGTGGAGAGTAATATTATGTCAAAATACAGTCCCAGTGACACAATTTCAGGTGGGGAAATGGCTGTGACAGCAACTTTTTGCACATAAAGTTATTAGCAACTAATAAATACATAAAAAGAAATAATTAGAATGAATTCCTGCTGCAGATCTCCACACAAGAGGAGACAAAGAACTTAAAACTGCAAGCTTAGCTCTTGAGAGAGAGTGCAGGACATTCATAAAAACATAAAAAGAAGAAGTGAAAACAGTACACACAATATATTTCTACGAGTCAGGGAACCTCGAAGGCAATGCAAAGAGTTTGCAAAGTATATTAAGACAAGTGATGTTACAGAGAAAGTAGAGGATACCTGAGGGAAAGATACATCTTAACAGCCTCCTGTACTTATTCATGAGCATGTGATACTGTAATCAGAAGGGATTAAATATCTATACAGCCGGATAGTGTTAGTAGTGACACTGGGAGTAAAGGCAGCTTGCTGAATTTTATAAATTCCAAATATTATTAGAGTACAGGCATTGCATGAGTATATATTAGTGTATAAGAGCCCCAAGTGTAGCCCAAAATCTTGAGCATAATTCCCCTCTCCTAGGATCCTGAGTGCTCTTAGATATCTACTCTAAAAAGATCTCTATCTTGTGAAAATGAGCTGAACTGTGTATTGATATTTATTTAGTGCTAACAGGGCTATAAAACATGTTGCTGTTACTTCCACTTCATCCAGGTGAGATCACTGTTGGCTGTTGGAGCATCTTTGCTGCTCCAGCCTGAAATCAGGCTGGTGATCTTGAACCTGAAGCAGACGTGGAGAAGCCCTCACACAACCTCACAGCAGGCCCGCCTAGTATGTGGCCACCAAAAGCGCAGCTGTGCAACTGCAGCTGTGCCTCCCTGCACAAAAGACTTCTCTGGAGCAAAACAAAAACCTCTCATTTGGCACCATCTCACCTGGGAGGCAGCAGTACCAGCTGAGAGGCAAATCCACAGCCTATTACCCTCCTCCAAGACATGTGGCTGCCTGTTTCCTAATTTGGAAACAACAACAGTAGGTTGCTTGAGGTCACAAATGCAGAATAATCACAAAGAAATATTGTGGTGCTATGGAAATAGTCCAAAGGAAAGAAAGAAGAACAGTAGATGAAATGCATGTGAATTTTGATTTCATATAGAAAAAACCAGCATGGAAAATATTTTCAGCCAGAACCATTTTCATGTGAATTATGAGCTGTGTGAAAATTATGCATGTGACATATGTTATATATGTAACAACAATTGATGTCATTTTTTTCTGATATGGAGAACCATCTTATGGAATATTGGTGGGTTTTAGGTTCAGTCTTCTATCTAACCTTTGCATTAATAATTTGGAAGACACAGTAAATTCATTGAGAGGATTCATTACAAGGATAGAAGAGCAGTAGAAGACATCACAGAGAGATTAGAATAGAAAACAGCAGAAACAGCAAAATCAGTTACATGCTGTGTGAGTTAACATAAGCAAAATAATCTGAAACACCAATACCAAATAGAAGACAGAAACTGAAAGAATTTATGTGGGGTGAAGAAGCATTAATAAATGTGAAAGTGACCTGTGAAGTGATTGCCAAAAATGTCATGCGTTTTGGGATGAAACACCTCACCACAGAGTATGAAGATAGTACTCCTTTTCACTAGGACTCTGTGGGATCCCATCCATGGTACTACATTCCTTCCTGGGTATCTCATTATCAGGATTACAGTTTGGAAAGTGCCAAAGTAATTAGGAAACAAGAAAATGTTGACACTGGATGGAGGGGGTGGAAATTAGTAAGCTAAATGTGGAAACTTAGGTAGCATTGTTTAAAGGAAGAACATAAGACACTGAAAATGTCCTGGAACTCCTAGAGATGGAAAAGAATTGTCTGATACAAATCTTGGTGCAACTGAGCTAAGGCTGAAACAAAAAATAGTAGATAAATGCAAGCAAAATAACCAGGTATATTTCCTACCAATTGTCACTATTAGGCTTTCTTCCAAGGGAAGCCTCTTCACATAGGACATTAAAAAGTGGATTAGACAGAATTCTGTGAGACAGATGGTTTTATAACTTTAATAAATGATTTCTGTCACTAATATGGACCAAATATATCAAGATTGCATACAGTTCCTGCTGCTATTAGGAGTATTCAAGCACAGAATGTGTCTCTGTGATTCTTCTATGGTGTTCTTCAGTGAGGTGCCCTTGCATTTACCATTTTCTAGAGATCTTTGATCTTTTCAATGGCATGTAACTGGCTGTAGTGAACATTTCTGACTGACTTGTATTTAACATGAGATTTCTAGCTGAGAAAGTGGGACTATGTTTGAGTATGTGCCGTTTCCAATTCACTGGACTTATTAGCAGTTTATACCCTGTGTTTGGTTAAGAATGTTCTCAGACACTATTCTAAAATGTTATTAATCCTTTTCATTATTGTTTTTATCATTGTGGGTATGTGCCATGTGCCAAGAATAGGCTGTGAGGTTTAGTTTCCTTGCCTGATAGTTTAATAATTCCCTCTTGAATAGGAAGACTTGCTTTCAGAAAGATTTATCAGGTTAAAAAAAGGTTTTGATTTAATATTTGAAGATGGAGTTAGCCTCCTGCTGTGCTTTAAGCATTTGAAAATCTGCTGCAAAGTGGCATTTCAAAGACAGCTTAATATTAAATTCAGTTTGCAATATTCATATCTAATTGTTGTAAGACCTGTTGTTCTGTTAATAAGTAGCAGAATAACAATGTTATTATGTTTGGTTTTCACATGCATTTTTAGACCTTTGTTAAAGGACATTGTTCTTGCAAAGGCTTTCCTCAAAGAAAAGAAAAACATTTACATATACAGTAGATAAACTCCTACAGCTTCAGAGCAGACTGGGTGTTTATCATTTTGTGCAGAACTGATTTGAGTGTTATTCTGCTCAGCTACTCTCAGAGTACACATTGTATTTTCATTTAAGGATTGGCTAGTTGTGTTATCCAAATCACTGCATTACGAAAACAAAATATACAAGAATATGAAATTATATGAATAGGAAAATGTGCTATTTTTTATGAACAGCGTGCAATCTTGTCGTCTGTGTTTTCTTCTATGGCAGAGGTAATGTAATAAAGACTTTTGTATGACTTCAGCACTGATGTTATTGGGTGATTTAAAACTATTTTCTCATTGTAACTCAGCTTTTCTGCATTTTTGGAGATTGTTTTTACCAATATTACTGAAAATACCAAGAGAGTAACTGCAGAAGTGACACTGGCTACTTGCTTCTGTTGGATGGCTTTTATCTGGCATAAAACTATTAAGCATACAGTCATTATGAATCATTAATAGCCTGACAGCAAAGTTGACTGCAGTGGGAAAATCAAGTCAGTTTTATTATTCATTAAGACATTCCTGAAGGAGCTAACTTTTCACAGAAAGAATAGACAATAGAATTATAGTATTTCATACTTATAAATGTGGTCATGTGTTAAACTACTTTTCCTTCTTATAATCAGATTTTTTCAGTTACTTATGCTAATCATTTTGGTAACATTTTTATTGCATGCATTCTGCTTAATTCAAAAACCTATCTTCCAGGATACTGAAGTAATGTCTGAATTTCATTATAATAGCTATGGTATACACCCCTGCCCATATTAAGTTTTCGTTTCTCCAAGGAATTTTATAAATTAAAATTAGGCCAACTATGAATTTAAACCTAGTCTGAAGACAGTGCCTCACATTCCTCTTCACACAGGTTTTACTGTTTCCCAGACAGAAAAAAAAATCACAGGTTTTGTAAAGATGTGTAGAGTTGGGATGCAGAATGTCATGGAAAGAAATACATGATAGTGGCTTTTTGGATATTGGAAAGACAGTCCAATAAAGACAAGACCACAAGACCACTGAGGCATTTAACTGCTTTTTTCTTTTTTTCTTTTTTATTTTTTTTTTCCTTAATTTTGGTCTCCTTTGATATGGGACAATACTAGTAACTCACAAGTTAGAGTAAAAGAAACAATGTTGGGGTAGGGTGCTGTAGAGAGATTTATGATTACAGCTGTTCTTATGGTAAAATTTGCAAGCATTTCCCTCAGATTTTTGAACTCTGGCTAACTTTTGAAGATACTTTGAATACAAGTCCATGAACACAATTGGTGGGGTTGGCTAAGTCTTCACTTGCCTGTATGAGAGTGAGATCTTCCCCCCAGACTTTAAGCCCTCCCGTATTTCATTTTGCTGTCTTCAGAATGTGAATTGCAATGCCACACACAAAAAAACACCTAGAAGTCTAATGTATGAAGTGTTTTTATATTTTTGGTCATAAATGTAGAAAGGGATTTTCCATACTCACAAAGGGAATAACGCTGAACTTCATAGAGGAGATTCCTCCATATCCATGCACATGGAACAGTGTTTTACTCCCAGCTTTTCATTTGGTCCAGTTTCTGAACTTGTCTGTGAACATAAGCCTATATGACTGTGCAGAAAGGAGTAAGTAGAGTTAGAAAAGCTTTGTCTTAGATATTAGTGTCACAGCTTGGTAAATCCAATGTTATTCAACTTCTTAGATAGTTCAATACTGGCATTTAAAGATGAGACATACAAAACCCCATGATTCAAAATGTCACATGGTAAACAAGTACATTCAGAGCAATCACAACTAACATATGTTGTAAGTTCTGACTGTCTGTTTGCAAACTTCAGTTCAATCAAATTATTGTAAAATAATGTGTAAATATTAATGAGTCTAGGTAATCTTCCAGTCCACATCATGCTTTCTTCACAGTCGTGGATACAGTGCTATTCATAAGCCAAAAAGACAGCACCAAAATTAGAGAAGTGATACTAAAACAGCACTACAGAAAAGTTAACACATCCTGAGAACCATCTGTCTTCAAGTAGGTTCTGGTGTAGGATCACAGAATTGTTTAGGTTGGAAAAGACCTCTAAGATCATTGTGTCCAACTACTAACTCAGTACTGCCAAGTCCACTACGAAATCATATCTCTAAGTGACACACCTACACATCTTTCAATTACCTCCAGGGATGAAGACTCTGACACTTCACTGGGCAGCCTGTTCCAGTGGTTGACTACTCTTCCAGTGAAGAAATTTTTTCCTAATGTAAAGTCTAAACCTCCCTGGGTGCAGTTTGGGGCCACTTCCTCTCGCCCTGTCATTTGCAACCTGGGAGAAGAGACTGACTCCTGAGTCGCTACAGCCCCCTTTCAGGTAGTCATAGAGAACAATAAGGTCCCTCCTGAGCCTCCTTTTCTCCAGGTTAACCACCACCAGTTCCCTCAGCCACTCCTCAGGAGTGTACCTGGCTACATGAGTGAGGGAAAAATGTGCATGTTAAGAGATACTATGCAACAAGAAATTGCTAGACTTATTGAAGACATTGCTAGAAGGTTAATGATACCATAGTCATCAGTGACATTGGGATTATGGGCCTGAGTGACAGATAGAATGCTAGTATTCTTCACAGTGATTAGAAAGCAGATAAAAAGGGAGGGATTGCGAGGGAAGAATATCAATGCTATTTCAACCATGTTCTGTCATTGTTCCCTATGCTTACGTGAAGAGGTTTCACTGTCTCTTACTATTTCAGTGTACCTCAGACAGCTCCTCCAGGTCCTTACATTTAATCATCAGCTTTATTCCTTTCATCTGCAGTTTTAAACAGTGATCCCTCCCTCTCACTCCTTTCCCACAACTCCCTCAGAAAGTTTTTTGTGTTCCTGACCTCTCTGTTTCTCTCTCTTCTGACACTTCAAGCCCATTTGCTCTTCTCACACTGTCTCTTCTCATAAGTTTCTAAAAAATCATTTTTTCCGTTCATTACTCCAGTATACATGACAACCGTTCTTGGCAAAGATCCTCCCATACCTTAACTTGAAAGTGCCTTGAGAACTGGTACGTTTAAGACACAAATGTAGGCACATGATATATACTAATCTGTGGAGAAGAATATAAAACCTCAGAACAAAATCACGACTTTATTGCTGGTGTCATCCAAAGAATCTATAAATCTGAATTTTATATCTGCAACACATGAGCAAAACCTGGCCTGTATTTCTTTTTAACATATCTTCATTCTAATCATTCCTAACACTAACTGCAAGTGTCTCAAGCTTGACAGCTAGTTTAGCATTAGACAACAATAGAATATTTCATTTCTGTAAGTTTAGTTATCTTGTTAAAATTCATATTTGCTTGTAAAATACTGAGAAAGGCTTTTAATCATTTGCTGTCAAAATGCCAGGCAGGTTTTTACATCAAGAATTGGTAAAGTCAAAAAATCTTTTAAAGTTTTTTTTTTTTAAAAAAGTAAGATATATTTTCATACTGGCTGAAAAAAATACCAATAAAACATATAGCTTTAAAAAGAGAGAGGAAAGAATGAAAGATAAAGATGGGGCTTGCAGATCTGTGGGGTTTCACTCCACGCAGCACCTGTGTGTGTTTGGTGTTGCTGAGGTTAAGAAAAGTAGATG
Organism: Myiotriccus ornatus; assembly: GCA_036023395.1. Classification (NCBI taxonomy): domain Eukaryota; kingdom Metazoa; phylum Chordata; class Aves; order Passeriformes; family Tyrannidae; genus Myiotriccus; species Myiotriccus ornatus. The sequence goes on along the minus strand of JAYRBT010000001.1, from coordinate 65,931,089 downwards.
CGGGGTGGGGGGGCTTCAAGCCGGAGAGAAGAGAAGAACCTGAAAGGAGGAGCTGCCTGAGATCAGGCCCCGTAGGAATCACATCAGAAAGAATGTAAGCAGGATGGAAAATGGGAACTACAATATGCTGCCAAGCATGAAAGAAGATGAAAAGTCTGGGGAAGCTGAAGGAGGAGGAGGAGGGAGTAAAGACAGTGAGTTGAAACATAGTCCCCTCTGTTGGCAAAACAATCTTCTCCACAGCATCTTCTCACAGCCCAGCTGTTTCTTCACTACTGCTCCACTGTGACTGCTCTAAGACCTGTATGGAAACAATAGAGAAACTATTTTGTGGTACCTTTATTCTTAATGATATGTTATCCATTTGTATTTGTAGGCCATCCATGCCCAGGAGCCTCTGGGCACATAACAAAATATAACCAAAACATAGTTTAGTTTTAAAAAAGGCAACATGGCCCAATTAATTCCCCAATTAATTAATTTATTCTACATAGCTTTGAGTTTTGGTCTAAGGATTTTATGTAGGACATTGAAAAAAAAAAAAAACAGTTCCACTGACAAGACAGGTAATTATTTTATTCAATGATTTTTCTCAATGCAAAGCTATTAATAGCTGGATCACTGGTGGGGGGCCAAATTCTGCCCTGAGGTAAACCCAGCACCATTTCATCAACTTCAAGGGAATTGCTGTTTTACTTGGTTCAGAAGTGGGCTGTTAATTTATAAGTGCCCAGTTATTCATAGAACTGAACTAAATTCTTTTTCTATTCTTTCTTTTTTTTTTTTTTTGTTTTTTTTTTTTTTGTTCTTCAAATGTAGAAGTTAGTTCTAAATCACAAAACCAAACCTGAAGTGTATGGGTATAGTTTCTCTTCCAAGGAAAAGAGGAGAAATGTTCTCACTCCTTGATCAGCATCTACAGGCCCCACCTGTGTCCACATAGTTCTCTTCCTGAAAAAACACATCCAGGGCCTGACAAGACCTCAAATACAGTTCACATTGTCTGAAAACAAATGACATCTGTAAGGTAAGAGGACAAAGAAAAGGCACACATATTCAAATATTTAATGTTTAATGTACAAGGCTGCACATCTTTTCTCCTCCTCCCATATCCAAAACTTCCTACACATTTGTTACAAATACATCACCAAGTATCACAAGAAAAGCTCCTGTGTGCTTTCATTAGCCTTTGGACACTAAAGAGGAAAGAGATTTAGGCTTTGGTATCACTGTGTCCATATGCTGTCAGCCTGGTGGTGACTCCTCATGCCTGTGAAGGGAGGGAAGAGGTGGGGAATGAACACTGATCTGCCTCTAGGAGTGGATTTCACACCCACATGCTTTCATGTGCTCTGCTATGTTTAAATATCTCATTATTACAGTCATATTATCTCTTTGCCATAACTTACTTCCCTGTTTTGAACATGGATCACTGACATACTTAGACTGACACTGATAACCGAATGCCAGGCTGAAAGGGAATTTGCCTCATGCGTGGCAGTAAAACTGATACACCTTGGTAGCATTCTTGAGCAAGTGGGCATTCACACTTTTCTGTTGCTTACAGAAACTTTGTGCCATGAGGTATTACCAGGTAACCCTGCCTTTCTGCATTACGAAATGCAACCCTTTTGTAGCACATTTTTTCACCTTGGCAGTAACAGACCTTTTTTTCATTGCTAACATCTTCCTTCCATTCTTTTCTGTCCTTCTGCATGTGTTCAGCTACAAATAGCAAAAATAGTCGACAACCCCCAAAATTCATAATGGAGTATAATACCACACTGAGAGGAAATGTGATTTAATAACTTGTTAGCTTGGGACTAGAAAAATTCATTTTCCAGCATTATTTTAGAGTGCTCAGGTGACCTTGAACAAATCCCTCTATCCCTCTCTCTGCCTAAATTCCCCATTTATATAACAGAGGCAACGATTTGTCTTTACTTGTCGCTGTAAGGATAAGTACAAAACCATTATAAAACACCAACTGAGACAAAGACAATATAGGAAATAGATATTTGCAAAAGAGCAACTTAAATTTCAAGTATATATATATACATACACATATACACACACACATATACATATTTCAAGTCCTTGCTCCCTTCCTTCTCATCTCCACAGTTTTAAAAACAGAAGAGTTAGGAAGTACATGAGTACTGGATGTTATCAGTAATTTTATTAAAAATGGCCATATATGAGTCAGGTTAAAATCAACATAAAAATTACTGAAGATGCTTTCTTCTTTGTTGCTTAAAACCCACTGTAGACAACATTTATCAAAACTGAAGAGAAGAATTTACTACCACTGATTAATTTACAAATATGAAAAAAAAACCTAAAGAGTGAAAATATGTTTTTTTAATACAAAAAGCCTATACTAATCATCAAAACTACAAATCTGTAGAATGCAAACTATTTTGAAAACAAAATAAGAGTTCCAAAACCTCATGAGCAGGGAGTCCAATTATTATTTAACTGTAAAAAAAGACAGGAGAATCCATGTTTGGCTCACTGGGGCTGAATACAGTCTGTAATTGTATTTTCTTACAGTTCATAACTGCATCCCTTTGGAGGAGTTACTATATTTCAGAACATTACCAGTGTGTAGTCCACCAAAAACTGTTTGAAAGCAGGGAAAAGCCACCCTTGGTGTAAATAATGCTGAATAATTATGAAGAGAAAAACTGTTGTGTAAGTGTAGAAATCTCAGATAAATTCACAGGGTGTGCCACAGTTACTATACAATGCTTCCAATCCAAATAATGAGTTGTCTTGTGTGGGGGATTGTGAGACCTGCTAGGATGCATTTGTTGCCAATTATTTTTATGGGAAAGATCACTGTGATATCAATGTATTGCACAGAATTTCTGTTGAACTCATCCTGGAACTTGTGTTGTGACATTCTAAAACTTCTTTGACACTTGTGGTATGGAATTTGATGTCCTTGAGCTTTCAAATTTAGATTTTTTAATATCCATGTTATGAAATATTTGTTGCACACCCAGTTAAACCAGTTCCTTAAGCATAAGGGAGTTAATACTGTGATTTTCAAGAAGGAATTCTACATGTTCCAAAAAAGATCTTGTGTCTGTACTACACAATTGTTTTACGAATGATACTGTCCACACTGAAATTGAAGATAATAATATTTTATTACCCCAGAGACTAATGGATATGATATTCTAGTGGTCGTACTGTTTACTAAAGCACAGGTAAATGCCCTGACTTGTTGCTAAGATGTCTGTAAGCAATTAGTTGAGATCTCAAATAAAAAGCTTTAGTATCACAATCCAGATTTTTTTAATTTCCTTTAACACTCCCTTCATTTGCACAATGTGAAGAATTGTATCTAAGAAAAGATATGTGTCTGGGCTGTCTGCCAACAGTTTTGGGTTCTTAACAGATTGTTTTTCCCTGTGGGGTCGACTCACTTTCTGCTTGAGATGTCCACTTTTATCTGTATTTCCTGAACAAGTCACTTACATGCCTAACTCCTATACATCTTGAGTGCTTAAAGAAAAGTGTTGGTAATGTTATCACTAATTGTTATCACCAGTTATCAACCATCCTTAAATATAAAGTCAAACACTTTGAAATAATTCTCTAAATGCTGTTCTCAAAATACCATTTGTTGCTGCAATTGCTTGTCAATCACTGCCCAGTCTCACACCTCATCAATGAGCACAGCAATTCGAGACATCAATGAGGCTCATAAGATCGTGGGCTGGCTTCTTATTTTGGTGAATCTCCCAGTAATTTTTCATACAGGAATTTAGACATGGGTCTGTTCAGGCTCTCCTGTCTGAGCAGTTCCCTGCTACCCTACAGGTGATCAGACAACTGAGCTGTAGCAAACATGATCATAGTGCACTCAACTGTCCTTAGCCTCAGGATTCAGTGATCATATAATGTCCACATGTAAGACAAGCATGATGCAGTTTAAAGTATGTCACTGGGAGACATATCGACAGATGATCTTGGCGTTTTTTGTTCTTGACTGAACTTGGGGGGGGGGCGGGGAGGGCGGTGTTTTAGCACCTAAAAAAATTGCACGTCTTTCCGAAACTGCTCTTCAGTACAGTTTTAGAAAGTAGAAGTGCAACTGGTAGACAGACTACTCTGTAGGATCTGTTTATAATATGAGAGGAAAGATTTCCTAATGGCAGCTGCAGAGGATGTGGTCTTCTGCACTTTCTGCGTCACATCTGCTGGCTTTGTGTAGACAATCTATAATTTAAGACATCTAAGATTTCTCCGGCCCAGTATGCTTATGCCCCTGGATAGGCACTGCAATGTCATCTGTAGAAGAGACTGTTCTCAAACCTGAGATTTCTACACATAAAGTGCTATAGCTGGAGAGGGTCTAAACATATGGACACGAAATTGTGGTAAGAATATTCATCAGCTTTTTCTGTATGCACTGCAAAATTTATCTGTGTTTATGAATTTGAACACCTGGTGGATTTTTTTTGCCCCAACTGACAGTTGTAAGGACAAGACTCAGAAGTCAAAAGGAGTACCAATTAGAAATAAAATTATTTGGGAATAAAGGTATCTGTCTATAAATCTTTGTTTCTAGTTTGGAGAAGCATTGATGAAAATATTTTAAAACTGTTGAATATTTTTTTAATATATTGAATAATTTGGAATATATTGAATATATTGAATAATAGAATATTATTGAATATATACTAATAATGTAATGCAAATTTTCTGGATCAAACAGTAAGTTACATAGTGTTCCCTTAAACATACTATCTAACATAATACCCAATAGACCAGGAACTGGATGAAGTTCACAACGGTGACTTCTCTTAAGAGAGAAATATATTGTCAGTGCAAACATATGGATTTAGAACCTGAAGAACAAGTTTTCATTTCTTTCATTTGTGGATAACAACAAAAGAAGTAGTTCATCTTTAATTTCTGAAAGATGAGAAACAAACTATGACAACCACTCACATATATAAATAGAACATCAATGATAAATTATAAAACAGATAATTTTCCTTAGTGAAAAATGAACAACAAATGTTGAAAAAAAAATTTTGTTTATGTTGATAGAAAACTTAAGGGCATACCAAACTAAGTTTCCTTGTTTGAACGGCAGAAAATGAATGACAGTTTCAGCTTCCAAACTGATAATGAGTTCTGGTTCAATCTGCAGTGTACCGTGCCAGTGAAATTCAAGAAACATGTAACATATTGAATATTCTAGTGATCCTTCTCAACTTCTAATTGGACTGGAAGTCTATTTGCTTCTAGATATGGTAAGTCTATTCTTTTAAAAGTATAAGTTTACTGGAATATTCAAACATGTATTGCATCATTTACTTTGAAGCTTGCATGATACTTTATATGAAGAAAGCACATATGTGTCAGCAAGGCTGTAAGGTTATGTATACTTCTGGTGTGTATACCTCACATATTTTCATGTTTGGGGCACACATGCCAACTATGTTTAAGGAATTTGTACTTCAATAATATTTTTCTTCGCAGGCCTTCAGGTTATGTTTTGGTTAAGCAGCAGTTAGCACATTACTTTTCAGCAGTACAATTTTAGTTTGTGATGCTTGCCTTGGTTTTGTCTCTTTACACAGTGTGGTGGTGCTCTAAGCAAAATAACCTGATGCTATGCAGCCTACATTCAGAAAGTGTGTATCCATATCAATTCCAAGATAAAGCTTTGCTCAGTGAAGGAGACAGTTTCCGTAATGCATACATACATATACATGAATAATGTATTTCTGTGCTTAACTTGCTATCTCTGCACATTCCCATTTAGTCGTGTTTGAAGAAACAGGACCCAAAGAAACCTTTGTCTCTCACGAAGGACAGTTGTTTCAGAAGGGGAAGGAGAGTCATGCAAATTTTTTCATCACCTAGTGAACATTCCCACAGTCCCTCACCATTTTTTGTCATTTCTTTTACATTTCCCACCAAGGCTTCTGACTTCCACTGCAGTGCCCCAGTATTTGAGTATGTCTGGAACCTGTAGGAGCTTGGTGTTGCATAAAACTTTCACATTCCATAATGTCTTACAGACACTGCAAAGCTTTTTGAGCTGATACTGGTGGCAGGTCATAAAATCTCATTGATCACTGACAAAATGCCCAATATCTTCAGCAGAAGGATTGAAGCAATATTTTAAAGTTCTTTACTTTTTCCTCTTTCCTCTCCACTTCCTTTTTGTCAACAGTGGCATTTATTTTTCATTTTTATTATCTGATGCTAACTAGAAAAACTAACAAAAGAGAAACTTATTTCTCTATTCTTTTAAGGGCTGACCATTTTATTAAGAGGTTCCTAAACTGTGTGGAAGATAACTTCCTGACAAAGTTGGTGACTGACCCAACTAGGGAAGGTGCCCCCCTGGACCTGGTGTTTGTGAACAGACAAGGACTGGTGAGTGACATGATAGGCAGAGGCCACATTGTGCACAGAAATCACAGAATGATAGACATTCTTGGAGAAGTAAGGAGGGCAATCAGCAGAACTGCCACTTCCAGAGAGTAGACTTTGGCCTGTTTAGGTTGACAGAGTCCCCTGGGAGGAAAAAGAAAGACTCCCTTGTCTCTGAAAGACAAAGGAGTCCAGGAAAGCTGGACATTCTTCAAGAACAAAATCTTAAAATTGTAGGAGCAGGCCATCCCCATGTGCCAAAAGATGAGCTGGTGGGCAGGAAGACTGGCCTGGATGAACAGAGAGCTTTGTCTGGAACTCAGGCTAAAAAAGAAGAATTTATAACCTTTGGATGAAGGAGCAGGTCACTCAGGAAGACTACAAGGATGTTTTGAAGTTATGCAGGAAGAAAATTAGAAGGTCCAAAGCCCAACTAGAACTGACATAAAAGACAATTAAAAAATGCTTCTATAAATAAGTGGGCTTCTATAAGTAAGGGCTAAGGAAAAATCTTCATCCTTTATTGGATGCAGGAAGAAAAATAGTGACGTAGGGTGATGAAAAGGCTGAGGTATTCAATGTCTTCTTTGCCTCAATCTTTAACAGTCAGAGCAGTTGCTCTTTGGGTTCCCATCCTACTGAGCTGGAAGACAAGGATGGGGAGTAGAATGAAGCTGCTGTAATCCAACGGAAAATTGTCAGCAACCTGCTACACCAATGAAGCTGCCGTAATCCAAGGGAAAATGGTCAGCAACCTGCTACACCACTTAGACACACACAAGTCTATGAGGCCAGATGAGATCCATCCAAGGGTAGTGGCATAAGTGCTCACCAAGCCACTTTCCATCATTTATCAGGAGTCCTGCCTAACTAGGGAGGTCCCAGTTTACAGCAAGGTAGCAATTGTGATGCCCATCTCCAAGAATGGCCTGAAGGAGGACCCAGGGAATGACAGACCAGTCTGACCTTGCTGCCGGGGAAGGTGACGCAGCAGATCATCTTGGATGCCATCACACGGCGTGTACAGAACAACCAATAGATCATATCCAGCCAGCATGGGCTCATGAAAGGCAGATCCTGCCTGACCAACCTGTTCTTCTGCCACGGTCATGTGAACTGCTTAGTGGATGAGGGAAAGGCTGTGGATATTGAGTACCTAGACTTTACTAAAGACTTTGACACCATTTCTCAAAACATTTTCAGCATGACTGCTCATAGCTTGGATGGGTGTAATTGTTCACTGGGTAAACAAATGGCTGGATGGCCAGCCCCAGAGAGTGGTGATGAACGGAGTCACATCCAGCTGTTGGCTGCTCACAAGTGGGGTTATCTAGGGCTCCGTATTAGGGTGAATATCGATGGCTTCAACAAGGGGATCGAGTGCACCTTCAGTCAGTTTGCTGATGACATCGAGCTGGGCAGGAATGTTGATCTGCTCGACAGTAGGAAAGGCTCTACAGAGGGATATGAACAGGCTGGATCAATTGTCTGAGGCCAACTGTATGGGATTCAAAGTGCCAGGTCCTGCATTTGGGTCACAACAACACTATGCATGGCTACAGGCTTGGAGATTAGTGTTAGAAAAGGACCTAGAGGTGACAGTTGACAAACACTGAACATGAGCTGTGAGAAATGTCTTCTCAGAGGAGATCTTACCACTCTTTACAACTGCCTGATAGGAGGTTGTAGCAAGTTGGGGGTCAGTCGCTTCTGCCAAGTAACAAATGATAGGACAAGAGGACATGGCCTCAAGTTGCCAAGAGAGCTTTAGATTGGATATTAGTAGAAATTTCTTCATGAAAAGGGTGGTCAAGCATTGGAACAGGCTGCCCAGGGAAGTGGTGTAGTCCCCATCCCTGGAGGTATTTAAAAAACATGTAGATGTGGCACTTACATGGCTAAGGAGTGAACTCAGCAGTGCTGGGTTAACAGTTGGACTTGATGATCTTACAGGTCTCTACAAAGCTAAATGATTCTGTGATTATTTATAAACTTTATCTGTGAATAAAATGAATTTTGCCTGGTACTAAGTGGCCTACATCCTTGCAGTTCTGTCTTAAATAAAGCAGACCTCGAAAACCCATGGGCATTTAAATACCCAATACTTTAAGCACAGGCTGAACTGAAATGTAGCTTTTAAGTCCACACAGTCTTTCAACTGCACCTCTTTTTCTGAAAGGAATTCAGCTGCTGGTAGCTAGCTTACCACTATCAGTTTGTGCCATTTCTCTCCTTCCAGCCCAGATCTACTTTTCTTGCCTTAAAAATATGACATAAACAGAGAAACTCCCTTAGATTACAATGGTTCATGCCACCAAATACTTTAAAATTATCTAAATCAATCAATTTAAGTTTTATCTGTGATGGTTACTCACCCAAAAGTGGTTCCTACTGAGGTCAAATGCCTTGGTTACATTAGCATTGTCCTGAGTGCAGTTTGGAGGTGGATTCCCCAGCTATTCCACTTACTGTGCTTGGGTCCATTTACATCACTGAGTGATTTGAACAAGACAAATTTCTTTTCAGATTAAGTCCAGACCAAAGGAGGGAATCCTAAACTTCAAAGAGGGGAGGAGGGATTTAAAGCTTCCAGCCAAACTAGCTCTGATCTACACATCCACTCCCCCAGTGTCAAACCTCTGGTTAAAACAGACACAGTCAAAAGGAGTTTTGATGTGTTCCATCTGATGACAGTCTTATACCCGTGAAGCCAAACAAATGTTCATTTTACAAAATTAGAATAGATTTTAAAGTTAAATCATTAGCTACATGAAATAAATTTTTTGTACTTCTTAAAAAAGAACAGAACTTCTTGAAAACACAAATGCTGCTTTGAGAGGGCCACTAATTTCTGCACTATGTAAATGGGACATCCTCTCACTTATTCAACTTCTTTAGGTAGTAATTGTACATTTTATGTACATACATGTGTTCTTCCAAATGATAGGGGAAATTTTCACTTGATCCAATTTTTATTATTTTCTGGTTGATAGGTATTAATTTCTTTCCTTCATCAGACTGCCTTCAGCTTACTGTCATGCAGAGTCACCCACATGCATCTCTGTAGT
>JAYRBT010000001.1:65896268-65921516 GCA_036023395.1 Myiotriccus ornatus | reverse complement strand
TGGGCATTTAAATACCCAATACTTTAAGCACAGGCTGAACTGAAATGTAGCTTTTAAGTCCACACAGTCTTTCAACTTATAAAATAATAAAAATTGGATCAAGTGAAAATTTCCCCTATCATTTGGAAGAACACATACATGTGTTTTATTATTTTCTGGTTGATAGGTATTAATTTCTTTCCTTCATCAGACTGCCTTCGGCTTACTGTCATGCAGAGTCACCCACATGCACCTCTGTAGTAGCTGTTGCTTTTTTTTTCATGCTCACATATAGCATGCATCCACTTACAGCACAGAAAATGCAGTGCTTTAAAGATCCTCAGAGTGGAGCTCATCCACAGCCTACCAGAAATCTAGGATCAGGAACTAACACCTTGGTGCAAGGTCACTCCAGCTCCCTCCCTCTGTTTTTCTCTCTCTGTTTTATTCCAATGGGAATTCAACAATACAATCTTGAGTGGAGTCTTCAGACTATACCATTAGCTTATTGAGTAACTGCACCTGCTTTTAAATTTTAATGATGCATTTTTAATATGATAAATGTATTATACTTCAATGGGTTTATATGCAGGTCGAATAAACTATGAGTTTTGTTACTCTTCAAATATTACTTTCCAAAGAACATCCTTGTAATTGTATAGCTCATGTAGTTGCACATGTTCCTGGTAGTCTTAAAATGACTGTGGTTCTGTATCAGTGAACACAAGCTACTTTTGACTGCAAATGGAAGTTAATTTTTTCGTTAACTTGTGAGCCATATCACCTAGAGTTAGGCTTATAAAGTGTTTAAACTATATGGCTGCTAGGGAGGAAGAGGAGTTTTTTCCTGTTGGCTGGTTACAACAGGATTCAGTAAAAAAAAATGCTTCCAACATTTTGTTTGAACTGAGTTGCTGGAATGTGTTTGTGATATTCATAAGGTTCTCTTGTACTAGCCAGATACCAAAGGAAGGGTTTGAAAAATATCATAAATAGTAGTTACTGATTTTATAGAGAGAAGTGGGTGGCTATAATGAATGATGAGAATTTTACCTTTTAATGTAACTAACTAAGGTACTGGATCACCAAAAGACTGAGGTGCAAGATACAAATGTAGGAGTTTGCTCAGGAAATCTATATGTATAAAAGAAAACAGATGTATGTTGTTTGTTTTATTTTGTTATTTCAAATAAAGAGTATTTGACTTAAGAAATATTTCCAAATAATAGTTGCTAAATGGCTTGCTTGTGTAATACAGAACAAATGCACTTTATCACAATTTTCTCCACCCTCCTTTGTCAGATTCATTAGTGGTGACCTAGAATACTTCTTCATGGTTCGAATTAGTTATTTGTACTTTATGCTGATTCTCAATTGTTGATTCTCTTTTAAGAGTTTTAATAAATGTGCCACAGGGGTAAAAGTGCTTACTTCTGGACATTTATTTTCAAGGAATTAAACTGAGACCAGAAGCTCGATCTTGTTTTAGTGTAATGAGTTCCAGTTGTTGTGTTTTGGTATGTTTTAATAAGATTAATTACCTTTTGCCCTGGCTGATTCTTTCCTTCATTCCAGTGGCTAACAAAGAATGGATAGTCACTGAATTACCTGAGCAAGAAATAATATCTAGTGTAGAAATATTAACCAGCTGGCAAAGAACTAATGTTACTGGTTTACACCAGCCTCCAGGTACAAATGGAGTCAAACATCTGTCACACTGCAGCAATTTTCATCTGGCTAATGGGCTGTTGGCTCTATATGCCAACTAGTGTAACCACGACTTACTTTAAAGTATTTCAGACCACAGCAAGATGATTTTCAGATTAAAGGGCTTTAACCAGGTATTAGTTGTTGCCCTTTCACTGTTTTCTATCAGTAAAGGATACAATAGATACTTTGACCTTGGTAGGATTCCTTTCCCCTCCTTTCCTTAGAACAGATATAAGATCCCTGCAGAAAACATCTTAACTCATGAATTTCTCCAGTGTTTGAACATTTGGCAGTAGTTGCATTTAACTTCTCTTTAAAGTCTACAAGATTAATCATCTCCCAAGTCAAAGCATAAAAGTGACTACAGATGCAACTCCTTTGGTTACCATCAGGCTCTTCATAAGTACATGGTCATACTCTATTGAATGATGGTGGACAGCAAAATCGCACTCAGGGAGACTGATTCACTCCAAGCACTTTGGTCATACCTTGGCCCTCATTCCTCTCTCTGTAAATTGTGTTTTCCTACTTAGGCTTAGAGGGTTAACCCTAAGTCTTTGAGCTGTACACACAAGTTCCACCAAAAATTACAAATTTCTCTTAGTTGTAGCTTCATTCTGAATCACAGCATGAGCAATTTGCAGCAGCAGCTGGTCCAGTGTGTCTCTAATATTGGATTCATTCCCGTCATAAAACGCTAATGGAAATTATGAAGAACATGTATAGATCAGAAGTGTGGGTCTGGCTTGTTCCTGAGAGCTACTTGGTAAAATTTTTCATTATGAACAAATAAAACAGATTTCACAAACCACGATTTGCGGTTCAAGTCACCTTCTTGCAGGGTTTGGAATAAATTGATTTGGGGCAATGGAATCTGTGAGATTAACTCAAATATTCTTCCTTCTAAAGTTTGGATACAATATCTGTCTGTTTTCCTCCAGCAGCCTTTATATTTTCACACTACTAATGAATGAGTGCTTAATTGCTACAGTGAATCTGTCTGGGGTTACTTCCCAGCAGAGTCTCTTGCCAAGGCCAGCTGGAATTCTGCTTGTATTCTGCAGCTGATTAGTGGAAGCTGCTAGTGTTAAACATAAATAAATAAGAGATCCACACACCAAAAAAAGCATGGAGTTCAAGAAATGTGTAGAGCTCCCCCGAAGTCAAATAAATCCCTTCAAATTAGAAAAGTTGACAATGGATCAATACATAACTCCTGGCACATCTATTAGAAATAATCACCTGTGATCAACCTAACTGGTTACTGAGTGCCACTGCTTCCCCCAGAAATGCAACTAAAGTAACTTTTCTCTGACTTTAAGGAGTCAGACTGGGTTTTTTTTTTCCCACCAGTCTTGAAGTGCCACTTTAGAGTAATACAGATACCTGTATTCCTTTCTGTTTCACAGAAACCAAAACTGTTCAGACTGCTTTCTCCCCACAGGGTTGTTTTGGGGTTTTTTTGTGTCTTAAATATTTAAAGCTTGAACATTCATTTTGATGTGGCTACAAGACACTTAGCTAAAACACTAACATTGCATACCTCAGTTCTCCACTAGATTCAGTTCCATTATTTCTATTGCATTACATAAGCCCTGGATATCCTTGGGCTTTGTGTGGTGTGAGTCATCTACTTGCTAAGATACTCTGTTAGAAGTTCAGTAGAAAAATGTGGGGGCCTTTTTGTTTTAAAATTAGGCACGCCTTTTAAAGGTTAGCTACATCAAGGAAGAGATTAATAGAAAGTGCTCTTGAAAGCACCTTCTGTACGTGAACTAGAGGTGTACATCACATACACCACAATTTTAAAGATAACAGCTACATGTGAGAGCTGACTGATTAAGTTGTTGGCAGATTTCAGTGTAAGTATTTGACTGAGCAAAGAAGATATGACGTATCAATATGAGAGCTGATTTATCCCTGACCTGCACAAGTAGACTGCAGAAGGGCCTACCTGTAATCTTTGAGTTATGTTAGTACAACACCAATGCTTTCACCTAGAGAAATTCTCTGCTAGGAGATATAAACTATAACAAGTGTCAACGGAGTGTATCTATCTACCGATTTTAAGGCCAAGTGGATGAAAGGAACAGCTTTGATTTCAAGGAAAGAAGTTGCCTTAATGTTTGAATGTGGCCATTATGGAACTATTTCTCAAGCCTCTTTTCTGGCAGGAAGTGTCCTATTGTTTTCTCTATTATAAGCAAAATGTCTTTTTCATTTTTCCCCAAATTAAAAATGATGGTTCATTCCACAGGCTGCTACTTCCCGTGTAGATATCTAACAGGTGACATTTACAGAAATATTCCAAAAACTGCAGTCCCTGGTTTCCTGGTTTCTCAGCTGGTTAATCTATTCCTAAATTTTATTTGAAAATATTTTTTCTGGATAGTTTGATAGCCCTCCCAGGGCGATGGGGATCCTCTGAGCTCCTGGCCTTTCTCTACCACACAGACCATTCAAATCCTGGGATGGACAGTGGGAGATGCATCTGTAATCCTGAAGAAGAAAGGCCAGGAGGGATCCTTTGACAAGTCTTGCAGATTGCCTGACATCCCCTCTGCGAGTTCCTCCCAGACAGACTGGTGTGCCTGTACTACATAACACTGATGTACGGGTGTGTCTCAGCAGAAAGTGTCCAAAATTATGCTAAATCTTCATTATGACTCTCTACAGTGGTATTTTAACTGGAAAAAAAAAAAAAAAAAAAAAAAAGGGGGTTTGAAATGAGATCCTGTCTCATCTTTTGTGAGGTAAGACCAGTTGGACTGGTGTTGGAGGACTACATAAAATGGAAGGATCTGGTCCTGGTCCAGATTTGTGCATTCTGCCTTTCAGAACAGTCGCTGTTGTCTTTCTTCAGACAGTGCCTATGCTTCCTCTACAAGAGCTAGTGAAGCTGTGCAGAGCCATGGCAGGGTATGAGTTAGAAGTTAAACTGAATGGTGTGTATATGGTGATATACTGTTCAAACTGTTTTCCTTCTCATCTTTTATTTTGCAATATACATATTCCCTTCAGTCTGTGACTCTGAGGAAGCCCAGATATTGCAGTCTGTGAACTGCATGCTCCATGCCTTTAAGATCAATGGATGCAGGTAAAAAGTCTGTAAGGCACATTATTTTTGGAAACAGCATGTTTTAATGCCTGTGCACCAATATTTTTATCAGAATTTTTCATTCATATGATATTTGGAAAATATGGACATTTGGTGGTCTTTAAGCTGAAATTTAAAAAATAGAAGCTCTGTTTTCCAACAAATATTGAAGGTATAGGGGAGATTTCCCATTTTTCTGTGTTTATTAAGAGATCATATTTTTTGAGTATAGATTTTGAAATATAAATGATAAGACTATAGGGCTCAATTTTTTAATTTACATTTTTACAAAGCACTTAGTTGTAAGAATGACCACATTTACTCAGTGGCTTTCTGGGGGACACAGAGGTTGCAGAGTTGCATTGTTGCTTTACATAACTACTTACTTTTATAAGCTCTCAAATTTTCCAGAAAGAGTAACATTTTAAGCTATTGTATTAACAATTTTCCTATTACATTCATAAAAAGATATTTAAAAATTATATTATTTGAGTTGCTTACTATAAGCATATCTGCTCATATGGTTATGATCAAATTTTACTGTAATTTAAACTGGAATTAACAATGAACAATTTCAGATGAGACTAATTCATGTGTAAATTTAGCAACTTAAACCACCAGGTGCTTGAAAAAGTCATCTATCTTGCTTTAGTGGTTTTGATGCTACTGGTGAGGTTCTTCTCCACCTTCTTTTGTTAGTAACCTCACCTATAGTTACAGTGAAAATGATAGGTGTCTTTGAAGAGTGATTCATTCCAGCCTAAGATGAGTGTCTAAAACAGATTGGATGAATTATCCTCTAGTAGTGTCTAGCTCTTCACAGACTAATGAAGAGATAGGTAGCTCTCAACTTTTGATCTGGGTAAGGCAAATAGAAAACCCAAGATTATTGCCAGCAGAATTGCTGACAGGAGGATTCATACTGCTTTTGGAAAATCTGTGAGATCCACAAGCTGAAAGAAGTTTAAAATTGTAAATGGAGTCTGGATGACACACTAAGACTGAGCTCCTGCATTTGAAGTTCTGAATATAGTGGGAAATACTGATTTATACCCAATTGCTATACCTTGTTGCTTCTCTGTGAAAAATTAAGGATGGACTTTTGGGAAAAGTAAAATATTGAGAACACATTGTAAGCTTTTTACTGAAAATAAATGGGATACTGGGGAGATCTTCACTTGTTATACTAGTAAATGGTCTATAAGTCACTTAGATCTTACTGGGACTTCTGCCAGTACAATACATCATTCTTTTTAATTAAAATACTAGTACTACTCAAAAGCACTAAAACCCATCAAAAATTTCAGAAATCTTATCCTTGTTAATGTGAAATGGTACTTGGCCTGAATCAGAGATGTGATTTTATCCATGTTATCATCCCAATAAGAAAAGATAAAGTTGCATAAGGCATAAGTGTATACATGTGTATTTAAATATATGAGTATATGATTTATTGAAGATGTATTTAAAACCACCATGCTACCATATTTAAGCAGATTCTTCAATTTTTAAGAATGAACTATGCAATATTTTTTCCCATAAGCTCACTCCTTAAACAATTTATAAAGCAGTTGTCTCATGAACTGTGTTCTGATAAGTTTGTTTAGACACAACAGTTTTCATAACTGTCACTGCACATTGAGTTTCTTATATTTGCTTTGGACAGCAAACTGCCAACTACCTGCAAACGCTAGCAACTTCATACAATTTGTTTTGGCAAAAGGTCACCATGCAGAAAATTTTCTGTAAGATGTGGCAAGTCAGATTTCATACATACTATCCTCACTGGTGCTAAGGCTCGAGATTGTTGTTTCTATAATACTCATCAAAGCTAGAGCAGCAAAGAAAGAAATGCTAGTCAGGTTGCTCTACTCTTTCACTGTTAAAGTTTACTGCACTGTTTAATTTCTGATCATGTTAAAGTCCTATATATCTCTTACAGTTAAATTAGGTCTGATCGTAGGAAGAGAACATTAAGTTAGATTTCATTCTCAGTTCCATTCGGAACAATTCCACCAACTACAGTCAATATATTTACTTTTATGTAAATGATTCAGATTCATATTCTTATCATTTGGGTTTATTTTTGGAAGGAAAATTAACAGTCCACATTGACAACCCATAACCTTTCTTTTATCTGTGCATCACTGCAGAAGTAAGTGCTGTTTTCTATTCTCTGTTGTTATGGCAGCATGTTTTTCAAGATATCATATTAATCTGTCTCCTACAGATTCTACTGGTTTTTCCTAGAAAAAGCCTTGTAGATAGATATGAGGTCTATGTCCAATTTGAGGTGCATCATATGCTTTGAACTGCATGCAAAAGCATCCAGATGCTGATACTGACATTTTCTTATTTTCTTGTTCTTCTTCTAATTTTTGTTCCCCAATACCTTTACCAGCAATTTTTGAGTCAGAGTTCTGTGCGGGCCAAAATGCTCTACCCACAAAAACCACAAAAATGCATTTGGCAGTCTTGCCCCCATATTTAAATGTGGATCTAAAGTAGATTTTAGACCTTTCAGTGAATGCTTTACTGTGCAGAGAATCAGAAAAAGACACCAGGAACCAACCATATGTGAGTCCAAAATACACTGTAATCCATGGAGCAGAACTTACCTGGCAATATGGAAAATGATGTTAGCTTACAACAAAATTATGAACCACTTATACGCAAGAGCAGCAAGGCCCTGAGGTTTGCCGGTTCAGAAGGAATCAAGAAATCCTCCATATGCACATATTTTAAGGAAGTGCATTGATTAGATCATTGTTCTGACACTGACACTGAAGACATTTATAATCGTGAGTTACTTAATGTATAAATGGCATGCTGCCATTAATGACTACATTCATAAACATGCTTTTTTCCCCCTTTTTTTTTCTTTTTTTTGTGTTCATCTTTCTATTTCAGTTACCGAACCATTTACAACACCAAAGAAGCATAGAACTGGAAGGCAGAGAACAGTAGCCTCAGACCTCCTGGTTAGGGCTCTTTCTGGGAAAGTGGGTGGTAAAACTTTGAGCTGAGCTTGTTAAATGTTAATCAAGTTACCCTTTTGTTTTTGTGTAACAGGCTTATGCTCCTACACCCATTCACAGATGCCCGTTCCCAGTCCCACTCAAGACTTCTTTCCCCTCAAAGCCAGCAGATTCAACATGTCATTTGGCTGAGGAAGCAAAATACTTGTGAAGGAGTCATAGTACAGCGAAAAGAATTAAGTGGAAATAGAAGGAGAAGGTGTTTTGGCTAATGATAAAATAAATGTTTCTATAAGTAGCAGACCCACCTCAGACATTTTGTCACTCCTACAACTTTCTGTTCTTTTCTTTGTTTAGTCAGGTTTCAATCTACTACTTAGGCCAACAGATGAACTGTTCAAGTGATAGTTCTCTGACTAAGAAATCTTCTAGGGAGAAGGTTAGAAGAATGTATTTTTTCTTGATTTCTTTGATGGCCAGTTGTGCTTACAAGGCAAAATGACAATCCTGACATCATTACTGTGAACCTCCTCAAAGTGAAGCAGTGAGTGAGCTAAGACTCCTTGGTGAATCCTCTAGTCATTAAACTGTAAGATGAAATCTCATTTGCTACCAATAGCACCAAGAAATAAAAGGGGGTCTTGTCCATAATTCCTTGGAAAAAAAGGACACTGACACTGATTTTCTGAGGCACATTCTGACTTTACATTCCCAGTGAACACAAATGAGATTCCCAGAGGACATAAATACTTTTCTGGAGGTCTATATGATGTACATACTCCCCGATAGTCATGTTGATAGCTATTATTTTGAGTTAGACTGTTAAGATTAAATGATTTGCTCATGGACAGTAACTGTGCTAGAAAAATAAGAATGTAGATTAGAAGTAATTGTCTTCCTTGTTCTTCTAGTCATTGCATTCCAGAACGAAATATCAAAGTAAACCTTAGAAGTCAAATCCCAGTAGTCCTGGGAGTTATGGCTGTGCTGTAAAAGCAACAGAGATGGAACAAACACAGGCTTTCATGAAAGTCTAGGGTGAAGGCTGTATAGCTGGCTCATTTTGTTTCTTGCACTTTTTTTTTTTTTTTTTTTACTTTATGTTTCTATGTCCTTCAAAGGAGCATGTTTTATTGACTATGTGTTAGGAGTCAGAACAGTGTGTTCAGTTTCTTGTGGACTTGCTCTTCAGAGAAGCAACTTATAGTCTTCCACATACTACTCATAAGATGGGTTACCAGTGTTTATTTAAAGCAACAGATAAAGCTAAGCTAAGCTGCAAAGTGCGTTGATATTCTCGACTAAAAGGTGCTGCACAAAATGCAAATTATTACTGTTTCTCTTCTCTTCATCCTGACACCTCTTGGCTCCAATTTTACCACAGTATGCTCTTCTGTCTCTCCTTACAATTGTGTTGTAGTGTTCTCCTTGCTCCCTCCTATCACCTCATCTTTCCTTCCACATCAAGAAACCTTTCTCAGTAATAGTTCTGGCATTTGGGCATAAGGAGTGTGCCCCACTCAGAAACACAATAATATTATATCACTCTGAAATGTGGTTATCTTGGTTCAGCTCTGGATGTCATTTACAACAGTTCAATAGAATATTCAGTAGAATAGTTGATGATAGGTCTGATTCTTTTCACTTGTGTCAGACTTACTGCCATGTAACTCTATTGCCTCCAACAGCATTCCGCTGATTTTAAATGAGTAGTAATGGAATAAATATAGAGGAGATTTTTTTAAGCATCCATAGCAGATCAAGTGTACCACATCAGTGGACTGCATATTTTTGTCATTATCAATCAAAACAGTGAGGCCTCTGTGGCACTCTACAGCCTCCAAAGGCCTATATAAAACACATAAGCAATACAGATAAATCAATGAAGATATTAATTTACCAAATTGGGCAAAGAGAATTTGCCAGTTTTGGAATGTACTGTGAAACCCTATCTACTGCCAAAGCATTTCCATTTTTACAAATAAGGGCACTGCTATTACAACATACTTCCCGTGACTTTTTTCCATGGGGAGTAGCTTAGAAGCATAGGGGAGCAAAAAAATTCCTGACATAGAGGCACTAACCTGAGCAGGAATAGTGATCCAGATAAGAGGATTCTTGGTAGGTTTGCATCAAATTATTTCCAACAGCATTTACTATTTACATAACACTACTGAAGTATTTTTAGATGCTCTGTCTAAATAAATTTGTCACTATGATCTCAGTGAAATCACTTTTTTTTCCTTCCAAAGAAATTTGCTAAGTTTTCTAATTCTCAGAGATAGAAATAAAGAGTCCTAAAACTATTAATTACTAAAGAGAAAAAAGAGGCAACCTAAGAAATCAGAATGTAAGTAATTTCTTTAATCAAAATATTCAAAGCCACCTTTTGTTTTTTAATGAAGGACTCCTCCTTGAAACAGTGATAATCAATGTGGACTTGGGCTAGAGAGGTCACACTGAACTAACTCACAAAATTTTTTTTAGATATTACTGTCATGACAGATAAGAGAAATTCAGTGCATGTACTATACTTAGATTTAAAAAAGGCAGCTGACAAGATTCTATACCAGAGATAAATTTCTTAGCTACAGTCATGAAATGACAAGAGTAATAGGGTAATGGACAAAACACTGGCATAATAGCAGAACACAAAAAGATACCTGGATATAGATGTTTCATCCTATTAAAGAAGAAAAAAATTGGATTAAATATATAGAATAAGAACAAATTTGAAGACTAGTCCTCTAGATCTCCCAGATTGGATGGTGCATGATTACAAAAGGGAAACCAAACATTGAATGAATCAATTTTTGTGCTTACTCTACTTCTCAGAGGGCGGGAGGTGTGTAGACCTGTCAAGGATGGTCACACCGATTGAATTTAGATCTGTTGTGCCTGCATTATTGGACCAAGGCAGCACTTATGATGAGAGATAAAGTTATTTTAACAAAGACAAACATGTCTTCTAAGCTGTCAGTGATTTTAATGTCTGGCAAACAATGACTAACAGAGGGTGCTTCCAGCTCCCCCAGTACATCACAGAGAAATGATAGGCATCAGAGTTCTTCTTGGGAGCAAGGAATGAGGAATAAGTGTGTCTGAGTCAAAGGAAAGCTGAGCCACCAAAGCCACAAAGCAAGCAATATGTTTGGAAGCAAATGAGATGCAAACTCTGTGTGGTTTCTGGAGCATAGAGCAGGGGGAAAGAAAATCCGTAGCATGGATGAAATATTGTTCGACTCCCTTCCTCCAAACGCTACTCTGCAAAGCTTTTCCACTTGGTGTTTGTACAGGGTGTGCTTTTATACTGTGTGACAAGTATTTTCCTCTAAGACATAAGAAAACTCTTGAAACCAAGCATAAATACAAAGATGTAATGTATATTAGTATTAAATGTGAATTAATATGGTATTACACCAGTGCTTCACCAATAAAAAGAATTGCATTAAACTGGTAGGAAAGTAAGGAAATGGTTGTATGTGGGACAGTGATGGAGAAAGAGGAAGGAGCACCCATGAGTTCAAGGAATAGGTTCGTATGTCTGTTTGTGAAGGAAAAAGTACTGAGGGAAAAAACCCACAGGGCAGATGTATTGGTCTGGGTAAGACTGTGTGGTGTTATTAACTAGTCCTAGGTGGTAGAGGTTCTGAAAACATTTAAGTAAAAGCATTCTAGGAGTACCGTGAAATTTAAACAGGATAATTATTATAAAAATGGTACTCTCAAAGCTTACTCCATTTTTTATTAAATCTGAGAGTTATACTGATGTAACACTAAGAATGACATTTTAACTGAAATATTTAAACCAAAGGTTTCTTCAGAAACCCTCACACTGTTCCCATGAGTATATGGATAACAATAGATTCTTTCATTATGTACTGAATTTTTGCATCAGACACTGAATAATAATTATTTTCTACTGTAGCATCACCCCAGCCTACCTGGAGTTTCACAACACTGCAGCAGAAAGCTGCTTTCTGAATAGGCAGCTCCTCAAAGAGGCAGTGATCTACCAGATGCTAAGAGGATACACAGAAACATGAGGGAGGGCTTAAGCCAGTATATAGGAGAGAAACCAGATGTGTGAGAAACATTATACAGGCACTGTCAAAAATGAGAAAAGAAATAGCTTGGAGAAGCAGATGGGTGGACAAGGTGACAATAATATCAAACAACAAAACAGACAACAAAATGCCTGGGGGCAGGGGGGTGTGGAAAGGAAAGAAAAATTCACAATATTAAAAGAGATAAAAACAGGTAAATATGAAAATCTTTGAAAATAATGAGGCACTCATGGGTTTTTCTAAGATGTGTGTATGCAAATTCAAGAACGATAGCAAAGATAACATCAATAGTAATAATTGTCAAAGCTCTGAATTTATCAGAGTCTCAAACAGGTTAATCACTGTGGTGTACAACTGCATCTAGAGTTATGGCTGGTCTCAAAACAAAAGGTACAAATACCCAGATCTTTTTAGATACTGTTTAAAAATTTTAAAAAGAGTTATACAGTTACATTGGTTCAATCTTAATTGATCTACAGCATTTTAAAACAAGCATAAAAGCATCCATGCACAAAGCTGTACTGACTTTATTGATATTATTCAAACATTATTGCTATCTTTAGCATTTAGTTCACATCATGCAAAACTCTTGTATAAATAAACCATAGTTAAGTTGATTTGCAACTGTTATTAGCTGGCAATGTCTGCATTTAGTTTTCAGTGGACCCTAAGGTTTCACTCACAACACTACACATTTTCAAATTGATTTTTCATTTAGGTATTTTCCCTCAAAAATCTCAACAAACAATGGCAGAAAGAAAATGTATGCCAGCCTAGAACAGCTTCATTGATAAAATGGACTTGATCTGTGTCTGATAAATCTTGATACTCAGGCAATGTGAGTGTTTCAATAACTTTTTCTATGGCTTTACATTTAATTTGCATGAATTAAAATAATTGACCAAGTACAGAGTATATTAGAATCCAAGCTACTATGTCTTTGGAAGACATAACATCTTTGGGTTGTATTAGAGAAGGGATCTGCCTAAAGGAAATTCACCTCTTTACAGTAGATTGGGAGCCAGGGAAAACTGCAAAATGAACACAAAGTAGGCAACAACATGAAGGGAAAAGAGGAGTAAGACTAAACAAAAAAAGTTAAAATATTGGTTGATTTGCTTTCTTGTACAGTTCCTATAATAATTTTTAACAGAGTGACTTCTGAGTTATGTTGTTGTAAAAGAAAGGAGAAAACAGGATAAAGTTAGGATAAATTGACTAATAAGAGCAAGACATCAGCGAAAGAAACAGTAAGGCCTCAAAAACATAGTGAAAGTAATTTATTGACAGCCTAGGTAAGCATTGCTAAAAATTTTAATGAATTCTGAGCCTCGGTGTTCACAGAGGAGGATTGGGAACAGATGCCAGAAACAGACATAAATTTAACAGCAGAGGTGGAAAGCATACTGAAGAAACTCAAGATCGTGCCAGAAGAGGTGACCTAGAAATTAGAACATTTAAAGACTGACAAAACTAAAGGACCAGAAGGTACACATTTGATGAAGCGTCCCAGAAGAGATAGGGAAACCTTTAGGAAGTTTATTTATAATCTCTTTGGAACTGAAAAGGGCAAAGTAGCAAATATTTAAGAGGTGATCTAGCTAAAATCTAGAAAGCTTGACTTGTAAGATGAAAGGTGAACCAAATACTTTGAAAGGTAAAGATATCAATTAATTACATGGATTTTCTAAAGCTGTACAAGGCCATGAGTGTGAATTTCAGAATTACTCAGAAGTATATTTCTATCTTAAAACCATATGAATGGTTATTTATCTGATAATACCTTTAAGTGCTGTGTTTCCTAAGTTTGGTG
Organism: Myiotriccus ornatus; assembly: GCA_036023395.1. Lineage (NCBI taxonomy): Eukaryota > Metazoa > Chordata > Aves > Passeriformes > Tyrannidae > Myiotriccus > Myiotriccus ornatus. Next base: position 65,907,872 of record JAYRBT010000001.1, on the reverse strand, counting down.
CTTTTCCCCTGCTAATGAGCTCTATAAAATAGCAGGTCATCACTAGTAATTTCGTAAACACTGGAGGCTTTGCTATACAGTTCTAACAATAAGAAGACTTTGAAAGCATTGGATCATGTACTTTGAGAGAAAAAAATCTGTAAAATGTCAAAGAGAATTAACAATGAAACTGAATCTAAAAATATTCTTTTTAAAAGAAAGGAGGAAAAAAAAGAAAAAAAGGAATGAGAGTAAAATATAAGTTTTACTCCTTCCCCTCTGAAGAAGTATCACCATTTGTTTGTGATTTTGTGACTTTGGCAGGACTGGGTCCCCACAGTTCAAGAAAGAGGTGGAAAGATGGACTGGAAAGAGTTCAAATAAAGACCACAAAGATGATCAGAAGGCTGAAGAACCTGTCTTATGAGGAAAGACTGAAGGAGTTCAATCTTTTCTCCTTGGTGAATAGAAGACGCAGGGTGACCTTTTCACAGTATTCTAGTGCTTAAAGGGCAGCTACAAAGAAGATGGAGGCTCTCTCTTCACAAAAAACCACACAGAAGAAAAGAAGCAACAGTTTCAAGTTTCACTAGGAGAGGATTCATCTTGATACAAGAAAGAAATTTTTTACCATGAGAACAACAAGTGAAGTCCTCACTCCTGGAAGTGCAATTAGGCAGGACGCTAAGTAATTTCATCTAGCCTTCCTTTCCCATGAAAGGTTGGAGCAGATGATCTTTCAATCTCTCTTAAAACCTGGGTTGTTCTATAATTCTATTCTGTCAGGAATTGGTTCATTTGCCATGTCCTTTGGTGGCTTATGGAAATGTGTACTCTTCTGGTAACACTGAGAAAATGCTCACTAATACACACAGCCTCTGCTCTGTGTGCTGGAGATACTTTTGGTATTCCAGGGACTTATCTGTGTCACTGCTTCTGACCATCTGCTTTTCTAAGGCTGAATCTGACATTGCCAGGCATTTCCTCTGGAGTCCAGAATGTCCTAGCCCTGCACTGTTCACGTACAGGATGCTTGAAATGGCTGCGATTTCCAGTCCACAACTCTTCTTGCTTGACAGCTTTTCTTTAAAAACACAAATCTAACCCTGCATATGATTTCAAACACTCTGATAATACTGAAGCTTCCACTCATTCCTGATTTTATCAAAGGATTTTCCTGTGATATAATCCTCTAATCCAGAAGACTTATGGACTTAATTAAATTCAACCATGAAGAAACTATGACAACTACAGAATTGAGATACTTTGCTTAGTTTGCAAAAAAAAAGGTTTTCAAGAAATTCAAATGGATTCAAACAGGCAAAAACTACTGACAAATTATCTCTTGGGTTCCTAGCGAAGGTTTTTCAGAGAACTCCTGAGAAGTTTGCTGCAGGCCTGGTGATCTATGGTACTGACAGCACGTTACATTAATGTCCCAAGGATTGACATATATATTATAAAGGGTAGTTATAAGTTCTAACAGTTGTGAATGAGGAAAGCCTCAGACAAGTATAAGGCCAAAGTAACACTATTAAGACAGATTTTATTCACCTTATATAAAAGTAACCTGAAACACAGAATGTGCAGTAACAGGCTGAAATTTGATGACTGCACAAAACTGGAAAATAAGTCAAAATGAGTGAGATGGACACTAAAATAAAGAGCAGTTGGAAAGGCTAAGACCAAGGACAGATATATGGTTATGACATAATACAGAAAAATATAAGAGAAAGACACTGAAGATGAAAAGAAAGATTTTCAATTTTCAAACAGCAATACAGAAAATCTAGATGTAGGGAATATATCACGTAAACCTTTGACCCATTGCTTATAAGAAGTAAATTGTAAGAAACTGAAACTAGAGCCACATAAGAAGGTTTGGGAAATGTAACTGAGTAGGAATTATTTAACTGATTTAAAAATATGACCAGTAAAACAGTGTTTTATTGGGCATAAATCCCAAAAATAAAGGGTTAAAATATCAAATAAGAAAATTTTGATAATTTCTTCGGAGAAATTTCATTGAAATTAGCAGGCTTCTGCATACACCTATATTAAAAAAATAAAAATTAAGGTGACCGAAACCAAATAGCTTTCACTTGCTTTTAGTTATCATTCTGATTACTTTGACCAATACCTCAGGTAGTTTATGATGTTATACTGTTTGATTCTGTGAATGTAAATTTACTGAAGTTCACCTTCTGTGGAAAAAAATACTTGCCAAAATGCCCAGAACAAATGGATAGTCTTTTGACAAACAGCTGCAGGCAACCTCCTGACTAATTCCCCCAAACTGTTATCATCGTATTTTTGTTGTAGGTCTCTCCTGCCAAGACCAAGTTGTTCTTCATCCAGAGGTATGCTCAGTTTTGGGACTGCTGTACCAAAGATTAGATTTTCCAAGATCAGAGCATTCTGCCTTCAGTCTGAGCAGCAGATCTTCTGAGATCTCTCAGAAGCAGTCAGGAAGGTAAGGAAAGATTTCTTTGTGGTTGTTTCTTTCTCTAAAAGTTTCTGGCCTTCTTTCTCCTGTAATGGTTCTGAATCCACAGAGCCTCAGAACAGCTCATCTTCTGGTTCCCAACTATGCAGCTTCCTCTGAAATCCTTTTCTATAAAATATGTCTACTTTATTTCCTCAACTGTAAATATGAAGTTTATACTTCTGTTTGATTTCACCGAGACTATCTTGCGAGCTGGTGGGAGTATCTGATATACATAGCCCAGTACGGCTTCAGTGCCAATGGATATGGAGAAGTCTGAGGTACTCAGCAAGCTCTTCACCTGAGTCTTCACTGACAGTCAGGCTTCCCACATCTCTCAGCCTCCAAGAAGGGGGAACAAAGTAAGCAAAGAGCAGGTTTGAGATCATCTGACAAAACTGAGAAGGCACAAATCTCTGGGGCCTGACGACATGCATCACAGGGTCCTGAGGGAACTGGTTGATGTGACTGACAAGTCACACTCCATCCTGTTTGTAAAGTCATGGTGGTCAGGAGAAGACCTCAGTGACAGTAGAAAGGGAAACTTCCCTTCTATTTTTAAAAGCAGGATAAAAGAAAATCTAGGGAATTACAGAGCCGTGATCCTTACGGATCCTTAAGGATCCTTACAGAGCTGAGCAGCACAGTTGGCACAACAGAAGGAAGGGATGTTATCCGGAGGGACTTGAGAAGTAGGCCCATGAGAACCTCAGGAGGTTCAATAAGTCCAGGTGCAAGATGATGGCGTTCCTGACAACACCATGGAACATAGCGTCACGGAAGCAATGTTAGGGCACATACAAGACAAGGAAGTGATCTGAGACAACCAACATGGCTTCACTAAGTGCAAACTGTGCCTGAGCAACGTGCTGCCTTCTATGATGGAGTGAGTGCAATGGTCAAAAAGGGAAGACTGATCAATGTCATCCACCTAGATTTCTGTAAGACCTTTGACACAGTCCCACACAACATCCTTAACACCAAATTGGACACACCTGTGTTTGAAGGGTGGACTATTTGGTGGATAAGGAATTAGCTGTATGGATGCAGCCAGAGAGATCTGGTCAATGCCTCTATGTCTAGGTGGAGGACAGTGAACAAATGGTGACTGTGAGGGCTCTGTCCTGGGACTGATGCTCTTTAGATCTTTATCAATGACAAAGACAATGAGATTGTGTGCACCCTCTGCAAATTTGCAAACGACACGGAGCTGAGCAGCGCAGTTGGCACAACAGAAGGAAGGGATGCTATCCAGAGGGACTTGAGAAGTGGGCCCATGAGAATCTCATGAGGTTCAATAAGTCCAGGTGCAAGATGCTGCTGTGGCAATCCCACACACGAGTACAGACTGCAAGAAGTCACTGACAACAGCCCTGAGGAGAAGGTAGACAAAAAGATGAAAAAACATGTGTTTGCAGACTTCAGCAGTGTTTCTCTCCCTCTAATCTGCCCTCATGAGACCCCAGCTGGAGCACAGCTCCGGACTCCTGAGCATAAGAAAGATGTGGACCTGTTAGTATGGGTACAGAGGAGGGTCACAAAGATAATGAGAGTACTGGACCACCTCTCCCACAAGGACAGGCTGGGAGAGCTGGGGTTGTTCAGCATGGAGAAGAGAAGGTTCTGGGGAGATCAGGAGGTTTTCTAGCACTTAAAGGGGGCTTATAAAAAAGGGAGACTCACTTTTTCATGGGCAGATAGCAATCAGGCAAGGGGGAAGATTTTTAAGCTAAAATAGGAGAGATTTAATTTCATTATTAGGAGAAAATTCTCTAATGACAGGGTGGTAAGGCACTGGAACAGGCTGTCCAGGGAATTTGTGGATGCCCCATCCCTGAAGACGTTCAAGTCCTGGTTGGATGGGGCCCAGAGAAACATGATCTAGTGAGTGGCATCCCTGCCCATGACAGAGGGAGCTGAAACTAGGTGATCCCTTCCAACACAAACCATTCTGTGTTTCTGTGATCCCCAGCTGAACCCTTAACCACAATGAGCTGAACACCTGGGTGAGAACGTGGCTGGTTGTTTCTGGTTCTTGTGCCCACCTTCAGATATCTCATGTTGTCACGTACGCACAGAAGAAATGCAGGATATCAGCGAGATGAAAATCCTGGGTTGGGTCCAAACTATCCTCACTTATCTGCATGTTTCACACATGAGCATATGATTTACTAGTAAGTAGTTCAGTTAATTTCAATGTAACCTAAAGACAATGCAAAGTCATTAGAAGCACTGAACATGTGGCAATTTTTTTAATGCTTTAACTATAATTAATAAGTGTGGTAACAGGTTTTTGTGAAATGGTACAGCAGACAACATAGAGAAAAGACAGTGGATATTTTTTTGAGAGAGAGAGATCTGCTTTTTATAGTAATTGGGATATAAACACCTAAAATCAGGATTTTATACTAAAAGGGCAAGCTAACCTTACTAATGGTGATTACTCACTGTATAATAGAAAAGGAAATAAAAGCTTTTTTATAAAATGTACCAAATCCTAAGAGTGCTGTTAAACTCATTAAAGAAAAAATGAAGTTAGAGAAACTGGTCTTATTTTTTTTCACTCCCAGTAGAGTTCATTTCTACTTCAACAACTAAGCCAAGGTCACATTTAACTCACTTCAATTTCACCCAGTGCACAAGCTAATGTCAATAGTACAGCTGCCATGCAGAGCTAAAGACTGATGGTTAGACAAAGCCATTTACACAAGGCTGGGTCTTTCATCTTCTCTCAGCTAGTGACATAAGAAAGCACCGAGGTTATTCTCAACTAGAGAGTAAAACTGGCATATTAGAAAAAATGTTATTCTCCTTAGCTGTCACACAAAGGATCTGAAGAAATGTAGAAATGTTTTTTTCCTTGGTCATCTAGGGAGATCACAAAGTGACTCTAATAGCCTTCACTCTGAAATTTTCACATGGTTTAAGTGATTGCCAAGTCTGATATTTTCCATTTACACTTCATTGCCATCAGAAAAAGAAAAAAAATCAATATACCTACCTACTCAAGTGTGTCACAGGATGAGCTTATAAAAGAAGACATCAGTCTTTTTAGGGCATGAAAAATATACTTATTCAAATATATCTTATTTAAAATGACATAAATTGCAGTGGTTAGTCAAGATTCGATTTCCTCTAAAATATAAGACTTAAAATATTCCCTGACTTGCCAAGGAATAAGAATCCTTCAAACTGTTGATAAGTACAAATGTACTCGTTTTCTCTTGTAAGTTATACCTGCCACTGTGTACCAATATGAGTGACTACCTTTAGGATTTTTAAAGGGAAGGTGAGATTTAACATATTATCACATTTCTCTGAGATGCTACAAATAACTGTAACTTTGCCAAAACGTGGGAGCATAACTTTTTTTTTATTATTATTTCAATTATACTGTGTGTATGAATTTGAGTTTCCTTAGCTTGTTGGCCCTAATATGATTCCACATGATGCCATGTTATTCTAACAAGCTCAACCACCCTAAGCAGAGCTATCTTCCCCTTGCATGCTACAGCTCTCACATATTTTATCTATCCTGTTAAAGATTTCTAGCAGTTTCCATGCACCAGTATACAATGTCTTTGTTTGAGATTAATAAAATATCATAGGTACAATGGAATTGTCTTGTCAAAGATTTGACTGCTTGGCCACTGTCAAGAACATTTGACAAGTGAGAGCCAAATTTGTCCCTGACTGTTTTGCTCTCAATGGAAGTTGACAGGTCATCATTCAACTTATGATGTCGTTTCAACCCCATTATCGTTTTTACCTTGTTTTAGCACCTCTCTCTGGCAAAGGTAGTGAGTAAGATGTTGAAGAACTGAGGCGGTATTTCAGGCTATCTGCCAGCAAGTGCTGAATAATAATGGAATTTGTTTGTTTGCAAACTGAGCAATTGTATTTAGACATTGAGAGGGTCACCTCTGTGATTTGTCCCATTCCCAGATGGTCAATCATCTAAGAAGGCAAAATTACCAGGGTCAGTCACGAAACTCTTTTCCCCCCTTTTGGTAGCACAACATACCAACCATACAACTACTAGGCCATCCCCCACAGTTACAAGTATTTCAAGGTCAATTTATCAATTTAACAGCTTCATCTTCTTAATCACTAAACTTCTGTCTCTTTGAGCTTGTGCTGAAAGACTGTGGCTGCTAATTAAAATGGAGCTTTACTAGCAAGTACACAAATTAGATCCTGTCAGTAAGTTTATTCTAACTATTGGTCATTTCTAAATGCCTTTTTAATCCCCTAATTTTTACATTAAAATTCAAAAGCCTAACAATCTTAATCACCCCTACATCAAATTCATCATTAAGAACAGGAAGCCAGATGGTATAATTTTGATTTACCGGACTTCAGCGTGAATTAATGTACTGAGTGCCGATAATGAATACATCAAACCTGATATTGCAGAAACCTATGAATCTGGCATGTTAAATTAATAACACACTTTGCACAATGAAAGCATGTAAGCTCATATAAAACTGAGGAGTAATGGTCCCTTTTATTTTAAATGGTCTTTATTAGCCTGCAGTTTTGACTCCTAAAAAAAAAAAAAAAGAAAAGGATATGAACATAGTGCTTAAGAAAGTTCTGTCTGTTTCCTATCTGTTCTTTTTTTTTAATGTAGGCATGAAGTCAAATGAAAATAAAAATCCATCTGATTGCAAACTTTGTATTTGCGAAAGATATACTGATGAAGAAAGGGCCCCAGTGAATTGCCTACATCCATAAAATTTGTTTGGAAATTATCGTTAAAAATTCGACAGGCATACTGAAACACTTTTATCCCAAAAAGTTGTAGTACAATGTTGTTTGTAAATTGTTGTTTGTAAAATTCCTTTATTTCTAATGTATATTGCTTCTTGTTCCAATATACCTATAGCAAATGCGAAGCTGAATAACATCTTGTTAGAACAGAGAGTCAGGAATTGGTTTTACTGAAGAACAGAGGAATCATACATTTGGAAATAGTTGCAATAAAAAGAAGTACTAGGTAGGTAAAGTCCATGTTTACCACATTTTCCAATTATCTAGCTATTATATATCATGGAGATGGCATAGAAACTAGCATTTTTGAAAAAAAATTGATGGACATCAAATTTGAGCCAGTGACTAGCTTGTGTTCTGGCAGTGAGAGATTACATAGACCTGAAATTACTTAAATATATCACATATATTTATATGAACACATAATTTCATGTTTGCTTACTGTCAATTAAAAATATGTCAGTCAGTACATACTCTTGTGAACTTATAAATACAAGGATCCCACCTAATCCCTATTCAGACCAAAGACAAAATTGCTTTCAATTTTAGTGACAGTAGGATCTGGCTCAAATACTTAAGTGTAAGATCTGCAGCTTCCTTTTCAGATACATAGCGGTGACACAAAGAGAAGTAGTTTCACCAATATGAATTCTAGCTCTGAAGTGTGGTCGTATTTTATACATTCTAAATGAAATACAGTTTGAAATGTTTTTACACTGAATGACCTACAATATACAAATGTAGGCCTATAGACCATAAGCCAGAAAGGCAGGATGACACTGATCTCTGTTTTGGAAACCACAGATTGTATGCTATAAAAGGATTTAGATAGTTAGAAGATGCCTAGTCCAGGCCTGATCAGGATAAAGCTGACTGAATAAGTTAACATGAGTATAAACATTTCCTTGGGTTTATTCTGCCTCTCAATTTCCACACAGAAAGTAAATGTTTCAACTGTCTCAGTGTAGCTGTATGAAATATATTTCAATACTGAGGGCAGGCTAATACCAGGGAAAACGTTACAAACCTGAATTAGGTGCTACTTTCCAGCTAGTTTTCCTTATTGCATGAGTGTGTTCTTGCACTTACCACTATGGCATACAATTTGTACTGCTTAGAGATAAACTGCTAAGATTGATTCCTAAACAAAACAAGGGATGCATTATGAATTTATCTATAGAGGATGTAAAAAACCTCTTATGCATCTTCTTCATATATTTAGTGTTTTTACCCTTCAAAGAAATACTACTTTACTAATATTTGGGAAGGGAGGAGAAAGGTAGTTGTTTCCGAAAAAAAGAAATTTATGTACAAACCATTCTAGCAACTTGGATAGAAAAAGCCTGTTGTTCCTGGATGGAAACGTTTCTCACTCTTAAATCTCTAGCTGAAGTTCATTTGACAAACCTATTATAAAATGAATAAATGTAGCTCTGTGTGATTTGTCCATTGTCAACATGTTAACACAATTTATTTGAAGGTAGATTGATGAAGGGTGGCTGAAGTAGTTTACTCTCCTGAGTTAAAGAATAGAAAACCCTTTTTCCTTAGCATTTCTTTTTTTCTTAGAAGTTCACAAGAGTAGATATACAATTATCCTCGACTTGCTGATGCAAAGGAACAGAGCATTTAGTTTCTTGTCACTGTCTCTGAAATTCCTAAAGGTACAATTAGCATTTCATTTGACATAATGTTGAAAGGTTCATAGATTGATCTTCCCTAAAATGCAGCAAGAATTTTTTGAAATGCAAATTTTGACATTTATTAACTTTTATTCCAGATCTGTTTATAGACTGTAAAACTGTGCATACATTTAACTCAAAGAAGCTAAAAGGACAATGTTTAGGTGGATACTCTGTGTTATAATAAAAGTCTATTTTATTGTTTCAACAATGAAATTTTTATTATCAGAGATTTATGATATCAGCACAGCAGTTTTTACTGCATGATTCACAGTGTTTTTATAGATGTATATTCAACAAAACAAGGAGAGAAATTGTACTGCAGTGCTCTCTCTCAGGAGTGCATTTCCCCATTGAAATAATGTCAGCAGTTTTCCACCTTCAAAGCCCTATGTTTTCAAATCAATTAACAATTCTAATTGTGCTGGAACAGTTGTTCACTTAGCTTGGCAAATGGGACAGGAAACATTATTTCCTTTCTTTGCCTAAAACGAAGACTTTAATCTTCTGAACCATATTTAACATATAAAAAACACACAACTGAAAAGTTAGGCAGTTTGGAAACTCACTCAGTTGTAAATATTCTTTTTCTCAGTGTTCAGGTCTTGATAGAAGAAAGGAGCAAGAGCACTACAGTTTCCCCTCTGGGTGCCAGCAAACAGTCTTAGGATTCATTCTGAATATTTCAGGTGAGATTTGTATCTATCTGGACAGCTGTAAGAGTTATTGCTTTTACAAGATGGTAAAACAAACACTGACTCTGACCGAACTAGTGATACCAGAATACAGATCTGTATCATGTTACACAGAACTGACATAAAGTAAGTAATGCAACGTGCCAGAAACAAGGCTTAAAGGCCAAACGTACATTCCATTTTATTTATATACATATATACCGCGGGCTTGGGCAGGGACATAGTGAAAGATATAATTACTGTGTCTTCGTGCAGAGGCTACCATCCAACAGTTAAAATAAATATGCCTGTTTCTTCTGCAAACCCCAGAGCAATCTACCAGATGGGCAAAATAATATTACTCCATTTAACAAATGGAACACTCTCATGTACAACGCAGAATCATGTAACAAGCCCTTACCAGGATTAAAGATAGTGCTTTATACTGAACAAAATAAAAATCCTCTAGCAAAACAAAAAGTACAAATATGGATTTAAGTCTTTATCTTTGCTTAACATGCTTGCATTAGTCAATAGACCATGAAGTCAGTAATAAGGTGTATTATTCATATCAAGAGAAGTACTCGGTACAGATTACCTGTATGAAGGATCTGGTGAGCATTAACATGTGTATTCACCTCAGTCCTAGCCTTGTGTAAGCATTTGCCAAGAATATGGAAATACTCTGTGCATGTAATTCCTGGATGGTTAGAACACCATTTTTACCACAGCTGTCTTAGACAGTACAATCTAAGCAGTCTTCACACACATAGCATTGTTGCAGATACTTTTTTAACATGATACTTATTCAGATCTATTCCAAGAAAGAGATAGACTTCCATGGCTGTTGTGGGTTTTTGTTCTTTTACTGTTTCACTGTCATTTAAATGTCTTCACTATTTATTTCTTTGCTTGTGTGATGGTGAATTTAGACAGGAGATCAAAGTAAAAATGACAGCAAACTTTCAGGAGTTAATTAGAAATTCAGGGTCTAGAGTTGAACTTATTTGAGTACACAAAGATTGCAGGTTTTTCCCACCTCTTCCTCTGTTTAAACCTGATGCAACTGTTCTACATCCTCATGACTAAACTCAATATCTCACTCTTGAGACGGACACTTTCTTATTGCATAATTTTAGTTTTTCACTGATGAGGAAGGTGTCTCATTTGTTGCATCTGCTAGAGTAATGGCATCATAGAAAGATATTTGTCCTGGTACAATTTTTAGGTTTCTGATTCAGAGCCTGAAACTTGACTGAGGACAGGGTGAAAGCTAGGTGATACTCATCAGAAACTGTGTTCCCCTAGGGTAGAGAAGAAAAGGCTTCAAGAAACAAATGGTCAGTACCTAACTGTCATTCATAACATTATAATAGTACTTGACATGGATTTAGTTCTCTTTGTCTTCCTCCTTATCATACACCTCTTTGCATAGCTTGGTATCAATTCCTTATTTTGTAAATGATGATTTAAGCTAGGCATTACTGAGGGTGTTTAGTCACAGTGACTACAGCATCTAAATTCAAGAAAGGCTGCCTGCCATCCACAGCTGCCAAATCTTCACTTTTTCTGTCCTTTCAGTGGTGATGAGTAGTCATAACACCTAAACTACGTAATGATAGGAGACAATATTAATGTGATTTGTTCAGTGATTTTGTCTAAGCTGATAGCACAGTAGAATGTGGATATGTGTGTGCCACTGCAGATGCATAGGCACGTTTCACCCTTTGTGAATATACTTTTAGAGCAATGCAATTTCTAAGATTAGGTCTAGGCACCTAAACTGAGACTTAGAGGGAAATTAGATCAAAACAGCACTCTTGGAAATATTTGTTGCTCAATGGGCATTTATCACTTTCCAAGAACAGCAGGAGACATATTATGATGCCCTAATTCCCTGGTGGTCTAGTGGTTAAGGCGCGGTGCTGTCACCACCGAGACCCAGGTTCGATTCCTGGTCAGGGCCACTCCCCGGGCAGATGGAGCCCGTTAGCCCTATAAGGCAATCCAT